>ML664159.1:5067287-5420551 GCA_007570785.1 Antilocapra americana
GTGTGTGTGTGTGTGTGTGTGTGTGTGTGTGTGTGTGTGTGTGTGTGAAATCCAGAGGGAATTCAATCCTGAATATTCACTGGAAAGACTGATGCTAGAGCTGAAGCTCCAATACTTTGGCCACCTGATGCGAAGACCTGACTCATTGGAAAAGACCCTGATGCTGGGAAAGATTGAGGGCAGGAGGAGAAGGGGACGACAGAGGATGAGATGGTTGGCATCACCTACTCAGTGAACATGAGTCTGAGCAAACCCCAGGAGACGGTGAAGGACAGGGAAGCCTGGCGTGCTGCAGTCATGGGGTCTCAGAGAGTCAGGCATGACTCAGTGACTGAACTGCAACAGCAACATGTGCGTGCCTGTACAGGCATCTGTGCACCAGAGACACTGGGCAGCGTCTTATCCAAACAGACCATTAGACAGGGGTTAATGTCTGTGAACTTCATCTAGGGTGCTTGTTCACCACAAATTCCTGGACCCCATCCCAAGAATTCTGGAGTGGAGCCTGAAGATCTGTATGTCTAACAAGTTTCCGGGTGATGCTGTTGTAGATTCAAGAATCACAGGGTCAGTTAGCATTGCTTGAAGCTAGTAATTCTGGGCCCTGGCTGCACATCACTCAAGGGGACCTTTTAAAAAATATAAATGTCTTTGTTTCACTCCAGACAAATCAGAACTGCTGGGACTGTGCCCCAGGGCCTAATAGGTTTTTAGAAGTTCTATACAAGTGATTCTTATGTGCCACGAAAGTTGAGGGTCACTGATTTTAGACCAGTGGTTCTCACTCTTGGGGCTGTATTAGAATCACTTGAAGGGCTCGTTAGCATGGTTTGTTAAGCCCTACTCCCAGAGTTTCTGGGAGTTTCTGGTCCAAGGACTCTGGCCAGAGAACTTGCATTTCTAACGAGTTCCCAGGTTATGCTGATGCTGCTGGTCCAGGAACCAGCCACTGACAGATCCTGCTTTCAAGATTAGACTCTGATGTTCTGTGCTGGCAGACTGAACTGCAATACTTCCGCTGGTTGTCACTGCAAATCGCATTTTTGGAAAACACTGTAGCAATATATATTAAGAATCATAAACACCTTTATGCCTATTGGTCTGGTAATTCACTTTGGGGAATTTATTCTGAGAAAATAGACTAGATATGCAAAACAGCTATAAGCTTGATGTTCACAGAACGGGTTTTTATAATTGTCAAATATTACCCAGCTGAAAATGTCCAAGAGTAGGTGATTGGTTTAATAAGTGATGACACATGCCCATAATGGCATCCCCATAGTCATTAAAAATGAGAGCTGTGCAAGTTGGCAACATGGAAAAGTGTTATGATTTAAATCCTCATGAAAATGTATAAATGCTATTATTGCAACCATGAAAAAGTACACATAGGAAGAAAATACCAAAAGAAAATAAACCAAAACAATAAATGTCATGTCAGGATGATGGGATTTTTCTCCATTCATTTCCAAATTTTCTATGACTGTGTATATCAGTTTTATAACTGTAATTATAACTATACTACATATAATATACATACATTTTACATCAGACTACTCATTACCACTTCTTTCATGATAATGGGGTTTTATCTCTGTTTGAAGTAAAATTTAAAAGAATTCTGCATTTGCCTGCAGATCCTAATTGCAACTTTTCCCAAGTAACAGTGCTTGCTCTCTCTGCTACAGCTCCTGTTCAGATACTTTCTGAGTGATGTTAATTATCTCAGAGGTGACATAGAAAGAGCTTAAGGTTCCTATTAGGCAGAGTGCAGCCAAAGAAAGAGGCAGAAGGCCTGCTGATGTTTCATTTTCATGATGAATAATAAAGCATTCAAATGAAACTGATCTTTATTCACTATGCCTGCAATATCTTAAGGATTTGTAAGAAGCTTCAAATATATTCTTTGGTTCTGTGCTCGTTCATCAGAGATGTTGAGAGTTATTTGCCTATGTCACCATGTAAGACGATACAAAACAGATCAAATCCCCAGATCAAATTCCACAACTGGGAATATTATTTCAGGAGATTGCTCACTATAATTAAAATAAATCTAAGACTTTGATGGCCAGAGGCAATCTTGCTTTTTAGACCTTATTAAGACTAGATTACTTGTCATAAACACCCATGCTATCCTTAGGATCAGACTGTGGGCAGCCCTTAGGATGGCATACAGAATTTTGAAACAGGAAAAAAAGAGTACATTCTGCGTTTGGTCTTTAAGTGTTCCTTCAAGCTAACTTATTTTTTAAAAAAATTGTACTAGCCATTTTTTATAGTTTCTTTTCTGAGTTCTTGACATTAACGCAACGTTCAGAAATGAGATGTCCTTGGAACTCAAGATGATTTTTATATTTTTACCCAGAGTGTTTTCTGTATTTTTGGAGAGTATATCTTCTATTATTATTATTTAGATTTGTAAAAAAAATTTACCAATTTGTTTGTTCTCTTTGGTTCTTTTTATTCAATTTTTATCTTCCAAGATAATTTCTTTTCTTATCGAAGTACATCTCTTATTTCAAAGATCTGTGGGTAATAATTTACTCTTATGTACCCTAAAATATCATTATTTCCACACTCTCTAATTAAGGTAAAGAATTCTAGATTTTCCCACCAAACATTGGAGATAGTCTGTGTTAACTTTTGCATCTCTTGTTGCTAATGAGTTTGTTGCCAGGTGACTATTACTCCTTCTGGGCAATCTTTTCCTTCCATACCGTTTTTCCCCTCGATATTCTGTCATTTCACTATAGTAGGCATGGATGTAAATTTAATTTTATATTTTCTGCTTGTGCATCATGTTTTCTTTTTATTCTAATGACTCATGTGTTTTTCCAGTTCTGGAAACCACTTAGCAGTTATCTTCCTCCAAAAATTCTATTAGGCATATCTTGAAACTTTTCAATAAATCCTTCATATGTGTCAATTTAGTCATCCCTTTATATTTCTTTGCTGTATTGTCTGAAATTTCCCAATTCTAACTTCTAATTCATTTACAACTTCATTACATTTCTCTTTTAATCTACTTGTCTCTGAGTTTTAAAAATTACAATAACCATATTTTCATTTATAAAATTTCTAATTGCTCTTAAAAAAAAACTTTCAGTTCTAGTTTTACATTCTTTTGTTTTTATATTCATAAGCTCCTGGTCTTTATTTTATGATTATTATCTTCTCTTAAAGATTTTTAATAACAAAATAATTTTCTGATTGTTCAAATATTTATCTTTTGTTGAATATGAAGTCACATTTGATAATAGTTTTTAATTATGCTTTGTGGTTAAAGTAGCTCTAACAATTCTTTACTTAAAAAAGGAAATATTTCCACTGTACATATAAGCACAGAGATTAGAACAAATACCTATTATTTCTACCCCAGAAAAAATACAAAAATTTATTATAAGTATTTCAGATCATTTTAGAGTAATCATCATTATGTTGTTGTTTTTCAGCTGCTCAGTCATGTCCAACTCTTTACAACCCCTTGGACTGTGGCCAACCAGGATTCCCTGCCCTTCATCATCTCCTGGAGCTTGCTCAAACTCATGTCCATTAAGTCAATGATGACATCCAACCATCTCATCTTCTGTTGTTCCCTTCTCCTGCCTTCAATCTTTCCCAGCATCAGGGTCTTATCTAATGAGTCAGCTCTTCACATCAGGTGGCCAAAGTATTGGAGCTTCAACTTCAGGATCACTCCTTCCAATGAATATTCAGGGTTCATTTCCTTTAGGATTGACTGGTTTGATCTTGCTGTCCAAGGGACTCAAGAGTCTTCTCCAATATCACAGTTCAAAAGCATCAATTTTTCAGTGCTCAGCCTTTTTTATGGTCCAACTCTCACATCCATATGTGATTAATGAAAAACATAGCTTTGCCTATATGAACTTTGTTGGCAAAGTAATATCTCTGCTGTTTAATATGTCTTCTAGGTTTGTCATTGCTTCTCTTCCAAGAAACAAATGTCTTTTAATTTCATAGCAGTAGTCACAATCTGAAGTGATTTTGGAGCCCCCAAAATAAAATCTCTCACTGTCTCCATTGTTTCCCCATCTACTCGCCAAGAAGTGAGGGAACTGGTTGCCATGATCTTCATTTTTATAATGCTGAGTTTTAAGCCAGCATTTTTCACCCTTCTTTTTCACTTTTATCAAGAGACTCTTTAGTTTCTCTTCGAATTTTGCCATAGGGTGGTATCATCTGCATATCTAAGGCTGTTGATATCTCTCCCAGCAATCTTGATTCCAGCTTGAGCTTCATCCAGTCCAGCATTTCTCATGATGTACTCTGCGTATAAGTTAACTAAGCAGGGTGACAATATGCAGCCTTGATGTACTCCTTTCCCAATTTTGAACCAGTCCATTGTTCCCTGTCCAGTTGTAACTGGTGCTTCCTGACCTGTATACAGGTTTCTCTGGAGGCAGGTAAAGTGGTCTGGTATTCCCATCTCTTGAAGAATTTTCCACAGTTTATTGTGATCCACATAGTCAGAGGCTTTGGCATAGTCAATGAAGCAGAAGTAGATGTTTTTCTGGAATTTTCTTGCCTTTTCTGTGCTCCAGTGGATGTTGGCAATTTGATCTCTGGTTCCTCTGCCTTTTCTAAAACCAGCTTAAACATCTGGAAGTTCATCGTTCAAGTACTGTTCAAGCCTGGTTTAGAGAATTTTGAGCATTACTTTGCTAGCATGTGAGATGAGTGTAATTGTGCAATCGTTTGAGCATTCTTTGGCATTGCCTTTCTTTGGGATTAGGATGAAAACTGACCTTTTCTAGTCCCGTGGCCACTGCTGAGTTTTCCAAATGTGCTGGCATATTGAGTGCAGCACTTTAGCAGCAGCATCTATTAGGATTTGAAATAGCTCAGCTGGAAATCCATCACTCCACTGGCTTTGTTCATAGTGATGCTACCTAAGGCCCACTTAACGTTGCATTCCAGGATGTCTGGCTCTAGGTGAGTGATCACACTATCATGGTTATCTGGGTCGTGAAGATCTTTTTTGTATAGTTCTTCTGTGTATTCTTGCCACCTCTTCTTAATATCTTCTGCTTCTGTTAGGTCCATACTATTTCTGTCCTTTATTGTGCCCATCTTTGCATGAAATGTTCCCTTGGTATCTCTAATTTTCTTGAAGAGATCTCTAGTCTTTCCCATTCTATTGTTTTCCTCTATTTCTTTGCACTGATCACTGCTTGCTATTCTCATCTCTGTTTGCTATTCTTTGGAACTCTGCATTCAAATGGGCATATCTTTCCTTTACTTTCCTCCTTTGCTTTTCACTTCTCTTCTTTTCACAGCTATTTGTAAGGCCTCCTCACACAACCATTTTGCCTTTTTGCATTTCTTTTTCTTGGGGATGGTCTTGATCCTTGTCTCCTGTACAATGTCACAAACTTCTGTCCATAGTTCTTCAGGCACTCTGTCTATCAGATCTAATCCCTTGAACTGATTTGACACTTTCACTCTATGATCGTAAGGGATTTGATTTAGGTCATACCTGAATGGCCTAGTGGTTTTCCCTACTTTCTTCAATTTAAGTCTGAATTTGGCCATAAGGAGTTCATGATCTGAGCCACAGTCAGCTCCCAGTCTTGTTTTTGCTGACTGTATAGAGTTTCTCCATTTTTGGCTGCAAAGAATATAATCAGTCTGATTTCAGTATCCAGTGATGTCCATGTGTAGAGTCTTCTCTTGTGTTGTTGGAAGAGGGTGTTTGCTATGACCAGTGTGTTCTCTTGGCAAACCTCTATTAGCCTTTGCCCTGCTTCATTCTGTACTCCAAGGCCAAATCTGCCTGTTGCTCCAGGTGTTTCTTGACTTTCTACTTTTGCATATATATACATATATATAGTACAACTATTTCATCCCAGTCTTTGGACTGTCTTTTTATTTCTTTTCATGTCTTTTAAAGAGCTGAAGTTGTCTTTAATTTTTATATTTAAATTTTTAAATTATTTTTATTATTTTAATTGTTGTTGTCTATTTAAAAACTACTTTCCTTTAACAATTGGTAGGTTCATTTTAGGATACTGATATGAAATGGATGAGTCTAAAAATATCTTTAATTAGTAATTATCGAACTTACTGCACATTAGTAACGGTTGTATTTATTTAAAAATTACAGAAGATCTTGAAATGCTCCATAGACCTTTGCTTTCCCTGGTGGCTTAGCAGTAAAGAATCCACCAGCAATGCAAGAGATGCAGAAGGCTTGGGTTTGATCCCAGGGTCAGGAAGATCCCTTGGAGGAGAAAAATGTCAACCCACTTCAATATTCTTGCCTGGAAAATCCCATGGACAGAGAAGCCTGGCAGGCTATAGTCTGTGGGGTTGCAAAGAGTTGGACACAACTGAGCATGCATAGAGCTTTTAGATGTAACCAAATTTAACTCTCTTTAGCAATAGTCCTACATTCTAGAGTAGTGTTACCTAAAGAAATGTAATGTGAGGCATGTATGTAATTACTAATGTACTTTAAAATTTCCCGAGGCCTTACAAATAGCTGTGAAAAGAAGAGAAGTGAAAAGCAAAGGAAAAAAGGAAAGATATTCCCATTTGAATGTAGAGTTCCAAAGAATGGCAAGGAGAGATAAGAAAGCCTTCTTCAGTGATCAATGCAAAGAAATAGAGGAAAACAACAGAATGGGAAAGACTAGAGATCTCTTCAAGAAAATTAGAGATACCAAGGGAACATTTCATGCAAAGATGGGCTTGATAAAGGACAGAAATGGTATGGACCTAACAGAAGCAGAAGATATTAAGAAGAGGTGGCAAGAATACACAGAAGAACTATACAAAAAAGATCTTCATGACTCAGATAATCACAATAGTGTGATCACTCACCTAGAGCCAGACATCCTCGAATGTGAAGTCAAGTGGGCCTTAGAAAGCATCAGAATAAACAGAGCTAGTGGATGTGATGGAATTCCAGTTGAGGTATTTCAAATCCTGAAAGATGCTGCTGCTAAAGTGCTGCACTCAATATGACAGCACATTTGGAAAACTCAGCAGTGGCCACAGGACTGGAAAAGGTCAGTTTTCATTCCATTCCCAAAGAAAGGCAATGCCAAAGAATGCTCAAACTACTGCACAATTGCACTCATCTCACACACTAGTAAAGTAATGCTCAAAATTCTCCAAGCCAGGCTTCAGCAATACTTGAACCATGAACTTCCAGGTCTTCAAGCTGGATTTAGAAATGGCAGAGGAACCAGATATCAAATTGTTAATATCCGCTGGATCATCGAAAAAGCAAGAGAGTTCCAGAAAAACATCTACTTCTGCTTTATTGACGATGCCAAAGCCTTTGACTGTGTGGATCACAATAAACTGTGGAAAATTCTGAAAGAGATGAGAATACCGGACCACCTGACCTGTCTCTTGAGAAACCTGTGTGCAGGTCAGGAAGCAACAGTTAAAACTGGACATAGAACGACAGACTGGTTCCAAATAGGAAAAGGAGTATGTCAAGGCTGTATATTGTCACCCTGCTTATTTAACTTATATGCAGAGTACATCATGAGAAATGCTGGGCTGGAAGAAGCACAAGCTGGAATCAAGTTTTCCGGGAAAAATATCAATAACCTCAGATATACAGATGACACTACTCTTATGGCAGAAAGTGAAGAGGAACTAAAAAGCCTCTTGATGAAAGTGAAAGAAAGAGTGAAAAAGTTGGCTTAAAGCTCAACATTCAGAAACCTAAGATCATGGTATCTGGTCCCATCACTCCATAGGAAATGGACAGGGAAACAGTGGGAACTGTGTCAGACTTTATTTTTCTGGGCTCCAAAATCACTGCAGATAGTGATTGCAGCCATGAAATTAGAAGACGCTTACTCCTTGGAAAGAAAGTTATGACCAACCTATACAGCATATTAAAAAGCAGAGACATTACTTTTCCGGCAAAAATCCGTCTAATCAAGGCTATGGTTTTTCCAGTGGTCATATATGGATGTGAGAGTTGGACTGTGAAGAAAGCTGAGCACCAAAGAATTGATGCTTTTGAACTGTGGTGTTGGAGAAGACTCTTGAGAGTCCCTTGGACTGCAAGGAGACCCAACCAGTCCATCCTAAAGGAGATCAGTCCTGGGTATTCATTGGAAGGACTGATGCTGAAGCTGAAACTCCAATACTTTGGCCGCCTCTTGCGAAAAATCAACTCATTGGAAAAGACCCTAATGCTGGGAATGACTTGGGGAAGGAGAAGAAGGGGACAACAGAGGATGTGGTGGCTGGATGGCATCACTGACTCAGTGGACATGAGTTTGGGTAAACTCCAGGAGTTAGTGATAGACAGTGAGGCCTGGCATGCTGTGGTTCATGGGGTCGCAAAGAGTCGGACACGACTGAGTGACTCAACTGAACAGAATAACTATATTAAATTTTAAAATAGATACAATTAATTGTAGTAATATTTTATTTAACCTAAATATGTCCCAAAATGCTATCATTTCAACATATTATCAATATAAAATTAATGAGATATTTAAATTTTTTCTTTCATACCTGTTTTAGTTTACAATTTTAAAATATTGCATTGACCACTTTTGAAGTGTTCTAAGGCCACATGGTTTAAGAGTGTACCGTCTTGGTACACTCAGGGAAAGGCAAAATTTATTTTAACTGCATAATCTGGTATGGTGCAGACAGCATTGAACCAAGTGTTGATGATAAAATATAAAAGATTCAAGTGTGTAGCCAGGAGAATATCAAAAAGCAATTTCAGCTTTGAAGATTTCCTGGAAATATCATTGGGTGTTTCATTAATGTTCTATTTGTGTGTTATATCTTGGAAAGTGGATATAGGTCTTAAGAATCATGTTGGTGACAGGAAAACTTTTACTATCAAACAGAAAACAGTGGGGAAGCTTTTGATCAGAAACTGCACACCCAAGGTTCTTCCTTCAGGTTGAGAAATTAATAGTTTAGCAATGTTATTGTTCTATAACCCATATCCATGGGACTCCTTTGGAATGGTCTTCATTGGTTCAATTATCACACCATTCCTAAGTGTATGGCGGAATCTGGGTGTGTTTTCTTTTTTCCTTCCTCTGTTCAATAATTCGTATATAACACTTTTACTGCAGCTCCACATGTTATTAGAATCCTGATGAAAAACAACTGACAATACCAAGTGCTAGCAAGGATGTGGAGCAACTGGGACTCCCCTACACTGCTGGTGAAAATGGAATCAGGCACACTCACTCTGGAAAATAGTATGGCAGCTTATTATAAAGTTAAACATATATTTACTATATGACCCAGCAATCCCACTCCCAGGATTTACCAAACTGAATGAAGCATTGATAAATGAAATCCTTGCACAAAGCAGGGATTCTTAGGAACTAGAGGTTGGGGGGAGGCAATGACTATGAAGAAGCACAGGAGAATTTTTCAAGGTAATAAAACTATTTTGTTTGCATCAGTAGTCACACAGTTGTAGGCATCTGCCAAACTCATAGAGCTTTACACACACAAAAAAAGAACAACTCTTACTACAGAGGTTACTGGAAAAAAAAAAAAAAACATGTATTGTGTAATCATTAAATACTAGGACCAAAAGAGATGCAACAGAAAGAGAATATAAAGATACAATACCAGTTCTTACAAGTAATGGGATCTGACTTGGAAACAAACATTGCTTCCATTCATTGTGGTCAGTGGATGTTGAATGCCTCCCCTGTGCTGAGCACTGTACTTTGTCCAGGGAGAGATAGTGAACTCAGCTTCTGACTGCAGGAAGCAGTGTTTTTTGTGAGACATACACAGGCATATAATGGACATTTTTATGATTTGCTCTCCTCCAAAATGAGGCAAATTCAGTTCTAATCACGTTTGCTGCTTTAGAGCAAATCCAAGGAAGCTGTTAAGAGGCAACACCAGGCGGTAGCAGCTTTTGAACAGCATTTCCTCATTTCTGTCTCCTCATACTGAGGATGTCAGTATCCTGAGAGTAAATTCATGGAGAGATGATGGGTGACATGAAGCAAATGGGTATCTTCCTTCTAACGGGAGTAGTCAGAAAAGGACCCATCACAGGCCAGGGCATGCTGAGGTATATCACACAGCTCTGGGACAAATTGTTCCATCCATACCTTCACTTGACTGACAGCCACTTAATCTTGGGTGAATGACTTGTTACTTAGTAATGAAACCACTCACTCTGATGGCTGAAGTTATTGCAACCCTACAGTCATCCAGAAAAGTCATTCCTTGTGGGAATACAACAGGAGTCCTGGCCCAAGGCAATATTCAGAGAGTGGCAAAAGTGTTATTACCACAGAGTGCAACATTGTCTATGTGGTTGGTGGTTCTACCCAGAGATGCTTTATAACAATTCTGTTTATCTGCCCCTAGTGTTGCACCCTTGTGTTATATAAGCTGTCTCACCTTTTCATTGTATCTGCTCTGAAGGAAGGGAGCGTGCCTGTAGGGCATCCAGGTAGAGAATAATCCCTACATTTGCATAGCACTTACTAGCTGTTGAACTCCTTAATCCTCCATGCAGCTCTGTACAGTGGTAGAGGGCATTATTATCACCTCAGTTGTAGAAGGAAACAGGAATCCAACAGAAAAGTTATGGAATCAGTTCTTAAGTGTGACTTTCCTGACCGCTTAGCCCTGCGTACTTTTCCCTCTATCATGACACAGACACATGTCTGCTCAATCGTATCTGACTCTTCGTGACCCCATGGACTGTAGCCAGTCAGGCTTCTCTTCCCATGGTATTTCCCAGGAAAGAATACTGGAGTGAGTTGCCATTTCCTGCTCCAGAGGATCTTCCTAACCCAGAAGTTGAACACTGATTCTTCCTGCTTTCCACGATCTTTCAAGGAATTGAATAAACTAGTAATTGGTTGGTGGGCTTGTAGCACTCCTGGTCTCACCAATGTAAGTGAGAATTACCATGATGCAGTTATTTAAGGGAAAATGGAAAAGCCCTCACACAGACTCTTACTGTAATCCTTGCCTGTTCTTAAAATTATCATATTTTTCTCCTTGGATTAAAATATCTACTATAGGTGTGTGGGAGCCGGAGAGGCAGTTGTGAGATATTTGACTAGTATCAGCTACTAATGAATTAGTATTAGTATTAATTAAGGAGGTATTTATTGAGCACATCTATGAAGAGAGACTGTGATAATAGCTATAAAATAACTACCACCTATTAAGTATTTAATAGAGATCCATCTTTAACACATTGTTTCCTTTCATAACAACTTTCTGAGAAAATTTTGAATGAGGGACTGAAAATTAGAGGTTAAATAATACGTTCAACTAAAAGTGGAAGAGCCAGGTTTGCGAGCCAGATCTACGTTAGCTGTGACTTTGTGAACAAGACAGAACTTTGTACTCAAGTAGATTCAAGTGTAAGAGGAATCCTGAGAAAGACCAAGACTTTGGAAAAATAGCAACTCCTGGGAGCTATAAGACAAGGAGGAGCAAATGTGCTTTGATATTTGAGAAGAAGGAAGAGGTTGCCTGGCCGAAGGGGCTTCCTGGAGGAAGTGGCACCCAAGGTGGGTTTGGAAGGAAAAGGAGGACTATTGTTGTAGACAGAGGTTTGTCTGTAGTCTATTAATATGCTTAAATAGAGACATTGGTGCTGTATTATCAGCAGAGAACAACACAAGCAAATTCTGGCTCTTGGAGTTTTATTTGAAATTTGTTCTTGACCCATGGTTCAAAACTCAGAGCTCTTCCTTTCTCCTAGAGTCAGTAACACATATCCTCTCTCTCACACACACACACTCATACAATCCTAGTGATTGTGTGAACACATACATACATAATATATCTTTTAATAATTATCTTTTTCAAAATGTCATTGTTCCCAGGAGAACTTAAAAGCAAAGTGACATCATGTCTGCCATTTAAAACTAATTCAACAAAAAAATGCTATATATGTACATACATATATGTTCTTGTTGTTCAGTCACCCAGTCATGTCTGACTCTTTGTGACCCCATGGATGGCAGTACACCAGGCCTCCCTGTACATATATGTATATGTACATATATATGTAATATTATACATTATATATAGACCATTATTAAAGAAGAGTAGAGTAGATGGATGAATGGGTGGATGGAGAGAGAGAGAGAGACAAGAAAATGTGAAACAGTTTAACAATTAATAAAAGATAGGTTCTAAATCAAGAGTATGTAGGTATGTACTATATTATCCTTTAACTTTTCTTTAAAATTTTCCATAAAAAAGAGAAAACGTAAAAGATAAAGAAATGGCAAAAGAAGTAAATAAAAACCACCCATAACCTCCCCCATCCCCCTCCACCAGACATAGCCACATTAATGCATCGTAACATTTGGGTGCATTTTCTTCCAGTCTTTTTACATGATTTTGTCATCAAGTTGTACGAACAGCTCTGTGGCCTGCTGCTTTTCACTTAGCAATGTGGCCCAAGCATTTTCTCACATCAGTGAAATCCCTCAATGGAAAAATCATTCCCCTGGATCAAGACTTACTGATCAATCTGTCTTACTATCAATCTGACTTAATATCAATACTGTCCTCTCCTCTTCCTGTCATAGCTAAGCTTCTTCAAGGGTGCTCTCTCATTCCTCAGCCTCCTTCACTCTTCCACCCACTTAAATCCAGCATCTCCGTGGCAACTTCTTGGGCAATGTAAGATACCACTAAGCCCAGTTGACACATTTCAGTTCTTGTCTTACTGTTGTCTCATCTTTCTTTCCTGAGGTTTCCTATCTCCTTGTCTTTCATGACACCACTCTGTCCTGTTGCCTTTCCTGTGTTAGTTGGATCCTTCTCAGAAATTTCACATGCCTCTCCTCCTTCCCATTTCTTAAGCACTGGTATTCCTCAGTGCCCTGTCCTTGATCTGTGGTTCTCCTTGCTCTAACATTCTCCCTGGGCAAGAGGTCTTATTGGCTCACATGGTTTTAACTTCCACCTAGGGACCTCCCTGGTGGTCCAGTGGTTAAGAATCTGCCTTCCAATGCAGAGGACTTGGGTTTGATCCCTGGTTCAGGGAACTAAGATCCCACATGCCCCAGGGCAACTAACCCGCAGGCTGCAACTAGAGAAGCCAGTGCAATGCAACTACTGATCCTGCATTCTCTAGAGCCTGTGCTCCACAAGAGAAGCTCATGTGCCACAGCTAGAGAAGGTCTGCATGCCGCAACAAAGACCCAGCAACAACCAAAAGTAAAAATGAATTAATTAAATAAAAATTAAACTATTCTTGTTAAACAAAAGCTTCCACCTATATTCTGACAACTTTTAAATCTTCCTCTTTATCTCTGAACTCTCACTTGTACTTCAGTCTCTGAATCTCCTGGCTGACTGAGAAATCTGCCATGTCCATAGTCATCTTAAATGCAACATTCATTTTATTCTGATTGGTGGACACTAAATCTCATTTGGAACCCTAGCTGCAAGGACGTTTCAGAAGTAAGGTTTTCAACTTTACAATGTCTGTAGTAGCAGAGGGCACTCCAGAAGATTGGAAAAGATCTTAAATGCCACTCTACTATATTCATAAAACCTGCAGTTTCTGGAAAGTCATTGTATTAGTTATCTATTGCCTGCATAGCAAATTATCCCAAAACTAGCAGCTCAAAGCAATGGACATTATTTTCATAGTTTCTCAGGGTCAGGATTTGGGAATGGCTTGGCCAAATGGTTCTGGTTAAGCATCTCTGACAAGATGGCTGTCAAGATGTTAGTTGGGGTTGCAGTCATCCAAAGTCTTGACTAGGTCTGGAAGATACACTTCCAAGATGGCTCATTCCCATGGTGGTTTGCAGAAGCCTCAGTTCCATGCTAATTTTAGCAGAAGGCCTCTGTTCCTTTCCATGTGGGCCTCTCCCTAGAGCTGCTTGATTGTCTTTACAACGTGGTAGCTTGCTTCCCTCCCCACCCCACAGATCAAGTGTTCCAAGAGAGAGAACCAGAAGGAAGCCACAAACATTTTAGGAGCTCGTCTTGGAGACCCACACTGTGAATTCTGTCAAACTCTATTTGACAGACTGGCATGCTGCAGTCCATGGGGTTACAAAGAGTCGGATATGACTGACGGACTGAAAAACAGCAACTATTTGTTAGAAGCAAGTCACAACAATAGATTCGTTCTTAAGGTGAGGGAAATTTTCTTCCATCTTTTGAAGAGAAGAAAATCACAGAATTTGTGTATGTATTTTAAAACTACCATGGTTATATTATCCATCAAGAGTTGACAGGGCAGATGGGTAATCAAGATGGAAATAATGCTACAATAAAGCTGATCCAGTGAGGGCTGAACTTTTGGGGTATGAGATAAATATGATGGATCTAAGTCAGCATCACAATTATGTATCCCCAGCACCTAGTGCGACATAAATGCTAAAATACATGGAAGACACAGTGAATGTTGAATGAATAAAGAAAGGAAGGAAGGACTGATTGAATAGGTAGATGATTGCTAGATGAATGAATCCCAACTTTCGGGATTCCAAAATAATGTTAGTCACTCAGTCATGTCCAACTCTTTGCGACCCCATAAACTATAGCCCACCAGGCTCCTTTGTCCATAGTATTCTCCAGGCAAGAATACTGGAGTGAGTTGCCATTCCCATATCCAGGGGATCTTCATAACCCAGGGATCAAACCCAGGTTTCCTGCATTGCAGGCAGATTCTTTACTATCTGATCCACCAGGGAAGCCCAAACCCTAATATAAAAACAGTCATTCAGTAGCCAATCTACTTGCATTGGGTCTTAACTTGCTTCTTTAACGAGACGACTCATTTCAAAACAGTCCACAAAACCCAAACATCATGGAAAGTCAGTTTGAAACCCTCATACGTCTGTTGTTCAAGGTTTGTAATCAGCAAATAGAAGCTACAGTGAGGAGCAGGTCAATAGCCCCATGTGTTGTAGATATTATTAAGATAACCATTGCTTTTCGAGCAGCAGAAAATGTGCTCACCCTCTCAGCTCAGCAAACTCAGATGGGAGAAAAGGTGACTGTTACTGTTCTGTCTTTCTTTTTTTCACCAGCATGAATTGCTAGCTATTTTTGAAAAGTTGCTTCCTGTCTGGCAAGATGCAGTTAATGACAGAGCAGCGTGTTTCTCACTCATCAGTCTGAACTAGCAGGTCTAAACCAGCTCAGCACTTTTGAACATGTCATTGGAGAAAGAAAATGGAATTTCAGATTGGTCATCTTTGAAAGGCTTTCTTGAATCACATGGCTGGTTTTCTGAAGAGTGAAAAACAAGCCTCAGGGTGACAACACCCCATTGCTCAGGCAAGGATTTCTGAGAAATCCACTGAACTCCCCTTTAAAATGTTGGTTTTGGGCATCTAATCTTGCGACTTGCCTCAAGGTTTTGTTTGGAAGACACTGGATTGGACATGCTGTTACAGCAAAATGTTTCTTTCAACCTAGAAAACTCAGCTTGCAGTTAAATAAAGGCGATTTTCAGCAATTTATTTATTTTTCAGCAGATATGTGTTGAGCTCTTATGAGAAATTTGTAGGTATGCTAAGTCTTGGGAACTCAGGGTGAAAGAGAAAAGTGGTTCCTGCCTCCATGGCTGTTGAGTCCAACTTTTTATTCCTGACTGAGAACTTGGTGTTAGAATCAAATAAAGCATGATCCTTTGATCTCTACTTAGTCTTGCCTAGAACTGGAAGGTGACTTGATTTGATAGGCATTTGGAAAGAAAACAGAAGGACCTATCATCTGACACCATCTCACTCTTTTTTGCTGCTCTGTTTTCAAAGTCACAAATAAGCTCTATAAAACTGTGACTGCGTGTGCCTCTTTAAGGGAGTGGGGCTCTGCCACAAGGCCTGGTGACTTCAGTAAAGGCAGGAACATCTCTCTTGGGGGCAACCTTCCCTGCTCAGTCAGGTGGCCACCACGGGCAACACTGTGAACTTTGTACGTCCAAAAATTAGTTTTTCATGCTGCAAGTGACAGAAACCCACACTGCTATCCTCAGGAGCAGTACAAAGTCTGTCCTGTGTGTGTGTTCAGTCGTGTCTGACTCTTTGCGACCCCATGGACTGTAGCCCATCAGGCTCCTCTGTCCATGGGATTTTCCAGGCAAGAATACTGGAGTGGGTTGCCATTTCCTCCTCCAGAAGATCTTCCCTATCCAGGGATCGAACTCGTGTCTCTTGCATCTCCTGCATTGGCAGGCAGATTCTTTACCACTAGTGCCACCTGGGAAACTCAAATAATGGCACCGGGACTTGTTTCTCAGCTTTGCTTCCCTTGGCTGTGAGCTGTCTCAGAGCATCCCTCGGTTTTACTCTCTTCATGGTAACAAGATAACTTCTACAGGCTTGGAAGCCTCAGATGTTCATACCCTGATCCAGAGGAAGAGTAAAAGCTTTTCTTGCAACTCCTGGGCTCCTACTACTCTGATTGGTTACCTGCCTACTTTTGAACCAATCACATGGCCCAAGTAAGTAGGATATTGTCATTGGCTTAGACCATAAGAGTTCTTCTTTGGAGCTGGAATCGGGATGGATCCCACCCAAGTTGCCTACTGACATTAAAGGAGAGGTGATTTAAGGGAAGTTTGGGCACTATTAGAAACAGAGGGGTTGTGGCTGCTTCTGCCACTGTTTTTAGTGTTCTCATCCTTCCTTCTTTTTTTTTTTTTTTAAATAGATTTATTTTTTTAGAGTAGTTTTAGATTTACAGAAAAATCAGCAAGATAGTATAGAGGATTACTATATATACCCTATGCCTAATTTCCCAGATTATAAACACCTTCCAGTATATGGTGCATGTATGATCAGTTCTGTCCAACTCTTTGAGACACCATGGACTGTAGCCCACCAGGCTTCCCTGTCCATGGAATTCTCCAGGCCAGAATACTGGAGTGGGTAGCCATTTCCTTCTCCAGGGGATCTTCCTGACCCAGAGATCAAACCCGTTTCTCCTGCATCTCCCAGGATGCAATCTTCTTAGAGGCAGATTGCTTACCTCTAAGCCATCAGGGAAGCCCCAGTATAATGGTACATCTGTCGTATTAATGAGCTAATACTGATAAACTGTCATTAAGTTAGATCCATATTTTACTTAGATTCTCTTATTTTTACCTAATATCATTTGCCTGTTCCTGGATCCCATTATTACAGTTCCTGGATACTATATTACAATTAGGTTTCATTTCTTCTTAGGCTTCTCTTGGTTATGGCAGTTTCTCAGACCTTCCTTGGTGTCCCTCTCCTTTACTAAGTGGTTTAAAATCAAGTATTGCCTTTATTGAATCAATGTGTCCAGCTCATAGCAGGAGTTGAATAAATTACTTTTTGGATAGTTGAATTAATAAAAGTTGACTTTTATAGTCTCAGTTCATTTAATGGTTTTAGGAATTTTCCCTTTAGGAGGATTTATATTTTTAAACTGGAATTTGATTTAAACCAGACAGGATGATGCTCTAAGCATGAAATTACAGGTTCAGTTGGGGAAGAAGATAGTAATGAGATTGTGGTAGGAAAAATTTGGCTACTGGTGACTTCAAGGCACATCTGAATTCATGTTATAGAAGCAGGCTTATGTCAAGTCCCATGTCATGAATAGAACTTTGATATAATGGAGGATTGGATTCAGAAGATAGCCACTGTGTGGGATATTTAGGAGGGAAAATTACTGGTAGAGAAAATAACTACTATAGCTAATCTGCTGCTTTCTGTAAAAGGAAATTTGGAAAAGGAAACTGGGGCTACAGTAGGTGATAGGAGGTGATATTTATTTTATTATTCATTTTGTATTTTCATACCCCTGAAGGTGGGAAGATAATTCAACCCTCCCATTAATAAATAAATAAAATTTATTTATTTATAATTTTAATAATTTATTTATAAATTTATAAATAAATAAAACATATTGATTAATAAATATAAAGAATAAAGAATAAAATAAAGATATATATATATATATATATGTATATATTTTAAGCTGGATTTAGGGCTTCCCTCATAGCTTACTTGGTAAAGAATCCACCTGCAATGCAGGAGACCCCAGTTTGGTTCCTGGGACAAGAAGATCCACTGGAGAAGGGATAGGCTACCCACTCCAGTATTCTTAGGCTTCCCTTGTGGCTCAGCTGGTAAACAATCTGCCTGCAATGTGGGAGACCTGGGTTTGATCCCTGGGTTGGGAAGATCCCCTGGAGGAGGGAAAGGCTACCCACTCCAGTATTCTGGCCTGGAGAATTCCATGGACTATAGTCTACAGGGTCTCAAAGAATTGGACATGACTGAACAACTTTCACTTTCACAATTAACAAATCAATGTTTAGCCCTTCATATTTTGCTAATAGTCAGCTGTGAACTTTAGCCCTGGAACATTTAAGACCAGGATTATTCTAGCAAATTCTGGCTCTTTCATGGTTTTATGCTGCACATAGCCTCATCTTCTGGTACTGGAGGGATATATTGACAGGCAGTTCCTAAAACTGACAGAGACAGTGAGTGAAGCTCTGGAAACTAATTGTATGGTATTTGCTGTCCTAAGGCAGTTACTGGTTAGTCTTGGCCAAAGGTAGGATTTTTTGAGTCTTCTTTCAAGAAGACTTAGTTTGGAAAAATAGGAGGCTGTCAATAGCTTCCTCCCTCCACATAACGACATGCGATCCAGTGGGGGTTTGTCTCGGGCTTGGACCAACCTTGAGCACATCTGTGCAGCAGGCAAGCCCTGTGTTCCACATCCTGGTGGTTCTTTCCACATCTCGCCCCTTGTTGCCAGTTCTGATTCCTCTCTTTTTCAACTAAAGGGCCATCATGCTAAGATCCTTGTACCCTCTTGTTTACCTCTTATAGTACACTCTCTGGAAAGGACCTGCCAAACCTGTTTGTATCAGGATATAAAGATCTGAAAATATTCAATCTTTGTCAAGAAATGGACCTTTAATTGCAAAATTTCAGGTACTAGATAGCTGTGAGCAGGGCGTGGAGGGTGGATAGTTTTCAGTAGAAAACCTTCCATCTCATTGCTCCTGAACTGTGGCTGGAACTACCCAGCACCCACCTGATGTGTGGCCAGAGTTGGGAACTTGGGTCAGGGTCAGCACCAGCTCAGACGTACTGAATTGGAGAAAGCCTCTCCTTTCCCAAACTAGGTTTTTCTGGGTTTGATACAGAGATCTTGCAATTGTCTTGGCATATTATTGAGGAAGACAACCACTTGTCTCCTGCTCTGTATTTTATATGCATGTGTTCAATCCAATAAACATTTCCTGAGCACCTACTTCTTCCAGGTAATGTATGAAGCTCTGAGCTAGGTAAGTTAGTACTGAATTCCCAGTCTGGGAAACCTAAAAAAGGATAAGTTGTTTTTCCAGAAGGCCCATTAGGGAGCGTATTCTTTTCTGGTGACAGAATGACCTGTGAAGGACAGAGTGAGCCTTCAGAACTGAGGGGTGAGTCCTGCTGGGAAGGACTGCTTCAGAAGCAACTGGAAGTTTCACAGTGCCTTGCTGGATATGACAAGAAAAGATGGAGGAAAGGAAAATCATTCCCAACAGTAAGACTAGTCATGAGGTACATGATCAGGTTAGGCTGTAGCCTGAGGAGCACCGAGGACAAAGAAACGAAGATAATGGAGACAACATCTTAGGGCCAGTGAGGAATCAGCACTAAATGCAGCACTGTTTACCAGCAATGTGACCTTGGATAGTTTTCATATCTTTTCTGTGCCTCATTTTCTCATCTGTAAAATGGGGATAATAGCAGGAGCTAACTTGGAGGCTTCACGTCAGCATATGGAATCTAGAAAGATGATACTGATGAACCTATTTGCAGGGCAGCAATGGAGATGCAGACACAGAGAACAAGAGAACAGATTTGTGGACACAGTGGGGGAAGGAGAAAGTGGGATGGATTCAGAGTGTCATGGGAACACATACATTACCATATGTAAAACAGATAGCAAGTGAGAATTTGCTGTGTAGAACAGGGAGCTCAACCCAGCATTCTGTGGCTACTTAGAAGGGGATGGGGACAAGCTGGGAGGGGGCTCAGGAGGGAGGGGATTTATGTATACTTGTGGCTGATTGGTCTTGATGTGTGGCAGAGGCCAATACAAGATTACAGAGCAATTGTTTTCCAATAATTGTATTTTTTTCTATACTTCTCCAAAAAAAGAGAGACATATCCAGGATATATGCTTGCAAAAATCCATGACATACAGCAACAGCTCAAGATGTTCTTGCACAATTAGGATACTACTAGATGTTATATAAAATAAACCTCCAAATTTCAGTGCTTGACACAATAGAGATTGCTTTTTCATTCATGTAATTTCATTCATTTCATTAGTACTATAGGGATAGTCCTCTTCTCAGAAGTTCTTCAATTCAGTGACTCACCATTCATGAGCCCTTGGTATTTAGTTAGCAGATGGGGGTGGGAAAAACACAATTCCTCTTAACGTATACCCAGGCCTGAAAGTGACACGTATCATGTGGTCAGGACATGTCCCACGGCCCTACCTAGCTGGCAGCTACTTCCTAGAACAGTTTTTACTCATGGGGTGGGTGTGGGGTGGGGTGGGTGTGGATTTTGGTGTTGAGTTAGATGCCTCTGCCTCTGTTAGTTAGGCGTATGAAGAGGAAGGAAAAGAGGAAGATGCTGGGGACTGATCATAAGCATTGTGGCTCTGGACTGAGAATCTAGATGTCGCCCAAAGACGTAATAGTTGTTAGGCGGGGCAGCAGTGATACCCTCCTCGCCCATTTAGGTACCCATAGCTCAGTGTCTCTTGTTTTCCCTTCTGGAAGTCTGACACTTCAGCTGGCCCACAGAGCTAGTGGTCATCTCGTTTTCCCTGTCAGCGCCGAAATGAAGTGGGCGATGGGATTTATAGCCTATATAAGGCTTTTGAGTTGGTTTATTAGAGTGAGTTCATGCAGAGGGTTAGCCAAATGGCCCTCCAAGTTGAAAAATAATAACACTATAGCTTTATCTCTGCTTTTATCTGAGGAGCCACAAAGCACTTTGCAAAGCCTGACAGCATCCCCCTGAGGTGACTAATATTATAGCTATTTTAACAGGGAGATTTTATCTCTGTTATAAGTTAGTATAAAACCATTCTGAAAACACCCTGGCCAAGGTTGAAAATTCTATTCAGGAAACAGAGGTGATTGGATACAAGCTCTGTTTTCCCTTCTCTCCATTAGGTTCTATGTAGAGGTCTATATTTTATCATTATGATGATTTTCTTGTCAGTATCTCTGGTACATTTCTCTGTACAGGAGACTACTGGGGCCATTGAAGCCCTTTCAAACATTTTAGCAGAAAATCATTTCCCTTAGGAAGCTGACATTTCCTCCCCAGGGTAGTGATGCTGTTAAGTTCAGAGGAGTAAGAAGAGACTCTTCCCTCTTAATTAAGCTCACACATGAATTTATGCAAAAGTTATTAGGGGGAGTTTGCTTTCCAGGGTATCTTGGTAGATAATCATTTGGAGAAATCAGAATTTTGGCTCCTTTAAGCATGCTCAACCTGGCATCTCTCTCATTTTTACTTTTATTAATAAGAATTACATGCTCTGGAGACAAATTTCCTTTAGAATCCATAAATTTCCACTCTTATCAAGAGTAAATTTAGAGTGGAAGAAACTGTTTCTTTTATCCATTAAGTGGGTATTCAGTTGCTAAGTCATGTCTGACTCTTTGTGACCTCATGGACTGTAGCATACCAGGCTTCCCTGTCCTTCACTGTCTCCAGGAATTTGCTCAGATTCATGTCCATTGAGTTGGTGATGCTATCTAACCATCCCATCCTCTGCCTCCCCCTTCTCCTTTTGCCTTCAATCTTTCCCAACATCAGGGTATTTTCCAATGAGTCGGCTCTTCGCATCAGGTGGCCAAAGTATTGGAGCTTTAGCTTCAGCATCAGTCCTTCCAAGGAATATTCAGTGTTGATTTCCTTTAGGATCGATTGGTTTGATCTCCTTGCCATTCAAGGGACTCTCAAGAGTCTTCTCCAGCACCACAAGTACAAAACCTTTATTCTGTTATCATAGTTTTATTCCCTTAGACTCTGAGATGGGTATTTGTGTCAAGATATTTATAGGAGAGTACTGTCATTAATCACCTATATGAGGGGGTGAAGGAAGTAGGATTGAGAAGAGGGAGGAGTTAGCCTATGAAGCACTTGTAACAAAGGCTAAACTCTAGAACTAGAAAGGTCTATCAGAGTTGTCCAGAATTGAAATAAGAGGGCCTCTCTGCATTACCAGCCACTGAATATGAACCACCTGTGGGAGGTCATATAACTTTGAGGAAAGGAAGCTTCTTCAGCCAAGAGCAATTCCTAGAAGGGATGCTGCTGTGTGCCACCAGTGGCCAACACTCCTGGCATCTGAGGGAATGGATGTCTTGGTCCTGAAGGGCAGCCCAAGCCACACACCTCAGCATTGACTATAGTTCACCACTTGATTGCTCAGATCTACTGTTTTCAAATATTAAGTTCTCTCTGTTTGGAAACAGGTCATCCAAAGTTCCAGTTAGCCTCTTTCCAAGGGAAGCTTATAAAAAGAAGGTTAGAAGATGAACCTCAGCCCCTTCACAGTTGCTGGTCTCAGGGTCACATTGATACTCATCGTTTCTTTCCTTTATCACCCACCATTCAACCTAAGTTAGCACTTTACAGGTCCAAGTGGCTTATTTTATGAGGCAATCCAGATTCTCATCCCTTAGGGGTCTGAATCCCTGCTTCCTACATCCTTTGTGGTCTGTGACTGCTATGTTTAATCTTAAAAACTGGGTAGGAAAGTACCAAGAGACACCCCAGTAGACACCTGGTCAGAAGGAATTACTCTCTCTCTGCTGGCCAGGACCTGTGGAGCTGATGAGTCTAGAGTTATGAAGATGGAAAACACAATTTTCCCAAGTAGGTCACTGGACATGATCATAGTGGGAGCACTCCTACTTCTATCTCTTGGTTCCCAATCTAGGTAGCAGATAGTATTTGAAAGCTGTCATCTCTAAACTGATACCTCAATAAGCCTTCCAAAGGTCAGCTGAGTCCAGCAGCTTATGGCTTGTGCAGTAAGTGATATGAGCACTAGATCCCATGCTTGTATACCCACTGTTGTACCTTCTTTGCTCCAAAGTGGGTTCCTTGGTTCAATATGATACTATGTGTGATTCCATATTGGTGGGCCAAACACTCTATAAGCCCTTGAATAGTAGGGTAGGATGAGATCCTATGGGTAGAGAAAGCAAATCCAAACCTAGAATATGTGTCAGTTCCAGTCAAGATCAACCACTATCACTTTTAAATAGAAAGGATTCAGTAATCAACTTGTCTGTAAGTAGATGTTTGGTCTTCTCAGGGGATGGTGCCATACGGAGAATCACTGGTCTTTTGTACTAAAAGATGGAACATTTGATAGCAGTGGAAGCTAGATAAGGCTTGGTGCAAGGAATCCCATGCTGTTAGGCCCCTTTGTACCCTCCCTTCCTGTTGCCATGGCTACTTTGTTCATATGGCCATTGGCCAAAACTGATAGGGCCCAATGACGGAGGCTGGCTGTCATCATGTGCTCTAGTAGTTCTGTCCACTTAGTTGTCAGAAGGTATCAGTGTCCACAGTACTCAAAATATCTCAGTATTTCTCTTTCTTCAGTGTATTACCTAAGTAATATCCCTTTAGGGATATACCTAGGTAAGATCCCTTTTGGGAAGACCTGAGTTAATATTGATTGCTATAAATACTTGCTATGGCATTCAGTCATTATTATTTAATGATTATTTTTCCAGGATCTATCAGACATCTGATATATTTGCACCTGCCAGTACATTCCCCTCCTCTGGTATCTCTTTCTAATTCATCATTGGTTAAAATGCTTAACAAATATACTGTTAAAATATGCCAGGGTTAGTCCATTCTTCCCCTCTGAGTAGTGATGGAATCATCTTTGCAGCTGGCTAGCAGATGACCTCTCTGCAAAATTCCATCTTATAGTCGCCTTCTTTGGGTCTCTCTGGCACCGATAAACACAGAGTAATGACAATAAGGATACTAATAGAGTAAGTACTTTATGAAGTGCTTATTCTGTGCCAGGCACTCTTCTAAGTTCTTCTCACATATTAATGTATTTCACAAATAACTCTCTGTGATTATCAGTGATATAATCCTAAAGGGTAGAAAGATAAGTAACTCTCTCAAATTAGCACAGGTGAATAAGTGATTTGAACCCAGGCCTAATTTCAGAGCCCATGCTCATAATAAGTACATTATTCTACTCTAATTGCTAGTAACTCTGCATTCAGATGGGAATATCTTTCCTTTTCTTCTTTGCCTTTTGCTTCTCTTCTTTTCACAGCTATTTGTAAGGCCTCCTCAGACAGCCATTTTGCTTTTTGCACTTCTTTTTCTTGGCGATTGTCTTAATCCCTGTCCCAGTACAATGTCACGAACCTCTATCCATAGTTCATCAGGCATGCTGTCTATCAGATCTAGTCCCTTAAATCTACTTCTCACTTCCACTGTATAATCATAAGGGATTTGATTTAGGTCATACCTGAATGGTCTAGTGGTTTTCTTCACTTTCTTCAAGTTAAGTCTGAATTTGGCAATAAGAAGTTCATGATCCAAGCCACAGTCAGCTCCCGGTCTTGTTTTGTTGACTGTATAGAGCTTGTCCATCTTTGGCTGCAAAGAATATAATCTATCCGACTTCGATGTTGACCATCTGGTGATGTCCATGTGTAGAGTCTTCTCTTGTGTTGTTGGAAGAGGGTGTTTGCTATGACCAGTGCATTCTCTTGGCAAAATTCTATTAGCCTTTGCCCTGCTTCATTCTGTACTCCAAGGCCAAATTTGCCTGTTACTCCAGGTGTTTCCTGACTTCCTACTTTTGCCTTCCAGTCCCCTATAATGAAAAGGACATCTTTTTTGGGTGTTAGTTCTGAATGCAGAGTTCCAAAGAGTAGGAAGGAGAGATTAGAAAGCCTTTCTCAGTGATCAATGCAAAGAAATAGAGGAAAACAATAGAATGAGAAAGACTAGAGATCTCTTGAAGAAAATTAGAGATACCAAGGGAACATTTCATGCAACGATGGGCTTGATAAAGGACAGAAATGGTATGGACCTAACAGAAGCAGAAGATATTAAGAAGAGGTGGCAAGAATACACAGAAGAATTGTACAAAAAAGATCTTCATGACTCAATCACAATGGTGTGATCACTCACCTAGAGCCAGATATCCTGGAATGTGAAGTCAAGTGGGCCTTAGAAAGCATCACCACAAACAAAGCTAATGGATGTGATGGAATTCCAGTTGAGCTATTTCAAATCCCAAAAGATGATGCTGTGAAAGTGCTGCACTCAATATGCCAGCAAATTTGGAAAACTCAGCAATGGCCATAGGACTGGAAAAGGTCACTTTTCATCCCAGTCCCTAAGAAAGGCAATGCCAAAGAATGCTCAAACTACCGCACAATTGCACTCATCTCACACGCTATTTAAGTAATGCTCAAAATTCTCCAAGCCAGGCTTCAGCAATACATGAACCATGAACTTCCAGATGTTTAAGCTGGTTTTAGAAAAGGCAGAGGAACCAGAGATCAAATTGCCAACATCCACTGGATCATCAAAAGAGCAAGAGAGTTCCTGAAAAACATCTACTTCTGCTTTATTGACTATGCCAAAGCCTTTGACTGTGTGGATCACAATAAATTGTGGAAAATTCTTAAAGAGATGGGAATACCAGGCCATCTGACCTGTCTCTTGAGAAACCTGACTACAGGTCAGGAAGCAACAGTTAAAACTGGACATGGAACAACAGACTGGTTCCAAATAGGAAAAGGAGTACATCAAGGGTGTATATTGTCACCCTGCTTATTTAACTTATATGCAGAGTACATCATGAGAAACGCTGGGCTAGAAGAAGCACAAGCTGGAATCAAGATTGCCGGGAGAAATATCAATAACCTCAGATATGTAGATGACACTACCCTTATGGCAGAAAGTGAAGAGGAACTAAAAAGCCTCTTGATGAAAGTGAAAGAGGAGAGTGAAAAAGTTGGCTTAAGGCTCAACATTGAGAAAACTAAGATCATGGCATCTGGTCCCATCTATCTGCACTTCATGGCAGATAGATGGAGAAACAGTGGCAGACTTTATTTTGGGGGGCTCCAAAATTACTGCAGATGGTGATTGCAGCCATGAAATCAAGAGACATTTACTCCTTGGAAGGAAAGTTATGGCCAACCTAAATAGCATATTGCAAAGCAGAGCTGTTACTTTGCCAACAAAAATCCATCTAGTCAAGGCTATGTTTTTTCCAGGAGTCATGTATGGATGTGAGAGTTGGACAGTGAAAAAGGCTGAGCGCTGAAGAATTGATGCTTTTGAACTGTGGTGTTGGAGAAGACTCTTGATAGTCCCTTGGACTGCAAAGAGATCTAACAAGTCTATCCTAAAGGAGATCAGTCCTGGGTATTCATTGGAAGGACTGATGTTGAAGCTGAAAGTCCAATACTTTGGCCACCTCATGTGAGGAGTTGACTCATTGGAAAAGACCCTGATGCTGGGAAGGATTGAGGGCAGGCGGAGAAGGGGATGACAGAGGATGAGATGGCTGGATGGCATCACCGATTCAATGGACATGGGTTTGGGTAGACTCCGGGAGCTGGTGATGGACAGGGAGGCCTGGCATGCTGCAGTTCATGGGGTCACAAAGAGTCAGACATAACTGAGTGACTGAACTGAACTGTATTGCTAGTAAATGGTGGCTATTATTTTTCTTATATTTTCTAACAAGTCTTTGACATACACTAATGTTATAAGAAAGGGCTTTGTTGGGATTTACATTAAGAGCTACTTTTTGATAGATGGAGCACATTTTAAAATGAGATATTGTTTCCTTGTGCTCCCCTGGTGGCTCAGTGCTAAAGAATCCACCTGTAATGCAGGAAACCCACATTCAATCCTTGGAGAAGGAAATGGCTATCCACTCCAGTTTTCTTGCCTGGGAACCTGGTAGGCTACAGTTCATGGGGTCTCAAAGAGTTGGACATGACTGAGCAACTAACACTCATATTCATCTTTCTTTAGAAATGTGATTCTCAAAATTGTCTGTGTATTAAAATCACCTGGGTAACTTTTAAAACTCTTAACCCTCAGGCCACATGCCAAAACAGTTCAGTCAGCATCTCTGGGGGCTAGACCAGACATGAGTATTTTTTCAGAAGGTCTCCAAGTGATTATAACATGCAGTTATATTTGCAAACTGCTGCCCTAGGGCTCCGTCTGCCTCTCTGTCTCCCAGCCAGGCTCTGTACTTGACTTTCTTCCCTTTGCAGTGTCTTCCCCAGGGAGCACATTCATTGTCCATGCTAGTGATGTTTCATGTCTCTTTCTAGGGATTCCAGACTCACTCCTGCACTACACTTATGCAATAGGCACAATTTTTAATTCCTATTTTTCAGAGGAAGTCAAGGCTCTGTGAAACTAAGTAACTTACTTACCCAGAGTCACATAGCTAGGAAGTTGTGGAGCTGGGATCCAAACCCAGATATGAGTCTAGAGTCCATGTGATTGGCTTTTATATTACGCCACTACTTACTGGACATATCCATCCATTTCTTGATTTTTACATGCCAGGCTAAACCTTTTAACTTCCCCCACCTCCAGCCTTTTCCCATGCCCCACCTTCTGAAAAAGAAAACAAATGTCCATTCTCCTGCATTCTTTGTCTTCATTAAAGGCAGCTAAAATTTGATTTGTCTTTGAGGCCCCCATTTTCTTTGTTACTTGGGTATAAGTGACCTATTAGGATGTTAGGCAGAAATTGGAAACTGAGCACTAGAGCCGGACTGAAGTGGGGAGTGTGGGGGTGGGAAGTCCAGTCATCTCTGGGGAGTTGTGAAGGGTAGGTTAATATTAAAATCTAGTCCATTGTCAGCTCTGGTCCACTGACCTCCTTAGAATCTCCCACATCCAGCATTTCTCCATGGCTGCCTCCATTGCCCTGGTTCAAACCACTGTTCCCTCTGTCTCTTGTAAATGATTTCCCTTGTTCCCTAACTGTTCTCTCCCACCTCCAGTCCTCCTTAGATCCAGATAAAGCCTGACTGAAACACAGGTCTGATCGTGGCATCTGAGTCCACCTTGGATTAGCTGGTGAGAAATACATTCTCAAATATGAGAATTATTTTCATAGACATCATAGAACATTTAGAAAATCATGTCACTTGATCCAACAGATTTTCTTCTGAAGAAATAGAAACTATACCAGTAACTATCTTAATAATATCTTATGGGCTTCTTAATTATATCTCATAGGCTATAGGATCCAGAACACAAGGCACAAACTCAGTTGCCTACAGGGGCCAGACAGGGAATATAGGTAAGTATGGAGATAGGGAGGCAAGATGCTAAGGCAAACTGTTTTCCTTGTGCAGAGAGTACCTGCTGTCCACTGAGCACATCATTACCTTGGGTGCTCTGGGCCCAGGGAGGCCAGCTCTTCCCATTTTTCTCCAGAAACCAGAACTTTCAATTTAATATCACATCTCCTGACTTTTAAGTGTTAGGAACTAAGTCAGAATTTTTACTAGCAGAGTATATGCTTACAAACAAACCATACCCAGCACTGATATGGTCTGTGACCTCCAGTTGCAACCAGTGGACTAGGGAAGGTTGTTTTCTACTCTGTGTACTCCGACTCTCTGGTTGAATTGTAAATACCCTAGGGCCTTGAATTTTAAAAGTAGGTCCTGTAAATCCTAATGAAAAGTGCTCTCCAACAATCTCTGAAATGAGCTTTATCCTATTAAACAAAGAATGTGTGGCAGAAATGGAGACATTCCTTCAATGGTTATAGGGTAACTAGATGGACTGTGAAATTTTAATCAAGCAGAAAAGCCTGCGTATTTCACCGAACCAACAATTCCTCACAGAGGCAAGTTTCTCTAATTCTAGACAACTGGAAAAGGGGAAGGAGAAAATAATAGGATGTACCATTCCTGAGCATCTAGTATATACAAAGCATGCTGCAAGGGATAGTAAATGTGGTATTAACTCTTCCTATGACCTAGAAATGTGGCTGGGTGAGCACTTACTGCCCCTGAGCACATTTTCCATAAAATTAGTTGATATGATGATGTTAAAGGAATGACGAGAAGCTATTAGCTTTGCCATTGAGATATTAGTGATTAGACTAGGAGATGTATGGGGAAAGGTAATCATGGGTAAAATTTTCTTTTTTCTTGAAAAACATGAGAATTCAAAGAAATGAAGTAATGCAATGGAGATGAAATAGCTAGTGAAGGAATAAACCCAGGATTCAAACAATTCTATATTAACGATAAAATCTGTATTCTTTCCAATGCACTCCACCATTTTCCTACTTTTAATGAAAAGAGTTTGAAAGTTGGGTGATGCTGATCTGAAATCAGTGATCTGAATAATATTAGGTGGGAAACCATGGAATCTTAGAGGCGTAACTCTCAGATACTTTCTACTACCTTCTAAAACAGAGTAGAACAGAATTACCTACAAAACAGAAGTAGAGTTACAGATATACAAAATACACTTATAGTTACTATGGGGCAACAGGAGTGGGAAGCATGGGAAGATTGGGGTTGACACATATACACTACAAAATGTGAAATAGGTAACTAGTAAGGACCTACTGAATAGCACAGGAAACTCCACTCAATACTCTGATGACCTACATGGGAGAAGAATCTTAAAAAGAGTGAATATATATATATGCATAACTGATTCACTTTTCTGTACACCTAAAACTAACACAACATTGTAAATTAACTATACTCCAATAAAAATTGTAATAATAATAAAAAATGAAACAGAGTAAAGCAAATAAGGCAGTCACCCAAGAACTCTCACTTTGGTGAGCAGATAAACCAACCAAAATGTATACTTCTGGAAACTAAAGTAGACCACCCTCTGCAGCCTCGCTTGCAGATTGGCCAATGATTTTGACCAATGGAATTTGGATTGAAGAAAAGTGTGTCATTTCTGGGCCCCAGAACTGAAAAATGTGCCTGTGGTCCTTGCATGCTCTTTCTCCCTTTATGTGAACTAGATGTAGGTGATGGCAGCTAGGACCTGGAACTGATGGCAGAGCCTCAGGGTACAAAGAACAGAGGGCACTGACCTACCTCATGAAAGGAAGCCACTCACTACCTGGAATACTCACATAGGCCTATATATGTTGAGTAGAGTTCCCTGTGCTATATAGTAGGTCCTTATTGGTTACCTATTTTATGTATAGTAATGTATATGTGTCAGTCCCAAGCTTCCAATTTATCCCTTTCCGTTTGCCCCCTGGTAACTATAAGTTGTGCAGGAGTTCCTTTGAAAATATATTTTTTTACAACAATTGATACTACTCTAATATATAAATTAGTACTGTGAAATGAGTATTGCCATATGCAAACCTAAAATATGTAGTTCTAAATTTGCAGCCAGCGAGTTAGGAAAATAGATATTTCAGGCTGAAAAGTTGGAAACTTCAGTGGCAAGACATTTGGTAATGGTTTTGTTGCTTCATTAGACAAGATGTTAAAGCCAAAATTGGCTAGTTTGAGATAAAAAATGGGAGATGATATAGAGAATCCAGAAATTTGCGGCTTCACTGGGCTTGAAAAGCCAGCTGCTTCTGAATTTAAACAATAAAATATAGACTCAAAAAATGTTGAAAGATAAAAACTCACATAACTTTTGCAGCTAATCAGAGGGAGTCCCAATTTGTGATTTTCCATTCTCCTGGGTGTCTGCCTGCATTTCTCTGGCACAGAAGGAGAATTATATCCTTTAATAAATATTCATTTAGAATAGCCCAAGAAATATGGAATTCCCATCATTGTTTCTGGATTTAGATGTCTAAACTCCCCTCCATTGTTGTGGTAGATTTAACTGTTGTGCATTCAGACAGTGTAGTAGGCAGAATAATGGTCCTTAAGGGTCTCATATCTTAATCCCTGGAACTTGTGGATATGTTACCTTACATGGCAAAAGGGACCTTACACCTATGATTATGTAAAGGGCAGTGAGGCCCACTTTATACTTGTGATCTCCAGACCTGAAAACAGTAAAAATATGTGTTGGTTTAAGTCAGTATATTTGTGGCAGTTTTTTTATGGCAGCAATAAGGACAGATGGTTAAGCTGAAGATCATACATGTGGCAAGATGAGAGCTTTTCTCTGTCTTGATTAAATAGGCTCTGGGGACATAAGGTGAACATTCATTAGGAGCTGAAGAGAGGGACCAGGGCCTTTTGGAAAGAGTGAAAGCTTTAAACAATCATGAGGGAAGCAGTCCTGGATCCTTCATGCTTGGTCACAATGGTTTATGGCTAGAGTACACATCTATTCCAGACAGAGAGTAAGATCCTCAAAGTAGTTCAATTACAACTGAGAGAAAAGTTCAAGAAGACCCAGAAGGGCAACATAGTGCAGGGGCTAAGAGTACATAGGCTTCAGACTTTTCTGGATTCAAACTACTTCCTAAGTTGTGTGAGGACTTCCTAAGAGGATATTTATTCTCTTCATGCCTCAGTTTTCTAAAAAAAAGAGTAAGAACTGTTAAGAATGCAAAGAAATAGAGGAAAATAATAGAATGGGAAAGGCTAGAGCTCTCTCCAAGAAAATTAGAGGTTCCAATGGAACATTTCATGCAAAGATGGGATCAGTAAAGGACAGAAATGGTAGGGACCTAACAGAAGCAGAAGATATAAAGAAGAGGTGGCAAGAATACACAGAAGAATTGTATAAAAAAGATCTTCATGACCCAGATAATCACAATAGTGTGATCACTCACCTAGAGCCAGATATCCTGGAATGTGAAGTCAAGTGGGCCTTAGGAAGCATCACTACGAACAAAGCTAGTGGACATGATGGAATTCCAGTTGAGCTCTTTCAAATCCTGAAAGATGACACTGTGAAAGTGCTGCACTCAATATGCCAGCGAATATGGAAAACTCATTAGCGGCCACAGGACTGGAAAAAGTCAGTTTTCATTCCAATCCCTAAGAAAGGCAATGCCAAAGAATGCTCAAACTACTGCACAATTGCACTCATCTCACATGCTAATAAAGTAATGCTCAAAATTCTCCAAGCCATACTTCAGCAATAACTGAAATGTGAACTTCCAGATGTTCCACCTCATTTTAGAAAAGGCTTAGGAACTAGAGATCAAATTGCCAACATTTGCTGGATCATCGAAAAAGCAAGAGAGTTGCAGAAAAACATCTACTTCTGCTTTATTGACTATGCCAAAGCCTTTGACTGTGTGGACCACAGTAAACTGTGGAAAATTCTGAAAGAGATGGGAATACCAGACTACCTAACCTGCCTCTTGAGAAACCTGTATGCAGGTCAAGAAGCAACAGTTATAACTGGACATGGAACAACAGATAGGAAAACTACAAATAGGAAAAGGAGTACATCAAGGCTGTATATTTTCACACTGCTTATTTAACTTATATGCAGAGTACATCATGAGAAATGCTGGGCTGGAGGAAGCACAAACTGGAATCAAGATTGCCGGGAGAAATATCAATAACCTCAGATATGCAGACGACACCACCCTTATGGCAGAAAGTGAAGAGGAACTAAAAAGCCTCTTGAGGAAAGTGAAAGAGGAGAGTGAAAAGTTGGCTTAAAGCTCTACATTCAGAAAACTAAAATCATGGCATCCGGTCCCATCACTTCATGGCAAATAGATGGGGAAACAGTGTCAGACTTTCTTTTTCTGGGCTCCAAAATCACTGCAGATGGTGATTGCAGTCATGAAATTAAAAGACACTTACTCCTTGGGAGGAAATTATGACCATCCTAGATAGCATATTAAAAAGCAGAGCCATTACTTTGCCAACAAAGGTCTGTCTAGTGAAGGCTATGGTTTTTCCAGTGGTCGTGTGTGGATGTGAGAGTAGGACTGTAAAAAAAGCTGAGCACCAAAGAATTGATGCTTTTGAACTGCGGTGTTGGAGAAGACTCCTGAGAGTCCCTTGGACTGCAAGGAGATCCAACCAGTCCATCCTAAAGGAGATCAGTCCTGGCTATTCATCGGAAAGACTGATGTTGAAGCTGAAACTCCAATACTTTGGCCACCTCATGCGAAGAGCTGACTTATTGGAAAAGACCCTGATGCTGGGAAAGATTGAGGGCAGGAGGAGAAGGGGACAACAGAGGATGAGATGGTTGGATGGCATCATGGACTCGATGGCCATGAGTTTGGGTAGACTCCAGGAGTTGGTGATGAACAGGGCGGCCTGGTGTGCTGTGGTTCAGGGGATTGCAAGGAGTCAGACATGACTGAGCGACTGACCTGACTAACTGCCTCAGTTTTCTAAAAAAAAGACTAACAACTGTAGTATTTTTGTAGAACTGTTGTGAGAGGTAAGTCATGTAAAGCACTTAGAACAGTGGCACATAGTAAGTACTCAACGAGTATGAGCAGGTACAACTACTTGCTACCTAGAGGGTAAATGAATAGCACTGAGACTCATAGCTGGTTATTGGCTCAGCCAGGCCCAGTATCCAGAAGTCCTATCTCCTGGTTCAGGGATTCTTCTACTAGAAGACAGAGTCATCTCCTGAAATTGCTGGGCGAGGAGACGCAGTGAACCTCCTACTGGTATGATGGGGCTATGGCATCAGGGAGGCAGTGGAGTTATCTGGGTTAGTCTGCTCCCTGGCTTCTTCATGAATCCATAAGTGTTGTTTGTTTGCAACCAGAGAAACTGCTTGGGCTGATTGAATTGAAAGAGAGCTGATTGGTAGGATTGGTGGTGGTGGGACTCTCAGAATTGATGGGGAGACTGAAGACCTGGGAAGCAGGTACTCCTGCTGATGGGCCAGTTTGTCCTGGTCTCTTGCTGAAGACTGAGTGTCCTGATATAGAACATCTGATTCATTGCACTCTAGCCTCATGTCCTTTCTTTGGCTCTACTGGGCAGACAGGGAGAGGACCTGGCCTCTGACCTTCCCATCACAGCAAAACTCTACCATATCTTTACTGAATTCCCAAAAACCTCAGCTCCATTCTAGAAAAATAAACGACCCAATCAAAAAGTGGACCAAAGAACTTAACAGACATTTCTCCAAAGAAGACAAAAAAATGGCTAACAAACACATGAAAAGATGCTCAACATCACTCGTTATCAGAGAAATGCAAATCAAAACCACAATGAGGTATCACTTTACACCAGTCAGAATGGCTGCCATCCAAAAATCTACAAGTAATAAATGCTGGAGAGGTTGTGGAGAAAAGGGAACTCTCTTACACTGTTGGTGGGAATGCAAACTAGTGCAACCACTATGGAAAACAGTGTGGAGGTTCCTTAAAAAACTGCAAATAGAACTGCCATATGACCCAGCAATCCCACTGCTGGGCATATACACCGAGGAAACCAGAATTGAAAGAGCCACGTGTACCCCAATGTTCATCGCTGCATTGTTTACAATAGCCAGGACATGGAAGCAACCTAGATGCCCATCAACTGACGAATGGATAAGAAAGCTGTGGTACATATACACAATGGAATATTACTCAGCATTAAAAAAAAATTCATTTGAATCAGTTCTACTCAGGTGGACGGAACTGGAGCCTATTATCCAGAGTGAAGTAAGCCAGAAGGAAAAACAACAATACAATATATTAATGCATATATATGGAATTTAGAAAGACGGTAACGAGATCCCAGCATGCGAGACAGCAAAAGGAATGCAAACATATAGAACAGACTCATGGACTCTGTGGATGAGGGCAAGGGTGGGATGATAAGGGAGAATGGCATTGAAACATGTTAATTACCACATGTGTAATCAATTGCCAGCCCAGGATTGATGCTCGGGGCTGGTGCATCGAGATTTCCCGGGGTGAGGGAGGAGGGAGGGAGGAGGGAGGGGGGTTCTGGAGGGGGAGCATATGTAAACCCATGGCGATTACATGTCACTGTATGGCAAAACTAATAAAAAATTTAAAAAATTAAAAAAAAAAACTCACGGACAGATAAAGAAAGCAAACTAGAGTTGGGGATCGTATGCAGTCTGAGTTGAGTGAAAGAGCAGTGTGCTGGTGAGAGAGGTGGTTAAAGAAAGAAGTGGAAGAAGTTCTGTGTTGTGATGAGGCACTGCCATGGTTTAATGACAATTGCAGAAAGATAAGAAAGAAGTGAAGGGACTTCCCTGGTGGTCAGTGGCCACATAGCCAAATAAATAAAAATAAATATTTTTTAAAAACAAGAAGTGAAGAAGGAAGTGAATTAAATAAAAGCTAAGAGAAGTTCATCAGTAATCATAGGAGGCCTTAAAACTTACCTAGCTAGGGTATGAAATGAGAGAAGTAGGGAACATATGTTTTTGTAAAAGAAAAGGCACTAGTATAGAAACTGACATTTAATTGGCTGATTACACTTGTATGAGGGCCTGTGTTTATTATGTATATATGCACAGAGGAATTAATATTAATTATTACCTGATTTAATAATTTAATAATTTTACATTCAATAGACACTACTCTATGGTTCCTTTGAAAAGTGAAGATCTGAACTTTTTATAGTAGTATGATTTACAAAAATCCAATCAAAGGTATTCTATGTACAGTTGAGCATATCAGAAGGGGAAGATTGAGATTTAGGAAAAAATTATTATTTAAAGATGATTCTCTGATATACTTAATGCTGGTGCATTTATGTAAGAATTTCTAGATGTGTTCTTTATGAAGGCATGTGTGTGGAAAAGCGTTGTTTCAAATTGAATAGAAGACCAAGTCTGCTGAAAGTTAATGGTATAAAATGCCATTATTAAAAACAAAACTCTTGACAGTGATTCTTAATCTAATTTTTCACTTTTCTCCATGGTGAGTGAGTTAATTATGGTCTATGTTGGAAAGCAGTAACTCTCTGATCCTTGTCCTTATGGAGCTTACAGTTTGGTTGGGTCACTTGCAAGTCTGTTTTTCCAGTGTAGAGAATGTGAGACCATAAAAAGCACTACACTGGAAGATGGGAGATGTCGGTTCTTTCCCAGTCCCCTGTAACTAGAGTGTGACCTTGGGCAAGTCACTTCACTTCTGAGATCCTACTGGCTCATAGGTTGCCTGGAAAAGTATGTAAATTTTGCATGCAAGTTCATGTTCATGTTTTCCAGAGGAGAATGTCCATAGCTTCATTAGCTTCTTGATGGTCCACTTGCAACTTGAAAGACTCTATAAGATACTACTGGTTAAAAGTTATTCTCATCTGTAATGGAATCGAGATTGCTGGGAGAAATATCAATAACCTCAGATATGCAGATGACACCACTACCCTTATTGCAGAAAGTGAACAACTAAAGAGCCTCTTAATGAAAGTGAAAGAGGAGAGTGAAAAAGTTGGCTTAAAGTTCAACATTCAGAAAACTAAGATCATGGCATCTGGTCCCATCACTTCATGGCAAATAGATGGGGAAACAGTGGCTGACTTTATTTTTGGGGGGGCTCCAAAATCACTGCAGATGGTAATTGCAACCATGAAATTAAAAGTCACTTATTTCTTGAAGGAAAGTTATGACCAACCTAGACAGCATATTAAAAAGCAGAGATATTACTTTGTCCACAAAGGTCTGTCTAGTCAAGACTATGGTTTTTCCAGTAGTCATGTATGGATTTAAGAGTTGGACTATAAAGAAAGCTAAATGCCAAAGAATTGATACTTTTGAACTGTGGTGTTGGAGAAGACTCTTGAGAGTCCCTTGGACTGCAAGGAGATCCAACCAGTCCATCTTAGAGGAGATCAGTCCTGGGTGTTCATTGGAAGGTCTGATGTTGAAGCTGAAACTCCAATACTTTGGCCACTTGATATGAAGAGCTGACTCAGTTGAAAGTCCCTGATGCTGGGAAAGATTGTGGGCAAGAGGAGAAGGGGATGTCAGAGGATGAGATGGTTGGATGGCATCACCGACTCAGTGGACATGGATTTGGGTAAGGTCTGGGAGTTGGTGATGGATAGGGCGGCCTGGCATGCTGCAGCTCAGGGGGTCAAAAAGAGTCAGACATGACTGAGTGACTGGACTGATAGACTCTAGTTCTCCTTCTGGAATGCTCCAAGACAAGAAGAGTTGTCAGTCTGAGAGCTGGAAAGAAAGGTGAAATCATTAGATAGATCAACGTCTTTCTCTAAACATGAAAACTAAGCCAGGTGGTTTATGAAAACAGAAAGCAAATCAAAATATGAAGACGTGATTAAACAGCAAGTTCCTGGATTTCTGTTCCCTGAGGGACTCTCCATCTCCCTGTCTCCGTTTCCTAAATGCCTTCTAAGGATCTTAGAATTCTCTCAGAGAACTTGGTTCTGTTCTGAAACAGGTAAGCATAAAGTGGTGGCCGTTCCTGGATGGCTCCTCTGGATGCTCTTGGTCGTCCCTGATACGCGCACTCCAACTGCCAGAGCAGAGTGGGATTTATGGCGGGAGCTAAGCAAATTGTAAATGCCAATCACCGTGCTTGTTCTGGGCTGCGTAAGCAGCAGTCCCCCATAATGGTGCAGATTGCTGCCTGTGCCGTTTGTAAAAGGAGGGAGCCGCCTCCATCAGCTTTCTTTTTAGCGCTATGATTACAGCTGAGCGCACAGACAAGTAAGACAGATTCTTTTTGATAAGGTACAATGGGTTTTTAATTGACTCTTACATTCTTAACTGCTTTTTGACCTATTCGCGCTGTTAGAGGAGCTAGTTTTCCTGGAAATGTGTCGTTAACGAAATTCCTTTCTACTGGCAGTTTTTTTCACCCAGAAATTAACTAACTTCTGATAGCTTATGAAAACTTTTTCTCCTTTGTCCAACCTATAAACTCCTGATGTCACTGAATGAGTTAAAGAGGAGACTCTGCTCCCTTTTCAGTGGTCATCTGTGAGTTAATCACTCAGTTGTGTCTGATTCTTTGTGACCGGCAGGACTATAGCCTGCTGGGCTCCTTTGTCCATGGGTTGCTCCAGGCAGTAATACTAGAATGGGTTGCCATTTCTTCCTCCAGGAGATCTTCCGGACCCAGGGATTGAATCCACATCTCTTACATCTCCTGCATTGATAAGCAGATTCTTTACCACTAGTGCCACAGAGAAAGCCTCATCTAACATAGGATTGTGTGCTGAAGGGGTGAAGGGCACTGGTTTGAGCAGGTCAGCAATAGTTAGGGAGGGTGTGGTCTGTGGAGTGACTCTCCCCACTTGAGTGATGAGGAACCGGCAGCTCTGGGCAGCAGGGCCACTTGTCAAGTTCACAGTGGTGATAAGCAATGGACATCTTGGGTTTTCTGGTTTAGTGTGCAATGCTTTTGTCACAGCATGGCCCCAAATGTCACTCTAAAACCCACTCAAAAAAAAAAAAAAACCCCATAAAACCCACTCATTTGCCTAGCGGTCTGTCCCATCTCCTTCTAAAAGGCTTGAAATGTTGCTTAATCAGAAGTTACTTACACCTCAGACCCCAGAGGTTCCATCATGGTCTTTTCAAGGTGGCTGTTAAGTACAAATTATAGCTGAAGAGAGAAAGACAGGGTATATGGGGCTCCTGGATTTTTGTGATTCTGTGCATGAGACAGGGGCCATGAGGAAGACAGAGTCTGAATCCTGTCTAAGAAGGAAGGAGACATCTTTGAGCATGGGAGGACAGGCCATCAAAATACCTCTAGGTGGGCATAAGAGGGTGGTCCTCCAGGTGCGTGAGAGCTCAGTCCCTGGGTGAGAGAGGGTTTAGTCCTTTCATGTGTGTTAAGGGCAGTTTTCCATGGAGGCAGGAGGGCCATGCTGGTGTGTGAAAGGGCTTTGTCCTCTGAGGTGGGAGCACAGGGTCCCCAGGAGGAAGAGGATTGAATTCTTGCATGTGTAGCAGGGTTGGTTTCTGCATCTGTCAGAGGGTCGTGGCTCTGTGTGTGAGATAGAACCAAGCCCCCATGGGCACGGGAAGGCAGAGACCCAGGTATGAAAGACTGGGCCCTGTTTATGAGGGAGCACTGTTGTTACCTATGGTCGCATACCAAGCTTGTTAAAACAGTGTCATAGAACTGTGACCCTTTTATGATCTCTCACAGCCCTATGAGTCAGGAATCTGCACAGGACATGCCTGCATGGCTTCTGTCCGCACTCAGTGACCTCAGCTGGGGTGGCTCCGGTGACTGTGGATGGCAAGAATGGCTCACCGGGGGCCCTCTCAGCTCTGGCTCTCTTTCTCTTGTTCCTCTAGGTTGCATTGGCTGAGGCTGGAATGTGCAGAAGGGCTTCTTCACTCTCGAGTTTGACATCTTGCTCAGGTGGCTGGCACAGCTGAAGCTGGCCAGTCATCTTTCCTAGTGGCTAGATTGAGCTTCTTATGGGATGGCTGGCTTCCCCGCATTGCTAGTACTCCAAAAGATAGGAGATGGAAACTGTGTTTCTCATACAGAAAATGGCTCAGTGTTGCTTCTGCCATATTCTATTGGCTGAAGCAGTCATAGAGCCTGCTCAGATTCAAGGGGAGGGAACATACCATCTTTCAGTGGGAGGAATTTCAGAAAATTTGTGGCCATCTTCAATCTGCTGTAGTGATGGATTAGTCTCTATGTGCCTGACAGAACTGCATACTGCTTGCTAAGTTGCTATAGTCATGTCCGACCCTTTGCGATCCTATGGACTATAGTCCACCAGGCTCCTCTGTCCATGGGATTCTTCAGGTGAGAATACTGGAGTGGGTTGCTACGCCCTCCTCCAGTGGATCTTCCCAACTCATGGATTGAACCCACATCTCTTATGTCTCCTACATTGGCAGGTGGGTTCTTTACCACTAGCACCACCTGGGAAGCGCTACAGGGCTGGGTCCTTGGGTATTTCAGGAGACAGGATGTGTGTGTGTGTGTAGGAAGGAATTCCTGCAGGGTGGACTCCAAAGATGGGACCAGTGTCTCTGTGTGCTGGAGGTAGGAGAATCTGGCAGAATGGCGTTTTCCAAATGGGACTGAGTGAACGTTGTACTTCTACATCCAGAGCATCACTGGCTGCATTGTCACTTCCTGTATCACTGGGTGGTAAGCTGATGTTCTGAAGGGTGCTCAGCCAGGCAAGTCCTCCTGTGGATCTCAGACTGATAAGTGCCAAGTGGCAGGTCACTCAACCAGCTGCCCTGGCCTCACAAGTTTATTTCCGTGCTGACAAGTAGCGAACACTTCTGTACCATGCAGTGTGTCTCTGTGAGGAATTTGGCCAACTGTAAAGTTGGAACAGTCCTTAAGACTGCCCTCACCTCTGATACCAGGGGCCTCCCCAAGCTACCCTCAGTTTTGGTAATTTGCCAGAAGGACTCACAGAACTCAGTGAATGCTATTATGCTCATGGTTGTGGTTTATTACAAGGAAAGCATGCAGATTAAAAGCAGTCAAGGGAAGAAGCACGCAGAGCAGAGCAAAGACAGCAAAGTGCCAAGCACGGAGTTTGCACAGTTCTCCTGCTGTGGAGTCAGGCCACGTCACTTTCCTGGCACCAGTGTGTGACAGTACACACTGAGTGTCGCCAACCAGGAAAGCTCATCCGAGCCATTGTGTTCAGGTTTTACTGGGACTCCCTTACACTGGGATAACTGATTAATTTCCCATATGGTTGGTCTCAGTTTCCAAGTCCACTGATACTATATGACTCAGATCTTCCACCCTAAATCACATTGATGTTTTTCTCAGAGTGGCCAGCCCCTATCCTGATTCATTTTGTTAATAATCCAGCTACCTCAAGGACCACAACAGAACAAAGGTCATGTCTCAGGAGCTGAGGGCAGAGGCCAGACCTCTGTGATGGTAAGGTTAAATTATTTGCTACACAATCTCATGTAGAGAAGGCAATCAGCAGTGTGGATAAGTTCCCTCATGTGAACACTCTGAGTGGCATCCAGGAATTAGGATGACATGTTTCTTTACAGTATATGGATTCTGGTGATTGTAATGTTCCTGCTTCTAGACTATGAAGAATTTCAGATTTTCTTCTTCTCCCCCCCCCCCCCCCCCACTGTTCTCTGTAGCCCCCTGCCACCACCCTCAGAACCCTGGGTACCACCTGCCCTTTGCTAGGAGCATTAAAAGAATAAATAAGATGGGCACTGCTTCAGCTTCTCTCTGTCACAGATTCTCCTGTTTCCTTTATCTCCTATGTCCCTTCCTTCCCACCCCAACCCACTCCTCTGGATCCTTGAGCTCCAGTCATTCTTGTTTTCAGTTTCAGTTTGCCATATCAGTGGGACATGCTCGCACCTACTGACTCCCCTTCTAGCCACCATTGTCTGTATTTTGGTGCCTTCCGTTTTCAAACTGAACCATTTCTTACATTTCCTTTTTTTCTGACTCTCTCCACTGACAGAGTCATAATGACTGTGATGGGCATTTATGTGGTGCCATGTAGCTGACCTCTGGAGAAGGAAATGGGAACCCACTCCAGGTTTTCTTGCCTGGAAAAATCCCATGGTCAGAGGAGCCTGGTGGGCAACAGTCCATGGGGTTGCAAAGAGTTGGACATGACTGAGTGACTAAGCACACACACATGCGTGTGGTCAACCATACACGACTGCACACCATGGTCGGACCCCTTGTTTTCATGTGCCTAGTAGTTGTTTCCCTTTTTTTAGGTAATAACACCCCAATTTTGCAGAACAGTATCTTCCCCATTTGGGACTAACAATCTTGCTGGGACTGTCAGTCAAGATGCTCACCCTGTTCTTGCCAAGGGGTTGTTGTGTGATCCTGGCCGGTAAGGGGCTCCCTCCCTGGAACAGAAATCTTAACTGAGTAATACAAGATTCAAAGTGGATAGCATCATTCATCCCTGTAAATGATGGAACAGGTGGACCCTTAGATTCACTACCTGCATCCTCTAACTCTGCCTTGATTCATGCCATTTTCCAAGACCTAGTTCTTCAGCTTTTCTCCTCATTCTATGAGCTACCCGTATCCTGTTGATAAATTCTTCCTTTCCCTCCAAGTTAGCCTGGCAGTCTCTGCTGCTGGCAATCAAAGAACCCCAGTGGAACCTTAGTATTGACTTTTCATTAGTCTTATAAAGTACAGGGATGAGGAAAACTAATATCTACTGAATAAAATTTTTAGTTCAGCTAATTTAAGTAATTTAAATTCACAAAGGTTATGCAGTTTGTCAAAAGTCCCATAAGGTTTTTTCACTTGCCGATTTCTTGACACATCTGTACTTTCCGACCCTACTTCTAGTTCTTGAACCCTAGTAATTTGGTTTCTTTAACTTGCTTTCATCTAATGATAGCACCAAGATACTAGTCAGTGGTCAACATCATAATAGATTCCTGCTAAGCTCTGGAATTACTGTGCAGAGTCCCTGAGCCCGGCAGTCATTGTTCCACATGCAATAGTAGAAGAAGGACGTTTATACATATAGTCTATCTATATTCCCTATTTTGTTACTCGTTTTTGCTTTCATACCATAGACCTAAACAGTTAATTTCATAATTAATATTCTATGATTTTCTTCATGTTCTAGAACCTTCCTTCAAAACCCAAGTGGTTACTGCGTTCAGCTGTGTAGAATCATGAAAAAACTGTAGATAAACAGCTTTATTTTCCATCAATATTCCTTTCTTATTAATAAAATACGAAAGTTAAAAGAAATGGCATTTCAAAATGAAGAGCTATGGGGAAATTTAAGATACCATAAAATGATCAGAGAGTAAAATAAATGTCTGTATATTATTTTGGAAAAAAAATAGATGACTTTGAAAATCACTTGACTATTGCATTGATGGATTTCACAGCAGTTGCCCCTCTGGTGTCATGGGGGTAAGCAGGCCCAAAGGAGTCCTATTCTCACTCAGGGAAGTTGTAAATAAGATTTCTGATCATTTAAAAAAAAGCTGATAAGAAGGGAAGGTTAGCATTTGGGGAATATGGCAAACAAGGGTAAAAAGTTGTTTTTGAAAAGATCTCTCTTTTTGGGAAAATTTGTGGCTGTTATTAAAAAATCTCGCTCCATCTGGTTGGCATTGTGAGGGGGTAATAACTAACTTCATTTTGAACCTTTGGGGCACTTGGAAATTGCCCTGATTTTTCCAGTATGCATCCCTAGCTGAACAAGCAAAAAAGCGAATGCAGCCAGATCTTTTGACTTCATTTGTACACATGCGAAGAAAGCAAACAGAGTAGTTCGGAGGCAATTAGGGCTGTGGTGCAGAGCACCATTATTTTAAAACTTACCCTTTAGCACGGTTGTGACAAGATAATGAATGTGCATTTGCTAGTGTGGGAGTGGAGCAACTTAGAAGGGAGGAAAAATGAGTTCATTGAGTTTTCACGCACCATCAGGTCCTGAGACCTTTCAGTGTGAAAGGATTCTTTGTTAGTGTTTCCGGGAACTCCTCACAGATGATAGAAAGACTGTCAGACTATTCCTCCAGGAAAAGCCATCCCCAGAACAATTGTGCCATGTCTAGCCCTTGTTTCCACCTCATCCCACCCAGCTAGTCCTACTGTTGCCTTCCACTTCCCTCCAGCATCAGAGGGACCAGGTCAGCAGTCAGCTGCCCCAGCTGATGAGCCTTCAGGGGCTGCAAACTGTCCTGTCCACATTTTGCCCCCACTGTCAGTTATTCTCTACAATGCTCTTACCTCCTACCACTCTCCTCTGTGGAGAGGTCAGGTGCAATCCTAAGCCTCTTTTTCTCTGCTTCTTGTGTTCCTGCTATTTCTTAGGAACTTGTCCCCAGTGCAAAATTATTGACCAATGGACTGGAAACTACTCTATTCCTAATAATCCTCACTTTGCCAAAGGAAATTCTCTTTTCTCCAACTTCTTGTTTGTGGAAGGTTCTTGAATTAACCCCAAACTGTCACTGTCTATAGTGGGCTGTGTGCTATGCTTAGTTGCTCAGTCATGTCCGAATCTTTGTGACCCCGTGAACTGTAGCCTTCCAGGCTCCTCTGTCCATAGGGATTCTCCAGGAAAGATTACTGGAATGGGTTGCCATGTCTTCCAGGGCATCCTCCCAACCCAAGGATCAAACCCAGGTCTTCTGCATTACAGACAGATTCTTTACCATCTGAGCCACCAGGGAAGCCCATAGTGGGTGTGTAGTGGTACACAAAAGTTATGTCCATGTCCTAACCCTAGGAACCTGAGAATGTGAACTTATTTGAAAAAAGAGTCTTTACTGATGTAATTAAGAATCTGAATTTCTTGACATGAGATCATTCTGGATTAGGGAGGGCACTAAATCCAATGACAGAGGTCCTTATAAGATAGATAGGAGGAAGAAGACAGAGGGAGGCCACGTGAATGATCTCAGGGAGCTGAGGGGTGCAGCAGATTGCCTGGTAATCAAACCTGGGCTGCAGTGGTGAGAGTGCCAAATCCTAACTGCTAGACCACAAGGGCCAGCTATCTTGGAGGACCTCAGTCCTTGCTTCTTTGAAGAAAGAATTCTGCAAAGAGATGGAGGGTAGTAAAGCGAGTAAAGTGTTTATTAGAAGCAGAGTATATGTCAAAAGGACACATGAGTGGACTCATAGAGAGCTGTGCTTTTGGGATGGATTTCCAGATTTCCATCTGGCCAATCATCTTGTTCACTGTCCTTATCTGGTCTGACTCAGGGCCCTCTCTTTTAGCTAATATAGATTCTGGTGAGAGGGCTTCTGGGAGGTTGGCAGGACATACTATGGGCTGCCATTCTCTCTCTTCCCCGACTCCTAAGGATCTTTTCTGCACATGTGTGGTCTAGGACGTCTCCTTGATCCCAAGAAAAATATGATCTCCTTATCTTTATTCAAGCAGACTCTGCTCCTACCCTTATTGTTAAGTCAAAGCAACAGGAGACAAGTTCCAGGGGCTCAGACTGGGGCCCAGCTGTCTCCAGCCTCATGAAGACAGGAAGGTTGGAGTTGTTACCAAAGCAAGCTTGGCTCTACATGCAGTAAAGCCAGTCTATGGACACAGACTTGTGGGGAAGAAACGGCAGCGTCTGTTGTAAGGTGCCATAATGCACAGGGCAACTAATGCTCAAAAAGCCCAAACTCTCCAGTGGGTTTGAGCAAAGCACTTTTAAAGGCAAGGTGAGAGAGGGGGTAGTCCCAGGGGATGTGACGTGCTCATGCACAGTTCTATGATTGGTTGATAGTGAGATAATAGTGTGGCGTCACAGAGGCTAGCAATGTCAGTCCTTAGGCACTAGTAGTTCTGGGGGCTTTGTGCTCATAGGCATCAGGTGGTTAATTTCTTCTCTTTGGTGTATGGTGGGAGTTAGCAACTGTAAAACAACTCAGGAAATGGGCATCAGGTATGGTTATCTAGATATTTCAGAGAGAAGCCAAAACAAAGTATATGGGAGAGGAGTCTGTCCTGGGAAGACCCCATAGAGTCCTGCTTGGATAAAGAGTTACACAGATGAAAGCCAAGGAATGCCTTTGTACCATCAGAAGCTGGAAGAGGTAAGGAAAAATTCTCCCCTTGAGCCTTCAGGGAGAGTGTTACCCTAACAACACCTTGACTTTGGTCTTCTGGTCTCCAGAACTGTGAATGAATAAATTTCTGTTGTTTTAAGCCACCAAGTCTGTGATCATTCATTATGGCAGCTCCAGGAAACTAATAAACTATCTTTGCTATAGTCAGGGATGGACTTGGATGAAACTACTCCGTACTAACCTAGATCTGTACTATGAAAGCTGGAGGGATGAGGGGTATCTTGGCAGTGACCATTAAACAAATCACAGAAGTGAAGACTTGTGAATTCCCACTCTGAGGATGAGAATAAATCTACTTCCTCCTTGGGAAGTTTATATTCTAGCTGTCAGCGCAATGCCTCAACATAAAAAAAAAAAGTATGTTATTCTGTCGTGGGTCATTTTACCTGTAAAGACAGATACCAGGCACACCCAAATAAACTACACAGCTAAGAAGAAGTGAAGCCAGAGCTCAGGAGGAGTGGTTGAGTGGGCTGGAGGGGCCATGGTCTTGAGAAAGCTGTGCATGACCAGGAGTGGGCCTGTGGGCATGGGCTGCCCAGTGCAGACAGTAAGAGGCTAGTAGGCTATCAGGAATACAACAAAATAACAAAAGCCACTAAAAGTCAGTCTGCTGTTTGTTAAAACCATGGGCCAACAATTAGAAATGATTTTGTCTGATAAAATGATTTTGTCTGTCTCCTCCTAACAAATCTATCATTACTATGTTTTAAACAATTGATGAAGTACTGATGAGTTTTAATATCATATACATAAAGCTTAAAATGAGCATGTTTTTATTATTTAGACTTTAATAAACATTGTATTCTACATAGAAGTCTATGCAGTCAACCCCTGACAGGCAGAGTCAACTACACGTGGTTGTTTTGAGAACCAGTGTCTAGGGTCAGGTATTGTTTGAGGTTTCTTTGGGACTGTTCATGTTTTCAGTACCTGGGACTACATATTCCTGTGTGTAAGTGGCTGATTCATAAAAATCAGGGATAGCTCATGGATTCTAAAGACCGAGAAACAACTGGAGTTACTTTAATTCTGTCACTTTGCAAATACTTTGAAATTTTATTTGGGACAGAGTTTTGAAGCAGTGAAATAGAGTGCACATTGCAAGGTGTTCTATTTTTCTATGATAAATGCAAATATTGTTTCATACATGAAGTATTTTACTGAATTTAAATATCTTTAAAATTGCAATTAATTATTTTAAAGTTATTAATTGTTTAAAGAGTGAAGAACAGAGGAAGAAAATAGAATTATTGTTGATCAGTGAATTTTTTTTCTGAAAATAAATTTTATTATACTGGGTAGGGTATTAAAAAATGATTCACCCTGGGTGTCAAATATATGAGTTATGCCATTAAGGATAGGAGTATGTCAAGGGTATATTTGTCACCCTGCTTATCTAGCTTATGTGCAGAGTACATCATGTGAAATGCTGGGCTGGGTGAAGCACAAGCTGGAATCAAGATTTCTGGGAGAAATATCAATAACCTCAGATATGCAGATGACACCACCCTTATGGCAGAAAGTGAAGAGGATCTAAAGAGCTTCTTGATGAAGGTGAAAGAGGAGAGTGAAAAATCTGGCTTAAAATTCAACATTCAAAAAACTAAGATCATGGCGTTGGTCCCATCACTTCATGGCAAATAGATCAGGAACCATTGGAAACAGTGACAGACTTTATATACTTGGGCTCCAAAATCACTGCAGATGGTGACTATAGCCATGAAATTAAAAGATGCTTGCTCCTTGGCAGAAAAGCTATGACCAACCTAGACAGCATATTAAAAAGCAGAGACATTACTTTGCCGACAAAGGTCCATCTAGTCAAAGCTATGGTTTTTCCAATAGTCATGTATGAATGTGAGAGTTAGACCATAAAGAAACCTAAGTGCCAAAGAATTAATGATTTTTAACTGTGTTGAAGTAGACTCTTGAGAGCCCTTTGGACAGCAAGGAGACCAAACCAGTCAATCCTAAAGGAAGTCAGTTCTGAACATTCACTGGAAGGACTGATGCTGAAGCTCTAATACTTTGTCCACCTGATGTGAAGAGCCGACTCATTAGAAAAGACCCTGATGCTGGGAGAGATTGAAAGCAGGAGAACAGGTTTACAGAGGATGAGGTGGTTGGATGGCATCACAAACTCAATGAACATGAGTTTGAGCAAGCTCTGGGAGATGGTGAAGGACAGGGAAGCCTGGCATGCTGCAGTCCATGGGGTCAGAAAGTCGAACATGACTGAGTGACTGAACAAAAATTGTGTAGATGAGGAAGAGCAGATGTAGAATTTGAGGAATGGTGGGTTTTAAGTTCATTCCTCCAGATTTAAATCTTTTGCTTGCAATTACTCTGTTCAATCTGAATACTATTTTATAAAAATTTTAAAGAAAAGAAGGAGGCTATTCAGATAATGAAGGTTTTAAACAAATGGACATTAAGTTCGTTCTATTAGGAAGAATGGCAATTGACAACTTTACTGTCAATTGTGAGTTACAAACATTTAATAACCAGCAAATAGTGAGGGAGATTATGAATCTGTTTAAATGGCAATAAACTGCGACTCTTTTCACTGGTTGAGCAGGCCGATGAGGACTTTGGAAGGAAAGCACTGGTGAGGATCATCAAGTTTCTATTTCTTTGCTTAACAGTTTTAGAAGGAATGCCAGAGTGGTGACACGCAATCTAGACAGAAAAGAGATTGAGATTTGAAAATTGTCACAGCTAGAGTTGAAAAACATCTATTTCTGCTTTATTGACGATGCCAAAGCCTTTGACTGTGTGGATTACAATAAATTGTGGAAAATTCTGAAAGCAATGGGAATACCAGACCACCTGACCTGCCTCTTGAGAAACCAGTATGCCGGTCAGGAAGCAACAGTTAGAACTGGACAAGGAACAACAGACTGGTTCCAAATAGGAAAAGGAGTGTATCAAGGCTGTGTATTTTCACCCTGCTTATTTAACTTATATGCAGAGTACATCATGAGAAATACTGTGCTGGAGGAAGCACAAGCTGGAATCAACATTGCCGGGATAAATATCAATAACCTCAGATATGCAGACGACACCACACTTATGGCAGAAAGTGAAGAGGAACTAAAGAGCCTCTTGATGAAAGTGAAAGAGGAGAGTGAAAAAGTTGGCTTAAAGCTCTACATTCAGAAAACTAAGATCATGGCATCTGGTCCCATCACTTCATGGCAAATAGATGGGGAAACAGTGGCTGACTTTATTTTTGGGGGTTCTAAAATCACCGCAGATGGTGATTGCAGCCATGAAATTAAAAGACACTTACTCCTTAGAAGGAAAGTTATGACCAACCTATACAGCATATTAAAAAGCAGAGACATTACTTTGTCCGCAAAGGTCTGTCTAGTCAAGGCTATGATTTTTCCGGTAGTCTTGTATGGATGTGAGAATTGGACTATAAAGAAAGCTGAGCACCGAAGAATTGATGCTTTTGATCTCTGGTGTTGGAGAAGACTCTTGAGGGTCCCTTGACTGCAAGGAGATCCAACTAGTCCATCCTAAAGGAGATCAGTCCTGGGTGTTCATTGGAAGGACTAACACTGAAGCTGAAACCCCAGTACTTTGGCCAACTCATGCAAAGAGCTGACTCGTTTGAAAAGACCCTGATGCTGGGAAAGATTGAGGGCAGGAGAAGGGGACGACAGAGGATGAGATGGCTGGATTGCATCACCAACTCAATGGACATGGGTTTGGGTAGACCTTGGGAGTTGGTGATGTACAGGGAAGCCTAGCATGTTGTGGTTCCTGGGGTCGCAAAGAGTCGGACATGACTGAGCAACTGAACTGAACTGAGAGTCGAATCCCACAGCATGGTAATGAAGACAGTGGAAAGAGCTGAAGTAGGCAAAGAAGTTCTAGTGTTCGACTGTGTGGGTGAAGTCAGCTGAGATTCAGTAGAAGAGTGTAGAACTGATAGAGAGAATAAATCAGATTTAAAATAAAAGCACAACTTGAATTAGATAGCAGGTAAGACTAAGATGCCCACACGTAGTAAATGACAATCCACTTCAGTATCCTTGCCTGGAAAATCCCATGGACAGAGGAGTCTGGTGGGCTATAGTCCATGGGGTCATAAGGAATTGGACACAACTGAGCAACTGAGCACAAAACCTAGATGACATACCCCAGTGTAGTCGTGTGTGAAACCCAGTGTAACTGTGCATGTTCCTTGATGTTTCTTTGTCTTGGTGCATACTTTTTCTTAGATTAGGAACAACCATTCCCATCTCATCCACTGAACAAATTCTAAGCTGCCTTTTGAAAGGCAATATGAAAAGTGAAAGTGTTAGTTCCTCAGTGGTGTCCAACTCTTTGTGACCCCCTGGACTGTAGCTTGCCAGGCTCATCTGTCCATGGGATTCTCCTGACAAGAATATTGGGATGGGTAGCCATTCTTTTCTCCAGAGGATCTTCCAAACCTGCATAGTGGGTAGATTCTTTACCGTCTGAGCCATCAGGGAAGCCCAAAGAGGCAATGTAATATAGTGGTTTTAATCACTAACTTTGGAAGCAGAGAACTAGTATTATCACTTTCTAGCTGTGTGATCCTAGGCAAGTTATATCTATATCTCTTCCTTATCTGTAAAAGTGGGTCATGACAGTGCTTACTCTTTGGGGTTCTTGTGAAGATGAAGTGAATTAAATGTTTAGTATTTAGAATGAAACTTGGCTCCTGAGAAGCACTATGTAAATGTTAGTTATTAATATTTAAAATTCAGCTCATGAAATTATTTCCTCTTGAGAGTACTTCCTGACTTCACTTCCAGGCAATCATAGGGAATCCTCCCATTAGACACTGTAACAGCTTGTCCTATGCTGTAAGCATTTACTTTATTTTCTAATTCAGTTTAAACTCCTTCCACAAAATATTAGGTCTTATAACTTTTCACATCTCACTGTCTAGCAGAATTCTTCTTGATACTAGTTGCTTAATAAATATTTGTTAAATGAATCAAAGAATGGATGCTGGTGATTCACCTCTCCAGGTGTTTGAAAGGGATTTCTTAGGGAGTTGAAAATTTATTTTTTAAATTTACTTATTTGCTTTGATTGGAGGATAATTGTTTTGCAATATTGTGATAATTTTTGCCATACATCAATATGAATTGGCCATAGGTATACATGTGTCCTTTCCATCCTGAACCCCACATCCCACGTCCCTCCCCATTCTATCCCTCCAGGTTGTCACAGAGCACTAACTTTGGGTGTCCTGCTTCATACATCAAACTTGCACTGACATTTGGTAATGAATATGTCAAAGCTCTTCTCTCAAATCATCCCACCCTCTTCTCCCACTGTGTCCAAAAGTCTGTTCTTTATGTCTGTGTCTCCTCTGCTGCCCTGTACATAGAATCATTGGTATTATCTTTCTAGATTCCATATATATGCGTTAATATGTGGTATTTGTCTTTCTCTTTCTGACTTACTTCACTCTGTATAATAGGCTCTAGCTTCATCAACCTCATTAAAACTGAGTTCCTTTTAATAGCTGAGTAATATTCCATTATGTATATGTACCACAATTTCCTTATCCATTCATCTGTCTATGGACATCTAGGTTGCTTCCATGTGGGAGATTTCTTAGGGAATCATACTGTTTTAGGGAGAAGCTAAGCCTACTTTAGTGGCAGAAGGCTCTGGAAAGAATTTACTCTTCAATTACTGAAATCTGCACTTGCCCAAAACATATCATTAGACCAAAGGAATAACCTTTGTTGTTGCCATGGACAGTCTCCCACCTATTAAAGCCAGTTCTCAATTCTGATCTTCTTGATTACTTTTAAGCTTGTTCTTGGCAAACTCCTAACTTGGCTTCTGTGACCCCCATTTCCTCTTCCTATTTTACTAACCTGGAATGTTCCATCTATTCTGTGGGCTTCTCTTCTTCAAGTCATTATTTAAATTTTCATGATAAGAGCCATCTTTGTTCTTTAATTCTCACTTGACATGCTTTTCCTGGGGAAACCCTTCCTTCCTATTTGTTGTTGTTGTTCATTCACTCAGTTGTGTCCAACTCTTTGCAACCCCATGAATTGAAGCATACGAGACTCCCCTGTCCTTCACTATCTCCTGGAGTTTGCTCAAACTCATGTTCATTGAGTGGATGATGCCATTTAACCATCTCATCCTCCTGCCCACAGCCTTTCCCAGAATGAGGGTCTTTGCCAAGTTGGTTCTTCCAATCAGGGGACCAAAGTATCGGAGCTTTAGCATCAGTCCTTCCAGTGAATATTTGGGATGGATTCCCTTTAGAATTGACTGGTTTGATCTCCTTGTAGTCCAAGGGACTCTTAAGAGTCTTCTCCAACACGATAGTTCAAAAGCATCAATTGTTTGGCACTCAGCCTTTTTTATGGTCCAACTTTCACATCCATACATGACTACTGGAAAAACCATAGCTTTGACTGTATGGACTTTTGTTGGCAAAGTGATGTCATTGCTTTTTAATATGCTGTCTTGGTTGGTCATAGCTTTTATTTTTCTTTCCTATTACTACCTGCTGATTCCTAAATGTCTGTCTTTATCCTTAACTGTTCCTTGAGTTGCTGACCTGCCTTCTGGGCATATCTATCTAGACCTTAAACTCAGCATGGCCAGAACACAGCACTGGACTTATGATCACGTCTAGCCCCACCTGAGCCTATCATTTTACTCTCTGTTTGTTCATTCTTATTAATGACACTTGTTAATGGAGTAGAAAACTTGGGAATTATTATATTCAACTCTCTCTCTTTCCTCGATTTGTTCCGGGGCTGGTGCTAGCTGTTTGGCCTCCTGGAGTTCTCTTATCTGCAACCCACATTCCCTGGATCCTCACTGCCATTGACCTAGTTCACTCCTCAATATATTTTGCTTGAACTGTTTCAAGATCTTCCTATTAGGATTTTTACAGGATTCACTGGTTCTGCATGATTCTTAAGCTTAGTTTCTTGGCCTGATGTTTCTAATCAAATGGGTGTTTCAATTCAAGCCTCTCACTTATATAGCACAGGCTTTAGGTGCTCATCTGTCAGTGATGTCTCAATTTCACCATGTGGCCAAGGGCAGGCTGCTGGCAGTGATCTCCCCTCACTCATTCACATATACCAAACCTTCTTTCTGGCTCCCAGCCCATAGAAGAGACCCTTTTCACCTTATCAGCAGGTCCTGTGCATTCACAAACATAAAAACCCACCTGCGAGGCAGGCACTAACTCAGTTTTTCTGGGAGTGCCACAATTTCAACTCTGGCCTGTAGCTTTGGTTATTGTTTTTTTCTTTGTTTCTGGTAGCTGGAGCTTTTTCCTGTCCTAGTTTTGAGCTTGACTATGAACCTACAATATTTTTTTTTAAAGTTTGTCCAGCAGATCCATGTGTTTGGAGTCAGAGGGGATAGCGCTATCCCTTTGCAGCCTGTCACACTGAAGGGAAGTCGGCTGTTAAAAAGTAATTTCAAAAGAAGTTAAAATAGCCCTCATTTCAATCTCCAAATGAACATGCTAATGATTTTATTTAATTCATTAATGAGAAAACCAGCAAAGTTGAAAAACACCCATTATTGAACAGGAATATTGCAAAATGAATGTGCAAATAAAATGGAGGTAAACTTGGCTTGTATAATGCAGAGAGGTCAACTAATCCTCTCCTGGACAGGACAAAATTTGCAGGTGGGAGTTATTTTGCATTGTTGTCAGTTATCTGCAATTTACAGAGTTGTGAAGTACCTCAACAGCTAGACCAGATAACTAGCGGGTGTGCTGAATTAGATACTGTGTAGTTTTCCACTGAAGCCCAAATTTCCCCTACAGTGAGCTGTAATTATTTGTCTTGTGTTTGATTTCTCTCAGGAGTAGGGGTTGGGTTCAAGTCACACATCCAGGTTCTAGAATATCTTACATTTCTTAGAAATAACTCACTAACTACAGATGGAATGAATAAATGTGTTTCATATAGATTCTGAAGAATTTTCTCCCTTCCATTAAAGAGGGAGAGATTTTTGAGAGAGAGAGAAAAAAAATACACACACACATATATTTATGTCATATATATGACTCAGAAAAGGAACTGGGAAGCATCTGTCCTCCACCCCACTCTCTCCATGTGCAGGCATGTATGAGGAAAGAATACTGGACTGGGTTGCCATGACCTCCTCTAGGAGATCTTCCTGACCCAGGGATCAAACCTGCATCTCTTACGTCTCCTGCATTGGCAGGCAGGTTCTTTACCACTAGCTCCACCGGGTAAGCCCCTGCTTGCTCCGTAAGTTCAGGCATTTATGGGCACCTTCACTGCACGGATATCCTGTGACGACAATGCATCACATTGTTATGAGTGAACATCAAATGAAAGATCTCTCTTTTTCAATTGTCAACCAGGTGTAATTTAAGGCATTTTGCCAAAGTATCTTCCTATTAAGAAATAATGCTAGTTCTCTTCCTTTAATACATGTAAAGAAAATTCCTAATTACTTTCTTTTCAGATGCCTCTGCATCTGAGTTGCTTAATGACTGCTGCCCTCTAGGTCCCGCCTTATCAGGGGGATCTTAGGGGCCTTGCCAGAAACACCATCAGTCAGGTAATTTGCATGAATAGTTCTTTAATAAACATCCAGCCCCCTTATCACTGTTCCCTGCAGGATCCTCATTAGTCAGTAACCTAATTCAAGCTTGAAAGATTTCCATTATGGTGCCCTTTGTTTCCTGCCCATTGCCTAATTTTCTTTTCAGCAGGACATTTTTTTCTGCAGTCCATGACTTGTTTCTTGACTGACATATATGATTTTTTTTTCCTCAAAATAAATGAGTGCATGCATGCACACAGTCCATTTCCCATCAATGATGCATTCATTTAGGCAATACAGTAAAATGTCAGAGGGGTGTTATCCAAACAGCCCCTAAAGTTATCTTTAAAACCAAAATAAAGTGACTTGGAAAAAATAGCAGTCAGTAACTTGACTGAGTATATGTGAAGGTACATAGATGATCCAAATAGCAATATCAATTTAATCATTGAATTAATAGTTCCAATTTTACCAGTTTAAGAACTTGATTATCTCTCCCTTTTTTGCCCAACAAATTTGGGTTGAAATAGTTATCTAAATTGGAATAGATCACTTACTAGGAAAGTTTGGAATATTTCAAAACTCTAGACTCTTACAGAGTGCTAAGCCAGTAATTTTCATCTCTGACTGCATTTAACCATCAGCTAGGAAGGTTTGAAAACATATCAATGAACTGTTTCCATCCATAGATACTCAGTTTTAATTGGTTTGAGATGAAGCTTGGGAATAGGTAATTTTCAAAAACCTCCTAGGCAATTCTTTACATATATATATAATTTTATTTGTTTATTTTTGGCTGCGCTGGGTCTTCGTTGCTGTGTGGGCTTCTCTAGTTGTAGTGACAGGGGGTTACTCTTTAGTTGCCTGGTTGCAACGCACAGGCTTTTTTCATTGTGGTGGCTTCTCTTGTTCTGAAGCACAAGCTCCATACACAAACTTCAGCAGTCGAAGCTCACTGACTCTAGAGCACAGACTCAATAGCTGCGACCTGTCGGCTTAGTTGTCCCGGGCATGTGGGATCTTCCCGGATCAGGGGTCAAACCTGTGTCTCCTGCATTGGCAGGTGGATTATTTACTCTGAGCCACCAGGGAAACCCCCTTCTCTAGGTAATTCTAATGTCCAACCAGGGTTGAAAACCTCTAGAAATTTTGCTCAGTAGAACTCTTATAACTAGCACTAAATTTTGCTTTCTTTATTGTTGGAGGATTGAGTTGTCATCCAGATTTCAAGGTGGTCCTTCAAGACACTTTTCTTTAGAAAAATAAAATATCTTTTGTGTTTGCTGAGCATTTATGACATGCTTGGCTGAAGTGCATCATGGTGGCTTAAAAGGTTGTGAGATGTTTAATTTCTGTCATGTAAGAATCCGGAGCATGAATTCTCTCACAATCTCTGTTACTTAGGAACAACGATCTTGAATTTGCATGTTGTACGAAAAGCAGGATTCAGCTTTCTGGGTTCCAATGAATTAAGAGAGAGTAACTTTTAACTCAAGATACTGTCCTTCCTGGACACATTCTGTCTTTGCTTCAGCAATGCTTAATTCCCCCTGCCCTCTTGTCTTCTCTTTTGTCTGCCTGTCCCCAGTCACAGCCTCTTCCCTTAATTCTTGCATTTACTTGTCCAACTCCTTTTGCTTTTCAGACTCTAGCTGAGGGATTTCCTTCCTCAAGTAGCCTTTCTTAACTGCCCCTTCACCCTAGGTCCTACATCCCCCTAAGCACTTGCAGAGCCTGCGTGTTGAAGCATGAACCCACAGTCACACTGGCCTCTTTTCTTACTTGAATCTCCTGCTAGAAAACTCTGATGACAAGGGCTGTGCTCTCTTTCCTAGTGCAGCATTTGGCGGCAGTCACACTGTTCCAAGCACTTAATGTAATCAATACATGTAAGTCTGAAAACCAACCCTATATGGTAGTTTTTGCTATTATTACCATTTTAAACACGATGAGGCAAAAAGGTCAATTAACTTGAATATTTCAGGTCACATAGCTAGCAAGAAGAGTTTACTGGGATTTGAACCCAGGTGATCTGGCTCTGGATTCTGACTTCTTAATGAATAGCTGAATAAACAAGTATAGGTGAACTAGTATGGAGTTACAGATGCCAAGAGGCACCATGAATGTGGCTTCCACTTAGGTGTGCTCTGAGAGAGTGTGCTGAATTATTGAGATAGTAAGAATCATATTTCCCCAAAGAAAAATTGTGTGTATGTGTGTGTGTTTCTGTGTGTGTGAGAAAGAGAGTGGAGAGGTGAGGTAGAGAGAAAGATAACATATTATCAGAAGTTTAAATACACAAGATGCAAGATTATGACAAGTCAGTCAATGGGATGACTCAGGAGCAGTCAGAAATGTAAATATGCAACACTGTGTCATAAGCTTTTGAATCAGCTTTTCTTTGTCTTTTGTATAAGAAGAGAGGACAAGAAGTAGTGTCAGAATCTACCTGTGGCTTAACTGGACCACTTGAAAATCCCTAGGTGACCTAGCACAGAGAGTTCACAAGTCTCAGAACTGTTTATATTGTCAGTGGGGTAAATAAAAAAGCAGGCACAATTTTCTATTTCAAACTTGATTTCAGAGTTGTATGGATTGAAACTTTTTATTAGTTTTCCATTGCTGTTTTAATGAATAATTATAAACTTAGTGGCTTAAACAACACAAATTTATTACCTTGCTGACCTGCTGGTCAGTAGTCTGAAATAAGTGGGTTTTACTGAGCTACAATCAAGTGTACAGAAGCCTGAATTCCTTCTAGAGACTCTCAAGGAGAACCTGCCCCCTCCCTCTAGAGACTGCCTGTGTTCCTTGGCTCCTGGCCCCTTCCTCAATCTTCAGTGCCAGCAGCAGAGCATCATCAAATTTCTATTCTCACTCTATTTCCCTCCTATAAGGATGCATGTGATTACATTAGCCCATCTGTATAATTGGTCTTCCCAGGTGGTTCAGTGGTAAAGAATCCGCCTGCTAATGCAGGAGATGTAGGAGACTTGGGTTTGATCCCTGGATTGGGAAGCTCTCCGAGAGGAGGAAATGGCAATGCACTCCAGTATTCTTGCCTGGAAAATTCCATGGACAGAGGGGTCTGGCAGGCTACAGTCCATGGGTCACAAAGAGACACTACTGAGTAACTGAGCACATACCTGGATAATCTTCAATAATCCCCCCATCTCCAGACTCTTAATCACATCTGTACTGTCCCTTTTGTTACATAAGGGAACACAAATTCCAGGAACAACATTCAGGGTGGGGACCATTATTCTGTCTATAACGACTATTAACAATCTCTAAGAAAAGCATGCGTAGCCAAAGGACATCTGGTTGAGGGCATTGTAGAAAACAAATCAAAAGACTCAGATTTTTTTTTAATTGAAACTTACAATGTAAAAAGAAACTACTTTTATTTTTTAAATTTTCTTTACTTTATTGTGTTGGTTTTGCCATACATTGACATGAATCCGCCATGGGCATACATATGCTGCCCCTCCAGAACCCCCCTCCCTCCTCCCTCCCGATTCCCTCTCCCTGGATCATCCTGGTGCACCAGCCCCGAGCATCAAACCTGGGCTGGCGATTGATTTCACATATGATAATTAACATGTTTCAATGCCATTCTCCCATATCATCCCACCCTTGCCCTCTTCCACAGAGTCCACGAGACTGTTCTATACATCTGCGTTTCTTTTGCTGCCTCACATGCAGGGTTCTCATTACCATCTTTCTAAATTCCATAAAATGCAAATCAAAACCACAATGAGGTACCACTTTACACCAGTCAGAATGGCTGCCATCCAAAAGTCTACAAGCAATAAATGCTGGAGAGGATGTGGAGAAAAGGGAACCCTCTTACACTGTTGGTGGGAATGCAAATTAGTACAGCCACTATGGAGAACAGTGTGGAGATTCCTTAAAAAACTGCAAATAGAGCTGCCATATGACCCAGCAATCCCACTGCTGGGCATATACACCGAGGAAACCAGAATTGAAAGAGCCACGTGTACCCCAATATTCATCGCCACATTGTTTACAATAGCCAGGACATGGAAGCAACCTAGATGCCCATCAACTGACGAATGGATAAGAAAGCTGTGGTACATATACACAATGGAATATTACTCAGCATTAAAAAAAAATTCATTTGAATCAGTTCTACTCAGGTGGATGGAACTGGAGCCTATTATCCAGAGTGAAGTAAGCCAGACGGAAAGAAACTACTTTTAAAAAGAATTGTGTTGCAGAAAGGATGGAGGGAAGTCTTCCTCAGTTAGAAGCTTGGGACTAACCTATCTCAGTTTAGTACATATCAAAGTTACTGGCCTTCTATACATGAGGCTGGACTAGGACCTCACCTCCTCTGACCTGTAGTTAAAAAAGAGGACCACCTCTAGATGTATAAGAGAGACAAGACTATCTGGTGCTTACAGAGGAGGTAAAGGTAAATTTTGTAGTCATCAGTGAGCAAACTTCAAAAACATTATTTGAGAAAGAGTCAACTCCAGATCTTTCAAAAGGATCACAAGGTTTTTCCAATAAAGCATTAAGTGTCTCTCCTTTGCTAGTGACTTTAATGTTTTATCCCAACTGTACTGGCTTGTATCCCTGACATAATGTAATGGCTGATCTCATCAGGATATACACATAGGATTGCTCATACTTCTATATATGAGAAGTGACTTTTGGTCTAAGCTAAAACAACTTCTTTATAACTTCCAGTTCACATCCAAGTCTGCAATATTCTTCAGTTGTTGGTCCCACGGGATGAAGCCCTGGATGAGTGAAAGTGGAAGCCTAGTTAAATGGGATGCTTTCCTCTGCACTCAGGAGTATCTCTGGAGCAATTTGATGGATTTCTCTTTGCCCTTTATGTTTTTTGAAATTTTTCTCTGTTGAGGCATGAATAAATCCTAATAGACAAGCAGTGAGTCTACAGCAGGTCTGTTTTCATTCTTTGCATGTCTCATATTTCCAGGACATGTGCTCCCTGATATTTCCTTTTTCACTCTCACATTAGACTTTGAGAGGCAGCCTCTGTAGCAGATTAAAAACGGAAGAAGTTTATGGGATTGGAGTCAATGCATAGTTCTCTATGGTCTCTGTTTTGGTCTGAGTTTTGCAACCCTCCTCCTCTGAACAAATTCCTATACTGAAGTCCTAAGTCCTCAGGTGACTGTGTTTGGAGATAGGACCTTTAAAGAGGTATGCGTGCATGCTCTACCACTTCAGTCGTGTCCGACTCTTTCTAACGCTATGGACTGTAGCCCGCCGTTGGACTGTAGCCCGCCGGGCTTCTCTGTCCATGGGATTCTCCAGGCAAGAATGCTGGAGAATCAGAGAGCTTTTCTTGTATCTGCTTCATCTCAGTTGCTTTCAGCTCAATAATTAAAATGTTAAAGTGACATATTTGGGGATAATATTCCCTTCTTCAGGGGATCTTCCTGACCAGGGATTGAAACCACATCTCTTATGTCTCCTGCATTGGTAGTCGGGTTCTTTACCACTAGCACCACCTGGGAATCCCTCTAACGACATAATTGAGGTTAAATGAGGTCATTAGGGTGGAGGCCCTAATCCAATAGGAGTAGTGTCCTTATAAAGGGAGAAAGAAACACTAGGGAAGTATATACATAGAGAAAAGTATACGTGAGAACATAGCAAGAAATGTCTCAGGAGAAATCAACCCTGTTGGGACCTTGGTCTTGAACTTCCAGCTTTCAGAACTGTGAGAAAATAAATTTTTCTTGGTTGAAAAGAAGAAAAAAGGAGACCCAGAAAACAAATACACTGTCTTCTTTCTCGTCATGAAACATCTGAACTGGAAACACTTCAGGTAGTATCAAAGGGTGGCTGCCCCATTGGCCTGCGTCCCAACCTCAGCACAACAAAGACACAGCAGCTCAACAGTGGGTCTGTGATGAGTATGGAACACGAGCAAGAACTTTAACTCTGAGGGTTTAGAACACTAAGCTTTGGGGCTGCCCATGCTGGCTGCTGACTATGGTGGTTGTTATTTTCATTTTCCATATTGGAAAATAAAGCTGATAGTTGAGGTGGCTTGCCCAGGTTCTTCTGTGTCCTAAACTAAAGCTTCCATTTCTGTACTCAACTCCTTCCTTAGCAGTTGCCATTTACATGTTTGGTTTGTAGGGGAGGGGAAAAAAATCATTTTCCTCTGCTGCTTTTAGAGTCTCAGACTTGGGCACCTTTATTAGATTGACCAAAGATAGAGTAAACTAGCGAGAGAATATCAGACAGAAGTTGATTAACATGTGCATTGCATAGACATGTGGGAGCAGTCAGCAATGAGAAACTCAAAGGAATGCTTATAACTCGGGCTTCATAGCATCTTAACAAAAACAATACATTTTTAGAGAAGGCAAAACAGAGGAAAGAAACTTCGAGTTTCTAGGGCAGCAAACTGTGAAAGTAGCAAATGTATGATGGGACTGATGGTAGATAAGTGCTAATTTCAGCAAGACGTGTTACGTAGATTCCTCTGGTGGTCTCTGCACGGATAAAGGTCCAGGATTGTCTCTGGAGATTAATGCCTGTCCTTCCTGGTGAAGAGGGGAGGGGAGGTACCTTTATAAATTTATGGCTTGCTTTAAGGCAAGTAGGAAAGGTCAGAGAGCTTTTCTTGTATCTGCTTCAGCTCAGCTGCTTTCAGCTCAATAATTAAAATGTCAAAGAGGCATATTTAGGATAGCATATTGTGCTACCCTTCAATTTCTTTCAGAATTTGAAGGACCTAATGATATAAAGGAAAAATCTGTTATGGAGAGGATAACAGTCAGGTTGCCAGCATTTGAAAGGTTATTTAGAATAATACAGCAGAGAGCAGGTAAATTAGGAAGTCAGAAACAACAACACCTGGGTTTTGTTTTGTATCTTTCAAATTTCAAACAGAATGCGACATTATTTATAGCCTTGAAGTTAGAGCATGTCTGAATTCAAATGCCCACCCTTCTGTGTAAGTACTTCTTAGAGAAGTACTTAACCTTTCAGAGTGTTAGTGTCTTCCTCTTTAAAATGATGATGACTGAAATAGTGTCATAGGCTTGGGGGGTAGAATTTGGTTGTGTCATAAATGTAAGTTTCCTCATATAGAATAGATGCTCCATTAACTTCCAGGCACCTTCCCGAGTGCAACAGATGCTTAACAAGAGACCTTCAAGAATTACGTAATGCTTTTCTGAAAAGTTGTCCTTAAAATTGTATCTCAGCTCTAGAATTCAGAAGGAAAAAGCCTGAAGGTGATTGTGTCTGAGAGTTTTCCTACAGAAAGTGAAGTGATTATAAATTGCAACAAATTTTTCTAAGTAGAGACAAACACTGGGGCTTTAGAAGGCACAGACTTTCTTCTTCTCACAGACTTCATGGAGATATGAATATAGAATGCGTGTCAGCTTTCTGTTTGGTCCAGATTCTTCCAAATGACAAAAAACCCTCTGTCTCAGTCCGTTAAGCCAGACCACAGTCAGTATTAAGAGAAGTTTCTACTCTATTCATTCTTCCCAATCTGGTGAGTTTATCCTAGATCCAGCCTCTCTGCCAGGGAGATGACAGAGTCCAAGAAAGAACTGAAAATAAAGAAACAGTTTTAGAATTGAACATGAAACTAGAAGACACATGAGTGAATAAGTACACAGTCCCATTAGAGAAAGAAAAAAGTGAAAAAGAGAAAAATGCTTAAAATCCAAAAGAAATGGAAGAGGAAAAAAAAGATTTAAAAGAATATGACAAATACTTAGAACATGTAAGAAAGGTCAATCATACTCAATCTCTAAAGAAGAAAATAAAATCAAGGAAACCAAATAACAGAATTATAATTAATCAGGAAATTTTGCTGAAATAATTATTTGTAACTATTTATTCAAAGAGAATCTTGTGTACCCAAACCTATCAATCCATAATGTCAAATACCAAGATATATTCTAGTGAACTTTTTCAACTAAAAACAAAAATAGCCACTGAATATCTAGGCAGGAAGAACATGTGATTTACAAGAGAAAAAAATTAGATTACCTTTAGATTTTTCATTAGGTCCAAAGAAAATGGAGTAATATATTTAAGAGATTCAAGTATTAAAAAAAAAATATGCCAAAGAGTTTATGTATTTGAAAGAAATCTTCCAAATGTAAAGATTCTGTAGGGGATGAAAAAACCTTTCCTCTACCCTCCAAGTTAGTTAGCTGGGACTTGAAATAAACTGATAACAGGTAGATTAACAGGAAAAAAAATGACCATTACTATAAACAACATTTATTAATTTTAATATGACATACACAGGGGTATCACAAGAGAAAGTAAATACTCTAAAAGCAGTGAGCTTTGAGAGTTTCTATAGCATCATAATAGGGGAAGGGGAGGGGATTGATTTTTAGGGAGGATGAATGGACCCTTAGAAAACTGGCTGGGAGAGGTGTTCGTTTGTGATCCAGTTGTGTGTGGAGTGGGCATCGCATCTGCTCTCCTGTAATGGTCGATAAACCTCCCAGGGAAGGGATTTGTGACAATCAGGTTCCTTCTGGAGGATCTGTCTTTAAGCAGATAAGAGGAGTTCAGAGAAAGCCTGTCCCTACTTTTGCTATTTTTCAACTTCCTTCAGCTCGAAATAATCAATGTAACAAGCAGCACATTTTGGTGTGGCACGAGCTAAACTTCTTCAGTACGAACTCTTACAGACATATAAGAACTTAGGGAATTTTGTTTCTAAGAGAAATTTACTAGAGAAAAAACTTCAGAGAACCAAACTGATTAGAGAGATGCAAGCTGATGGCATGGTGGTCTTTATTAAACATAATCTTACTGAATAATTAAGATTAAGATCAGGATCACAAAAGAGAGAATATAGTATACAATGGCCACAGGCAACAATGTAGATATAATAAAGCTATTTAAAAAAGTGAGGGATCAAAATAAGAATGACATATGTAAAAATCTAATTATTTTTGGTAATTGTAGTGAGTGGTAGTGGTATTAGAAATATTACATATGTAAGTTCTTCTGTGTATAATGTTATGGAGTGAGTAATTATGCAGGATTCTAATTCCATTATCTCCTATGTCCTTGAGACCAGGACTTCAGTGTGAGAGATGGAAATAGAGACATTTATGAAAGAAGGTTAAGTTAAAGCTCTGCAGTCCTGAAATTGAATTGGAAATCTCAGTAGAAGCCTGTGAGGTATTTTATTATATATCCTATCTCAGTCTACTGAAAAGTCCTTGAAATAATGACCATTGCAATGATAATGAGCATTCCTATTGCCCAGATGATGATATTAAAATACCATTTCCCACTAAAAGAAACCAGGGCTTCTTGAAGAAATGGCTGATTCCTGGTTTGTGGCAGGAAATGTATAAGTCTGGATTATTTTGTCAGAGCAAACAGCCAGGAAGCTATCAGAGATTACAGGGCTGTATCAGAAGGACTCAGGAGCCAGTTTGAAGGAGGTTCTCAATGCTCCAAAATGGAACAATTTGAGTTTTAATAATAAGAAACACAATAAAAATTAAAATATGTAATATTTAATAATAAGGAAAAAACAGCAAATTTAAGTTCATGAATTCCTAGGGAGGTTAGAAAAATATTTGGCCACCTTTGCAGGATGAGAGAGAACCACTTCATCTTGAAAACTGTTAAAAGAAAATAATCAAAATTTACCCTGCCTCTCCTATATCAATTTACTAGTGGGTAAGCCAATAGTAAATAAGGGAAAGTTTCTTTATAAAATTATTTTATATATTAAATATAATAAAACCATTTAATTAGCGCACAATCATTTTGCAACTCACTCCCCAAAATTAATGGATGTAGACTAAGCAGGCACTAGGGTCCTACCACATGGCTCAGTGATAAAGAATCCACTTGCCAATTCTAGAGATGCAGGAGATGTGGGTTCAATTTCTGGGTGGGGAGAAGGAAATGACAACCCACTTCAGTATTCTTGCCTGGAAAATCCCATGGACAGAGAGAGGAGCCTGGTGGGCTACAGTCCATGGGATCACAAAGAGTCAGACATGACTGAGCAACTGAGCAGACTAAGCACTAAGCTTCAGTGGTTGCCATCATCAGAGATACATCAGACCATGATGAACCTCCTGATGAGAGGAAACACAATCACCTAACTCCATGCCTAGAGGACCAAACTAAAATCTGATGATGCCTCTGGATCCAACTGCATGCACGAATTAATCATGAACATATAAATCAGTAAAATCCAGACTAGGAAACTCTGTAATTCAACTTGCCTGAGTTTTTCAACAAACATATTTTTAGGAAAAGAAAGAGATAAAGGGAGAATCTGTAAATTAAAAAAAAACTGAAGTACCCATCAAAAAAATTTTAATGGGAAAAACAAAGTATTGGCAAGGATGCAGAGAAATAGACTAACTCCTGTACCTCTGGTGGGAATGTAAAATAGCACAGTCACTCTGGATGATAGTTCCAACAGTTTCTTCTAAATTAAAAATGCACCAATCATATGACCCCAAAATTGCATTCTTTGGCATTTATCCTAGAGAAGCAAAAACTTATGTTTATACAGACATCTATATATGAATGTACATAGCAGCTTTATTCATGATAGTCAGAAATTGGAAACAATCTAAATGTTCTTCAATGGATGACTGGTTAAACAAACTGCAATATGTCCATACTGTGGAATACTACTCAACAATAAAAAGGAACAATAAAGTAAAGAATCTGCCTGCAGTGTGGGAGACCTGGGTTTGATCCCTGGGTTGGGAAGATCCCCGACAGCGGGACATGAAAACCCACTCCAGTATTCTTGCCTGGAGAATCCCATGGGCAGAGGAGCCTGGTGGGCTATAGTCTATGGTGTTGCAAAGAGTTGGATATGACTGAGCAACTAAGCGCAGCGCAGCACTTAATAATAAAATGGGACAAAACTATTAATACACCCCGCAACATGAATAGACCACAAGGATATTATGTTATGTGGTAAATACTCTCAAAAAGTTACATGACTTATGGATGCATTCAGGAATATTCTGGGAAGAAATTATGGAAATGAAAAACAGATTACTAGTTGGCAGGAGCAGGATTGGGGAGAGGAAGAGGTGGCTGTGGCTAAAAAGGGGCACATAAGGGAGCCTTGTGGTGATTAACAGTTCGGTATCCTGATTGTGGAGGTCATTGCACAAAGCTACATATGTGATAAATACTGCATAGTGCTATAAACACATACACACATAAATGAGTGAATATAAAATTGATTAAATTTGACTAAGTTCTATGAATTGTATCAATGTCAATTTCACAGTACTCCTAGTGCACACTAGTAGTTATTCAAGATGCTAATATTGGTGGGGGGCAGGGAGAGTGAAGGGTGCATGAAACCCCATTGTACATTTTTGGGGTAATTCTCTGAGAATCTATAATTATTCCTCAAAAAGTTCTAAAAATAGGCAAGGTTAGACAATAGTGGTTAAGTCTGTACAACTGGATGAGAAAACTATCACAAAATGAGAGGAAGTGGCTCCTGTGTAAGTTGTGCTGACAGTGGTTCTGGAGGGAGTTGTAATCACAACGGGCACGTGAAGGGGCCTCTGACATGTTTGGTGAAGTTCTCTTTCTTAGGAGATAGTGATAGGAATGTACATAATAATAATTCACCAACTCTACCTTTTTGGTGCAAGTGTTGTGTCTGTGGTGTGCATGTTCTTACTCGTGTACATTCTCTGGATGTGCTTTTGTTTGTGGAGCAGAGGAGGAGATGAACAGGGACCATTTAAGCACACACAGTAGACTGCGTTTGACTAATACTAGACAGCTGCTAAAATCGGAAGGCTGAATGAGCTCGTGTAAGATTCTTAGGTTTATGTCTTTGCATTAACAGGGAAAACCTCCAAATAATCCAGGTTTAAATAATAGGATGCATTCTGAATGGTTAAAATTAGATTATTTTGGTAGCAATGAACATAGACAATACCATGCTTCACCTTGAGAATGCATGTTTTTAAAGATATCAGGAAATCCATAGTTTTGGCTGTGGTGAATTATAACTTAATGAATTTGCAATTATCATAAATTATTAAGCCACCACAAAATTGCAGCTAATTGGATTCCAAGGCCTATTAAAGCTTATAACCACTTACATTGATATTTTCAAGACCTTCTAACAGTGAGAATCTTTATTATTTTTTGTGTAGGATCAGGGTGGGGGTGGAATAGCATGACTGTTTTCCATAAAGCGGATGTCCCAGAATGCGTTTGCCCCACTCACCTTGCATCTGGGTAAATTCTGGGGTGTATTATAATGGCCTTTAAATGTGACATTGTGGATTCATTCATCTAAGGCTGTCTCCCTGCCTTAGCTCTTCAAAGCTGCTTGATGGCAGAGAATGACCAGGTCCAGAGTGGACTCTAAACAGATGCTAGATGGATGGCGCCTACTGTGGGCATCATGTTTTTATTGAAGCTTGTGGCTGAGAACATTCTTCAGGGAAGATTCTGCCAGATTTTCACATGGCAAAGGAGAAACATTTACCTGAAGACTATGGTGTAAATTTTTTGTCAAAGAAGGATTGCGTTTTCAGAAGAGCTTTCTGTTATAGGTGGGGGGACATGGAAGTTACAGAGCAGGTGTATATGAAATCATTGGAGAATTCAGGATGAAATCCTCAATTTGAAGATTTTACAGATATTGAGAGTGAATATTTCATATTGAATAGGGAAGGCTAAGTGGTAGTCAGTAAGGCAATTTAACATGAAGAGAAAGAAGAGAGATGAGCAGTCTAGTCACCAGGCTGGGGATGGGAGCTTCACTGAGCTGCTCAGGGAGGTTAATATCACTCATGGGTTTAGTAATCCAGATGCCATTCCATACTGTGTTCCAATAATTTATTTTTATTTTCTTCTTATTTATCTGTTTCTATTTTTTTTGTTCCAATAATTTCTTATTCTCTCTTCTCTTTTCTTCTTCATCTTCCACCTTTAGATAACCACTCATTTTTGTCCCCGTGTATTTACTCTTGGTTTTTAGATAACAATGTCACTGTATCTTGAGTACATAGAGATTGTGTGTCTAAAAGATATAATAGTAATTATAATAAAAGATAGCTCAGCTGAAGTTTAATATCCTCTTTGGGATGTTGGTGTTCTTTCTGAACATTCTACTATAGCTGTTGATGGAAATATTAATTCCAACATACCTCGGTTCAGAATAAATTACTTCTTATCAAGTTGTTTAGCTACTTGTTATGAAGCAATTTGGGCAATCACTAAAATCATGAAATGTAATGAGGAATTTTCATGTATAAGCAGAATAAAGTCATCTCATTGGGAATTTCTTTGGTTTTTGAAAAGTGACACCCTGTTTATTTGCCCTTCTGCATGGGTTTCTCGGTTCAAGAAAATTAACACTTAAATTAGAATGGATAATCTATAGAAGAAAGCATTATTATTCAGTATGATCTGCCTTTGGTGTTACTAGAGGCATGTGATACTCAATTATTAATAGGTTATAATATGTAAGGATTAACTAGGCATTCTTACTTGTGATGATGTTGTGGCTGATCGTGTGACAAAGCAGATTCAGACACACTGTCTTCTGTTCTCTTGTCTGCCTGCAGCCTCATTTCTGTCTCCCTCAATACATGTCATTCTTATGGAATGAGCCCCTAATATGTACCCTAGATCTTTGGTGCTATTTCCATCACCCTTTGCACACTGCACGCAGGTACACCATTCTAGGCAGCTGGTAGGAGCAAGGGCTCCACCATGAGCACATGGCCCCACTCACCTCCTTTTCTTGGCCCTCTTAGGATATCACCGTTCAGGCTCTGATGTCACACACCCAAGAGTCAGGCTTATTTGACTGATCTGCATTCTGTTCTGAATGTCAATATATTTAAACCAGTTTTTGAGTAAAAACAATCTTAAGACAACTCCTTGGCTACTTAAAACTCACCTTTCCTCCTCTGGTTATTTTGGACCTTTTAAGGGACAGGGGACAGCTGTGTCTGCTTGTCTTTTCCCTGGGCGCCATTGCTTCCTCATGCCTAGAGCAGTGCTGAACATGTAGGATTATATTTTCATTAAATCATGAAACCATGAAAAAATGATGAAAAGACAGCTTGCTGACTTGTGGAGCCTCTTCCTCACGTTCTTCCTCAATCTGTTTTCAGTTTCATGCTTTCTGTGTTGTGGCTTCCATTAACCACTAAGTGTCTCTTTCTTCTTTTAATGATTGTTTATTAAATATTTCTCTTAGCAGTCAAGTTATTGTTCAGTGCCCAGAATTATTCTGGGTGCTAAATTTATCATATTGATGTACCCTTGAGATCATAATCCAGACTTAGAACACTCAGCATTCACTGGGTCTGAAGGGAAATCAGATGTAGGAGTGAGTTTTCCCTTCCATAAGTACAGTGAAGTCTGCTTCATTTGATCTCATATGGACAGACATACATGCATTCTACTTCCCTCTCCGAAACAAGTGCCACAAGAGAACTAGAAATAGCCTTTCTAGTTCTAGAAATAGCCTTTCTGTAGAAATACAGTCCTATGGCAATGAAAAGAACAGTGTTACCCTTACAAGCACAAAATGTTTCTTTATTTTATCCAGTGTTGATAGAAATCATACTATTGCACACTGCTCAGCAATCTTAGTTTTAAAAATACATGATAGTCACTTTCCTTCCTGACTAGGGTAGTGCTTCTCAAATTCTCAGAAAGAAATATTGAAAGCATAAAATAGTGAGCATGTATATAACCCACTTCAGTATTCTTGCCTGGAAAATCCCATGGACAGAGGAGCCTGATGGGCTACAGTCCGTGGGGTCACAAAGAGTCCGATATGAATTAGCAACTGAGCACATGTCATTATCTGGGGTTATGAGAAGTTGCCATAAGGAAACCTAAACCTTATTTTAGGCCTTCTCTTTTACTTTAAAATCGATGCAAACCTTGGGCTTCATTTTAAAACCATGCGTTTGTAATCCTTGGGAAACTGTGTCCTAATCTCAGCTCCGAGTTCCCCTGGTCTGTTGCTGGCACACCTTAGTTTGCCAGATTCAGAAGTAGGATTTGCAAGCTTGAAAGATACTTACACTTAATGAAAAAAAAATTTTACTCTGAAACATTTAGGTTATATTAAGGAAAATAAAATACAAATTACATGAACAACATAAGGGCAATACCCAGTGTAAACACATACACGGTTTCAGGAAATTAAAATTACTTCAGAAGGGGAGAACTTGCAGGAAGTTTTCAAGAAAAGGCAACATTCTAGGCAGTAAGAATTTTCGTTTATGTGTTCAGTGAAACTATAGATCAGGATCCACTTTCAAGTTTTTCTGTTTCTTCCTCCCGCATTTAGTCTGAGAACATGTCAGCTCACAACTTCTGATAATCTCATTCTTTTAAATTTTTTTATTTGCTGCAAGTTAGGAAACACGTTAAATTTGCTGAAGAATTGTTTTCTTTTAAAAAGATTTGTAAGAGTATAGTTGATTTACAAGAATTGTTTTGTAAAGAAAACTCTAAATGGAGACTTGACAGGTAATATGGGTGGGTTTAGGGACTGTGTGAGGGGTACTTGGAATTCAGAGGACCTAGTACCCAGGAGACATGTTCTGGTGTAGTATGGAGTCTTCCAAGAGCCCACTCTCCAGATAATTGAGGTGATATTGTAGTATTTGATGGTAAAATATATACTATAATGCATTATTACTCTTTTGCTTCTGCTTTTAAATATATCTTTATCATTGTTTTATTTCAACTCATGTGTGGACTGGCTGATTTCAAGTTTTTGAGCACTTGATCTTAAATTTGGGTTTTAATGACTTGTTGATGTTCTAAGAGGAGTTAGTGGGATAGGGAGGTGAGATGATCAGGGAAAGGAGTTGGAGGGACAGATGGGGCAGGTCACACAGAACCTCATATGAGGTCCTTCCAGGCCCAGAGGCTTAAGCTCTCCTTATAGGTGAAGGGAGGCAAGAAGGGTTTCAAACAGGGGACTGACCCAAGGATGAGGTTAGCATTTAGGCTACTTCTTCTGGCAGGTGATAAATCCTCAACCAGGGACAGCGTAAACAGAGCAGGTGGGCTCTAGACACAATGAGGAAGTCTGTTTGGCAGAATAGGGTGACTAATGGGCAGGGGGTTCAGAATAGGCCAGGAGAAGGAGTTGAGGTACTGACCCATGTTTGAAGGGGCTACAGAAATATACCAATAAAAACCATGAAAATAACACACATACTGAGCACCTACTCTGTGCCCAGTGCAAGGCTGAATGGTTTACATGAATTTTTAATCATCACGTCTCACAGCAATCCTTGGAATTTGGTACAGTTAGTGTCCTCACTTTAAAGATGAGGAAACTGAGGGGTCACTCAGCGCAAGAGCTCACAACTAGAACTGAGAGAGATGGCACTACAGGAATGACCAGAGAGATGTCGTTGCTGTCCTTAGGAACACAGGCACTTAAGGAATTTCTGTATGAGTGGCCAGCACCTTATTGTACACAAAACACTTTGAAATATGTCATTTCAGTTGATCCTCACAAAACACTTTATACTAGAGGTTGGCATCATTTTACAAATGAAGGAAGTGAGGTGAGAGATGTGAATCGGTTGTCTAAGGTCACACAGTGGAGAGATGACATGTCTGGCCCAAGTAAGAAGACTGAGTACTTTGCAGACCTGTATGACTTCTGCTTTACAAGCACCACTGGTGAGATTCTGCTGCTGCTCACACTGTCCATGTCATTCATGGGGAAAGAGTGAAAAGGAAAGATTCTGGAATTAGACTGCTTGGGTTGACATGCTATTTCTCCTGTAAGACCTTGGTCGAGTTGCTTAATCTCTCAGAGTCTGTTTTCTTATCCAGGTAATGGGAATAATAATCACATCTTTTGCTATTTTTATGGGGCTGAAGTCATAATTTTCAAAAGATAATTTATGCAAAGTGCTTGGCACCTAGTAAAATTCAATAAATGTTAGTAGTAATAACAGTAGTTCAAAGAAATGACATGCAATTAGCTGTGGAAGGAAACATTAAAAGATACAAAATGGCATTTGCAATGAATTGGAAAGGATTTCAGAAGGGATCGAAGGAGCCATGCTGGGGTTAGGAGATTAACAGTTATTTTTAATCCCGAAGATGATTTTTGTTTAGGCTGGCAGTAGGGTTTATGATGAGCAGGAGAGTTAAATTATTAGAAATGTACTTAAAGAAAAGCGTTTCGGCAACCCAGTGCAGCCCATTCCTGGTGAGAGTCAGGAAAAGTCCTGAGTACACTGGGAGTGGAGCGAACAGAGAGGGAGGGGTGGACAGGTCTGAGGTGCTGCAGGCATCTTAGGAGAGCTCTTCCTAGCATGCACTTGGGCTGCTTTTCCACAGTATCACTTGATGAGTACCTAAGAAACCCAAACCCATTTTCTGATTGGACAAAGCCAAAAACCTAATCTGGACAGCATTTGCTGCAGTACAGTGAAATGCATTCCAGAATCTTTGCTCCAGGAGTCACATGTTGTTCTGGTTACCTGCACTTTCTTTTTGTCCTTTGGCACAGGAAACCTGGACTTGGTGTGTGTGGACTCACTCATCCACCTTTGCTATTCTGTCTGCATTCTCAGTGGGGTTTATTCACTGGCTTGTGTGCTTATGTATATGTGAACTTTCTGCTTGAATCATGGTATCTAGATTTTTTTCCCTCAAAATGCAGAAATATGTAAGATGCAAAAATATCTACACCCCAGTGGCTGTAACTTAGTATTTCAGCCTCAGTTGAGTCTTCATGGTTGTCCTGCTGAAATTAAGCTGAATTAACTTTGAGTAGAGTGAACAAGAACGTGCAAGGTCAGTTGTGTCCCACTCTTGCAACCCTGTGGGTTGGAGTCCTCCAGCCTCTGCTGTCCACGGGATTGTCCAGGCAACAATACCAGAGTGGGTTTCCATTTCCTATTCCAGGGGATCTTCCCAAGTAGGGATTCAAACCTGTATCTCCTGTGTCTCTCTGTATTGCAGGCAGAAGATTCTTTACCATTTGAGCTATCCAGGAAGCCCAGATTGGTTGAGTAGAATAACCAACTTAAGATTACTACTAATAGTGTTTTAATTCCTCATATCCTAGATTTAGTCGAAGTGGTTGGACTTTGTGTAGTGAGCTGGGGCTTCATTTCTTAATCGTAACTTTAGAATGTCAGTGATCAAAAACTAGCAAAAGTCCTTGAGAACATCATGCACAACCTTAGGAATAGGACACGGGGGACATTTAAGCTTAGAGGATGTTTTTGCACATGGCTTTGAGCTGGCTACCCTGTCTGACAATCCTGGATCCACTGGCACCGAATAGTTAGAGTGGATGGAGTTGTAGATGCTTATTCAGATTAGGGCACAGGGTTGACTTGGGTGATCTGGTTATAGGTGTACCCTCCCATCCATCACTCCAGGAGAATCTTAGGAGCTGATATATCAGATTCAAGGTGATCAATGATTGAAACAGTTATAACTGAATTTTTACTTAAGATGTTTCTCTTTGGCATCTGTTCAAATGAGCTCAGTTGTTTGGCATGCTCAGCATTGGCAGTAGAAGACTTTTATGTCCTAATGCCTATGATGAGAGCCTGGTTGGTCAAACAAGATTAAAGAAGGAGCTATCACAACAATGCATAGCATCATACTGTATGTTCTTAAGTCTGTAGGTTTCACTATGTATGAGGTGATGAATAATCATGCTACTGAGACCTTGCATAGTGGAACCAGGATCACCTCACTAAGTGAATGTCACCATAAAACCACAGCCCCCAATGCATCTCATTGGACATTCAGAATGTTCTTAAAGTGCTAGAGACAGGCAAATCAAATCTCTTTTGCAGTCTGCTACCTTGTATATGCCTCATGTGCCCATAACTTACCTGAATGAATCTTTTAAATGAGCTGTTGATGTTCTATTAGCCATTTTTTTCCTCCCAAAGAAATTCACATTCAGCTGCAAGGTAACTTCCCTGTGTAAAATTTACAGGTCTGTCAGCCATAAAAAACATTAATGCATAATACATAAACAAAATGTATGTGACTTTTTCAAAAAAAGCCAGAGAAAAAAAAGAAAGGAGTTTAGCCTCTGCTTTCCAAAGGGAGAAAACATGAATCTTGCATTTTTATTTTTGATGCCTTTTTGCCTTTAAATATATGAGATGACTATTAATGCTCATATTCACAGCAGGGGTAGGAGGGAACTGCAGTAAATTGTAAAGTACATTTACATTATAACAAGACCCATGGAAGCATTGTAATTCACACAGTTATTTCAACAGAGGTTTGGACTCCCTCCAATTTAATTTTCTGAACTTGGGCTGTGCAGCTGGGTCATTCCTGGTCTAATCTGGGAAATGTATCTCTTAAGGCTGTGGATCAGAATGCCAGCCTCCCAGCTGTCACCAAGGAGCATCATTTACAGCCACTGAGGTCCGAGGGCAGAGCACCGGACTCACTTTATGTGGACACAGCAACCTAGCTACTAGCTTCATAAATTCTGTGGCAAAGAGCAATAATCAATATTTCATGTTTAATGATGCAGAGCTAAAATTAGTATAGATTTTATGTCTTCTACTTTTCCAAATTATGCAAACATTAGTAACCCCTTTTTTAGAGCCCTTATTACACTTCCATTAAAAAAGGGCAATGGGCGGGTGGTGGAGGGGATTGAGGAAGCCCGGTGGTGTTTAATTGAATGATTGAATAGTCAAAAGTAATTTTGGCATTTAACTTTTGTTAAATAGTTACCCTTAGGTTAATATGAAATTATTCCCAACTCAGAAATGATGTATGAAAGTGATATCGGTTTTGTCACCCATAGCTACATAATGAAGTAAATTGTAGATTGTTGCTATGGGTTTTAAGTTACCTTAAATGCTCTGGGATATGCTGAGAATAAAATGGCAAGGGCATAATTCAGAAAAGTTAAAAGGTTGCCACTTAGACACAAGTGCACTTTAGAGAGAAAGCAATTTTGAGTGAATTTCTGATTTTGAACTTGTCCAAAGAACATTCCCTGCTTGTTTAGACAGTAAAAGTGGCAGAAACAGAAAAAAACAAGTAGAGTGTTTTATTATTGGTCAGGTTAAGGGGCTGACCAAGTGGCCACAGAGATGCATTTGTCTAACCTCTTAGCTGTATTCTCCTGATTGTGACAGGAGAAAACCAACAGGATTAAGGTGGGAGGGGGAAGCCAGACACAAAAGAACAGAATCCATCATCCAGTCTAGCATTTCACACCAAAGTGACTTCAGAAGGACTCTGATGACAGTGGGAAGCATGGGCTTTGTTTGGCAAGTAGTCAGTCAGTTATCCCCCGCTTAGGGCAGCCTACATTTCACAGCCCCTTATAACACAGATTTCATTTGGAGAAATGATACTAAGGAATATGGAATGCTCTATGTCCAGGTTGTACTTGAATAGCTCAACTTGCACTTTGTTGAGGGGCTTAGCCCAAATGTCAAAAAGACAGAAATTAAATTGAACATGGCAGAAATTGTCCCCTGATCTGGGGAGTTAAACTGAGTCATAAAATTGAGCTGGGCCCTTGAGTTAGGACAACTTCTCTAATAGGGCTCAGCCATCAAACAGACATGTTCTTATGTTAATGAATGTTATCAATTAATGTTAATTGAATTTATTGGATTATATTAATGGGAAAGGAATTGCATGGATAGGGCAAACCAAAGCAATCTTAGGATCCTTGAGACATGTGAGCCAGAGTCCAGGGATAAGGGAGATGACTCACTTAGAAGGGTGATCTGAAGAGTGGGATTGAGTGACTATAGATACGGGTAGGATGTAGGGAGAACCACAGGGAATGGTAAAGCATCTGGGGCTATCAACAGCTGGAAGGGCCATAAGAAGGGAGGGGAAGGAGGGAAGAGAGGGAAATAAATGTTTTGAAGGGGCAAGAAAATGGAGCAGTTATGGGCATGTGACAAGAATGACTACATGAAAGAGGCTACCACCCCACAGGAGCTATGGCCTGCAGTGACTCGAGCCTGTACTGAAGGCAGTAAAAGAAGGAAGCACAGAGGAGAAATACCCCAGCTTCTCTCTTCTGTTCCCTTCTGATCTCCTGCCAGTGCCTCCCACTGCTCAAACCCTATTCAACGCCACAGAACCAAGGGACCTGCATGATTAAGTCTAATTTTGAGCCTCCCAGAGCACAGAAGAGAATGGAGATGAGGAGTAAGTGTGTAAATAGGAAGATGCTGGTCAAGGTACCAAGTGCAATTATGCAAGACAAGTAGACTCTGAAGATCTAATGCATAGCAGTGTACTGTACTTTACAATATTTCAATGTAAATCTGAAGTATGCTAATAGGGCAGATCTTAGGTGTGCTCACCACCACCAAAAAAAAAGAAAAGAAAAGAAAGAAAATGGTAGGGATAGGAGGTGATAGATATGTTAGTTAGCGTCATTGTCGGAGAAGGCAATGGCACCCCACTCCAGTACTCTTGCCTGGAAAATCTCATGGACGGAGGAGCCTGGTAGGCTGCAGTCTATGGGATCTCAGAGTCCGAACGACTGAGCTACTTCACTTTTACTTTCACTTTCATGCACTGGAGAAGGAAATGGCAACCCACTCCAGTGTTCTTGCCTGGAGAAGCCCAGGGACCGAGGAGCCTGGTGGGCTGCCGTCTGTGGGGTCACACAGAATCGGACACAACTGAAGTGACTTACCAGCAGCAGCAGCAGCTTCATTGTGATGATTATTTTACAGTGTATACATATATCAAGTATGTACCTTAAATATATACAATTTGTAACTGTCAGGTACACCCAAGTAACGTTGGAAAAGGTATGATGTTAAATAAAAAAGAAAGCTAAATAACTATTAAAAAACAAACAAACAAAAGAGGTGGAGAGGTAGGGAAAAATCACTGGAGAACAGACAACATTTGGAGGGAGCATTAAGCCACTAAGTTTTCTTTTCATCTCATTCAGCTCAATTTATTTATTCAGCATATATTCGTTAGGCACAACTTAAATGCATCATTTGGGGAGTAAGAACCTCAAGGTGAATAATCACCACCCCTGATTTTGAAAAGCCCAGTGGTGGGGTGAGTCAGGTAATGAGGTAATGCTAAACCAGGGATCACCACCACCACAGGATGCTGAGGAGGCAGGGTGAGGTACCAGATCCTCTTGTTGAGTTAGGGAAGGCTCTATGGAGGAGGGGAAAGTGGGGAGGGGGGGGCTTCCCGAAAGAAGAATGAGAGTGGGCCAATGGAAGAGTTGGGGCCCCAGTGTCCCCCAGTGTAAGAGAGCATGTGAGTTCAGGGTTGGGTGAAGTTTCACAGGACCAGACTTGGAGAGGGAGGGCATGAGGTGGGGCCTTCCCTGGGAAGATAAATGAGCTCTGGCTGAGATCCTGGAATCCATGTGAAAGCACCTGGGGGCCATGCTGGTTTCTACTAGGAAATGGCATGTTTGGATGTGAAACTGAGGCAAGGAATACTAGTGAGAGAAACCAGGGGTGGGAAGGATCAACACGCATATGTTTTGTTTGTTTGTTTGTTTGTTTGTTTAATTTAGTAGTTTTATTTTTATTTATTTTTTTATTAGTTTTGCCAAACAATGACATGATATCACCAGGGGTTTACATATGCTCCCCCTCCAGAACCCCCCTCCCTCCTCCCTCCCCCCAGGAAATCTCGTTGCACCAGCCCCGAGCATCAATCCTGAGCTGGCGATTGATTAGACATATGATAATTAACATGTTTCAGTGCCATTCTCCCATATCATCCCACCCTTTCCCTCATCCACAGAGTCCACGAGTCTATTCTATACATCTGCGTTCCTTTTGCTGTCTCGCATGTTGGGTTCTCGTTACCATCTTTCTAAATTCCATATATATACGTTAATATACTGTATTGTTGTTTTTCCTTCTGGCTTACTTCACTCTGGATAATGGGCTCCAGTTCCATCCATCTGAGTAGAACTGATTCAAATGAATTTTTTTTTAATGCTGAGTAATATTCCATTGTGTATATGTACCACAGCTTTCTTATCCATTCGTCAGTCGATGGGCATCTAGGTTGCTTCCATGTCCTGGCTATTGTAAACAATGCGGCGATGAACATTAGGGTACACGTGGCTCTTTCAATTCTGGTTTCCTCGGTGTATATGCCCAGCAGTGGGATTGCTGGGTCATATGGCAGGTCTATTTACGCATATGTTTTTAATGGTGAATTGAAAGAAAACTGTGTCAGAGTGAAACTCCGAACAAAGATCCATGGAACAAGCCAGTTTCTTTGTCCATCTCCCAGCAAACGAGGATATGGTGTGGAACTTGCAGGCCAATTGAACTGAAGTGTTTTTGTATAGTTAGCTTAAATAACCAAATGATGAAATCAATCCTCCAAATTGTCAGCAGAGCAGCTGTTCAGAAAGCTCTTGTTAGTCATTGACCTTATGTTTAATATGATTTCCTAGAATGTGGATAGTCAGATCGAATAAAGTGCTGCCCCAAAGCCCCCCCTCTCCCTGCCCAAACCTCCCTGCAATGAAAAAACCAAAGGAAACAGAGTGGCTGGCCCCAAGTGCAGAAACCTGTTCCTCCCTGCCCCACAGATGCCTAGGGAAAAAAAAAAAAAAAACCCTCAGGCACATGCGAGAGAAGAAAGTGCCAGAACCACCACAACTCAGTCTCTTTCCTAGTCCTAAAACAGGTGGGAAGCAAGGAAAAGTTCATGGCCTAAAAATCCACCTCTGGTTTACAAGAACTAAGGATCCTTATCCAACCTATTTCCTCTCTGTATAAAAGTGGCTTTAGGCTTGACCTTTTCTATGACCTAGATTTATTGCTCTGGTCGCTGGAAGTGGGGTGGGATATGCTGAAGGATTAGTTGGGAGGAATGGAGGGTTGGGAGAAAATAGAGAATGGAGGGGGCGTCCCAGGTGGTGCTAGGGGTAAAGAATCTGCATGCCAATGCAGGAGCTGCAGGAGACATGGGCTTGATCCCTGAGTCGGGAAGATCCCCCAGAGTAGGAAATGGCAACCCCCTGCATTATTCTTGCCTGCACAATTCTGTGGACAGAGGAGTCTGGCAGGCTATAGTTCATGAGTCCGAGACAACTGATTGACTGACAGTGAGAGAGTAGAGGTGGAGAGTTACTCTTAGGAACCAGAGTCTAGAAACCAGAGACTATAGGGTTGAAGGTAAGTTTTACCATGAAACTAAATTGTATAAGAGTGAAAAGGATGCTGTGTCTCTCTCTGTCTACCTTTCAGTCATCTCTGTCTTCATAGCCATTTACCATATATAGCTGCCTATGTATCAATATGATGCTGAGGGAATTAAGCCAGATACAAAAGAATAGACAAATATATGTGAAATTCTAGTACAGGCAAAATTAATCTATGGTGAGCACCTATGCGCCAATAAAAATTAATTAAAAAATTAATCTATGGTGATAAAAATCAGAACAGGAGTGCCTTTGGGAGAGGGGAATTGATTGAACAGGGACACAAAGAAACCTTCAGGAGTGAAGTAAATGTTCTGTATTTCATTTGGGGTAGTAATTCTACCAATGTATGCATTTGTCAAAACTTGTACTGTACACTTATGACGTGGCTTTGCAGTCACTTAAAAAAGCAAACCCAAATACTCAATGATTATGCTGGTTGATATAAGGAGAAGTGACTGAAGTGCACTAACTTGGGAAGCAGGGAGATAGACTCTCATAGTTGCCTTAGACCAGACTGAGGAATATTAGTCAATTTCTGGATGTATTTTTAACTTGGGACCAACGTAATTAGCTGATTGATTGACTGTGTATTGAGAGAGAAAGGGAAGAGTAGAGGCTGACTTCTAGATTTTAGGAGTCATATCACTGCATGTCTAGGTGAATATTGATGTCATCTGTTAAAATGAGGAAGAAGTGGTGAAGCAGGAGGTTTGGGTGGGAGGGTCTAGGCAGTGAAATCAAGACTTTGGTTTGAGCTTGAGATGCCTGTCAGCCAGGCACACAGAACTCCCAAGAAGGCAGGGGGATGTGTCAGAATAGCGTTTAGAAGAGAGGTCAGGTGCAAGCTTCAATTTAAATCTGTGGACTGGACCAGACCTCCCGAGGAGAGAAGGTAGATAAGAAGGACCAGAGCCCTCGGACAGGCTGCTGACGTGTTTCCGGAAGAGTGAGGTTTTTCTGGATGAAGAGGATCTGGGCACAGCAGGGAGGAGCCAAAATGGCCTCATCCCTCCTCCAGAGTGTATTTTATGTAGCACATGGGGAGGAAATGGCCACCTTTAGAGACGACCGCAGGGGAGACAGGGTGCTCAGGGGTCAGCCAGGTTTGTCATCAGCAGACTCCTTTATATCCTGAAACTCTTTTTGAAACTGTTCTTTGATCTTCTAGCTCCAGCAAAGACTTAGCTGTCCCCAGAACAGCAAGGGTTCAGTTAGAATGAGATAATTAAGGGAATGTGCAAAGAAACTAGGAGATAGAGGATTTTAGTGATGATGGACTGTGAGTTGCAAAGGGTTCAGTGGAAAGACTGGAGGGACTCAGGAGAGGTGGGTGATTGGGTCAAATCTGGGCTTGAACAGTAGAGTAAGAAGTTAAAGAAAATGGGTAACTGAGGACACTCAGATGGCTGATGGTTTGGAAACACGTTGGGAATAGTCTTGATGGTCTTTTAGAGGTGAATGAGCAGTTGGTGCAGACTGGGGCTTCCTCTTGGCATTTCAGTCATTTGTGGTGATGAGATAAGCAGGTTGATCTCAAGGAATTGTGGTCTTCCCAGGTCCAGACTTCTGTGCATACCTGCGTGCTAAGTCTCTTCAGTCATGCCTGGCTCTTTGTGACTCTATGGACTGTAGCTCTCTGTGGCCCTTCCTTAAATCCTGCTGTGACTGACAGCAAGTCTGGAGACTGGCAGTCTCACCAGGGACCTGGGCTGACTTCCATTGCATCCCTGAAGCAATCGCTGTGGCTGAGGGAATGGGATTACTAAGACTGGATGCCTGAAATTCAGGGAAGGAGTGTGTGTGTGTGTGTGTGTGTGTGGGTGGGTGTGTGTGTGTGTGCCTGACCACTGGGGCTGAGGTAACCAAGAGTTACTAAGTGACAAGAGACAGTGTTTGCTAAATGGTCACACCCAGTCCACCTTCCTTAGAGCCCCTCACCCAGCAACCAGCAAACATAATACTGTTGATAAGGGTAAATTTGGGAGGTGTGTGGGTGGATCTATATAAGCATATTGCCACTCTGGAAAAATAACAGGAGGCATTATCTTTAGTGGTTAAAAGAAAATCATACAATGTAAGTGGAAGAATTGTATTTTAATTTGATCAAGGATAAAATTGTATGTGAAGCACTCATCCATTGCAAAGTCCAGAACTCATAACAGTGATTATCTCAATTTTGGTAACAATTTTCCTGAAATATTACCCATAAGAGCATGCATGAAGTCAACTTGTAAGACATTTTTTTTTTCTTTTTCACAGGAAGAATTGAAAAGATTGCAGAATCCCTTGAAACATGTTAATGATGGAAAGTATTTACTTGAAAAGTAAGTAAAAAATACTAAAGGAAATTAAAGTTGAAAGGCTGACATTAAAACAAAACTATTCACAAGGCAAAAATAATTAAGTAAATTCATCTTAAGATATTATTTGACCAGGACCCAGAAATGTGGCTCATTTGAGATATAGTCAAACAGACTTATGACTACTTGCGCTATGGTACACAGATTTTACTGATTAACAGAGTGATATGATGCCTGGAGATGTATCTGATGGTATGTCTGAAGGCTTGAAACTTTACCCTATTCTGTCTTTGGCTTTTATCAGGGATGTGTAGAGAAGGAGATCATGAAATTTGTAAAAACACAAGGGTAACACTAAGATGATAGAATGACCTTTCAAAATAATACTGCAGAGTGGCACAAAACTGAGCTGGAATTAAAAGCAAGAATGAAAGAGAAGAAATTGAACAGAGATTAAAGTACAGTCTTTTATTTAGATTTTAAAGAAAATCGTACAATTAGAGCTTGTGAAAGACATATTCTGATTTGAGTGTCAGTGAATGCTTAGAGGTTTTATCTGACATTAACATAAGACCATGATTTTATATGGCTTCTAAAAATATCACCATAACAGTCTGAGTAGTAGGTATACAATGCCAAGATAAAAGAAGAAAAAAAAAAATGAGCTATCATTAATTGAGCATTTACAATGTACTTTGTACCAGTGGGTGCTTACGGATGTTTCCTCAGCAAATTCTGATGATGGCCTTTTGATATAGATATTATTATTTCCATTTTACCCATAAGAATAGAGACCCACAGAACTTTCAGCACTTGTACACTCAGCTGAGAGTGGTGAGGACAAGAACGAAAGTGAGGTTCACTGCCACCAGAGCCCATGCTGGTAACCAGTAAGTCCCATGTCATTGTTATTCTGTCACTAAATCATGTCTGACTCTTTGCAACCTCATGGACTCATGGACTATAGCACACCAGGCTCCTCTGTCCTCCACTATATCCTGGATTTTGCTCAAATTCATGTCCCTTGGGTCAGTGATGCTATTGATATCTAACTGTCTCATCCTCTGCTGCTCCGTTCTCCTTTTGTCTTCAAAGGGAGTCCCATGGTCAGGTCTGTGTGGGGGCCACATTTGTCTCTGGGTACCACATTTAAAAAGCACATTGACATTCCCAAGAGCATCAAAGGGTTAAAATCATGAGGGTTCTGGGACCATGTATAACTACTACAAAGAGCTGAGAATGCGTAGCTTGAAGAAGAGGGATCTCAGAGGGGACATATACCTATACTTAAGCATTTGAAGAAATTTTCCTATAAAAGAGGGACTACATTGTTTTTCTTGTTTTAGAAAGCAGCACAAGGATTAATGAGCAGGATTTATGGAGAAATAGCTGGTGATGCAGAAAAAAGAATGAGTTTAGTAAAGATTCAGCCTGCTCAACAGAGAGCACTGTTTTTGTTTCAGCAGTGAGGTGATAGACACTGGAAGTGCCTAAGAAGAGTGTACATGGCCATCTGAGATGCTGTTGAAAGCATTTCTGCACACTGGAAAACCTGGATTTGATTCCTCTTTCTGGTTTTTCCTGGCCTTGTGAGTCTGCACAAATTACTTAATCATCCTGAGCCCATTTCCCCATGTTTAAAAATGAAGCTAAGAATGCTGGCTTGACAGTCGTATTGAGCACATGAAATGTGCACCCATGACAACATGGTGCCTTCAGTATCAGCTCCTTCGCCACCCATCTGGGAGCTGTTTGAATTAGCGAGCCTCTCAGGTTCATCGCCATCCCATGGCAATTCTAAGAATTCTCCATGGTACCTCTTGAAGAACAGTTCATTTGATCAAATGAAGATGCTGACTGATCTATTTATTTGTTTTATCTTTGTTATGCTGGTTCTCATTAATTTGGATAAATAAGAATAAAATAGTTTGATTTCCCTCTTCTCCCTCATCACCATCATCACTAATTATTTGTAAACAATAATACCTGAAGACTTCTTGGCTGAAACTAGAAAGAAGATTTTTCTTCTGTGGAGATTAATTAATATTATAATGACATTAAATCAGTGGTTCTTCATCCTGGCTACACTTCGAATCACCAGGGAGTTCAATAAAAATACCAGCCCAGACAAGTCAAACATGAATCCCTGGGGCTGACGTCCAAGAATCAGTATTTCTTGAAAGCCTCCTTTGTGTGATTCTAATGAGGATCGGGGGTTGAGAACCAGTGGTCTACATATATTTTAGATTTTTTTTTTAGTTACTCAATAATCTCATTTAGCTTAATTCTCTGAGGACACACTTTCTCTGTGATGTTCAGCTCAGCTCATTTACCTTTTAAATCTGATTGTGCTGTTTTTTCATTATTGATTTTAATGTAGGAAGTGAACTCTAGAAGTTTTTGTCCTGCTAATTGACCACAACTCTGTATTAAACCTCTCGCTAACACCAGCATGTATTTTCCCAGCTCTGTGCTCTCAGGAAGATATGCGAAAACTAGTGGTCAGTATGTGGACTTCTGCTTCCTTGCCCTCCCTCTGTTTTTCTCTCAAATTATCTAGAAACCCGAGAAAGCTAAAAGCTTCTGGAAATGGCCACTCTACTTTGTATGCTTCTATTCGCCAGTCATGATTGAGGAATTTGAGGGATGGGATGTGTCTTCTCTCAAAACACACAGGCCTGCGGGGCAAGCGTCTCTTTCATGCTGGTCCTAACCGCTCTATCCATTTGCCTGGAATCCTGGTCCACTTCAGGGCCGCGCTGTGTCCTTGAAAGCTGTCAAATTTGATTGAGAAATTGGGGTACTTTGAGTGAGCAGATTAGGCATTTCGTCATAGCTGTGGCTGACTTGGGTGCTGATGTAAATCATCTCAGCTACTTGAAATGACCATAAGTTAAGCGACAGTGGTGTCATGGCAGTTGATCAGTTATTCCCCCGTGGGACATTACATTTATTCTGAATGCTCAACAGGGTTTTGTGGTAGTCAGCTGGTAGGGAGGGATGGGAGGCTGTAACTCTATTCTACTTGAGACCATATGCAGTAGCTTGGGGTGCATTATTCTGTCGGTCTGTCCGTCTCTCAGTGAAGTTTGGCATGTGCCCACAAACAGAGAAGAGCAATTACTAAGGCCATTAAGCAGGAAGGAGGCTGCTTGTGACTCTGTTGTTTTTGAGAATCATTTACTAATTTAAGATTTTAGGTTGAGTGCTATTTTTTGTGAATGTTTAGCCAGGCTGGGTGCGAGAGTAGGAAATTCATGATTGCAAGTCACACATGACATATTAATATAATCATTTTATTGTGCTGTGCTTAGTCACTCAGTCATGTCTAACTCTTTGCGACTCCATCCATAGACTGTAGCCTGCCAGGCTCCTCTGTCCATGAGATTCTCCAGGCAAGAACATTGGAGTGGATTGCCATGCCCTCCTCCAAGGGATCTTCCCAACCCAAGGATTGACCCCAGGTCTACCACATTGCAGGCAGGTTCTTTACTATCTGTTCAGTTCAGTTCAGTCACTCAGTTGTGTCCGACTCTTTGCAACCTCATGAACCACAACACGTTAAGCCTCCCTGTCTATCACCAACTTCCGGAGTCCACCCAAACCTATGACCATCAAGTCGATGATGCCATCCAGCCATCTCATCCAGTGTCGTCCCCTTCTCCTCCTGCCCTCAATCCTTCCCAGCATCAGGGTCTTTTCCAATGAGTCAGCTCTTCGCATCAGGTGGCCAAAGTATTGGAGCTTCAACTTCAACATCAGTCCTCCCAATGAACACCCAGGACTGATCTGCTTTAGGATGGACTGGTTGGATCTCCTTGCAGTCCAAGGGACTCTCAAGAGTCTTCACCAACACAACAGTTCAAAAGCATCAGTTCTTTGATGCTCAGCTTTCTTTATAGTCCAACTCTCACATCCATACATGACTACTCGAAAAACCATAGCCTTGACTAGAAGGACCTTTGTTGGCAAAGGAATAACTCTGCCTTTTAATATGCTGTCTAGGTTGGTCATAACTTTACTTCCAAGGAGTAAGCGTCTTTTAATTTCATGGCTGCAGTCACCATCTGCAGTGATTTTGGAGCCCCCCAAAATAAAGTCAGCCATGTTTTCACTGTTTCCCCATCTATTTGCCATGAAGTGATGGAACTGGATGTCATGATCTTAGTTTTCTGAATGTTGAGCTTTAATCCAACTTTTTTACTCTCCTCTTTCACTTTCATCAAGAGGCTCTTTAGTTCTTCTTCACTTTCTGCCATAAGAGTAGTGTCAACTACATATCTGATGTTATTGATATTTCTCCTTGCAATCTTAGATTCCAGCTTGTGCTTCATCCAGCCCAGTGTTTCTCATGATGTACTCTGCATATAAGTTAAATAAGCAAGGTGACAATATACAGCCTTGACGTACTCCCTTTCCTATTTGGAACCAGTCTGTTGTTCCATGTTCAGTTCTAACTGTTGCTTCCTGACCTGCATACAGGTTTCTCAAGAAGCAAGTCAGGTGGTCTGGTATTTCTATCTCTTTCAGAATTTCCCACGGTTTATTGTGATCCACACAGTCAAAGGCTTTGGCATCGTCAATAAAGCAGAAATAGATGTTTTTCTGGAACTCTCTTGCTTTTTTGATGATCCAGCAGATGTTGGCAATTTGATCTCTGGTTCCTCTGCCTTTTCTAAAACCAGGTTGAACATATGGAAGTTCACGTTTCATGTATTGCTGAAGCCTGGCTTGGAGAATTTTGAGCATTCCTTTACTAGCGTGTGAGATGAGTGCAATTGTGCGGTAGTTTGAGCATTCTTTGGCATTGCCTTTCTTTGGGATTGGAATGAAAAATGACCTTTTCCAGTTCTGTGGCCACTGCTGAGTTTTCCATATTTGCTGTCAAATTGAGTGCAGCACTTTCACAGCATCATCTTTCAGGTTTTGAAATAGCTCAACTGGAATTCCATCACCTCCCCTAGCTTTGTTGTAATGATGCTTCCTAAGGCCCACTTCACTTCACATTCCAGGATGTCTGGCTAGGTGAGTGATCACACTATTGTGATTATCTGGGCCGTGAAGATGTTTTTTGTACAATTCTTCTGTGTATTCTTGCCACCTCTTCTTAATATACTCTGCTTCTGTTAAGTCCATACCATTTCTGTCCTTTATTGGGCCCATCTTTGCATGAAATGTTCCCTTGGTATCTCTAATTTTCTTGAAGAGATCTCTAGTCTTTCCCATTCTGTTGTTTTCCTCTATTTCTTTGCATTGATCACTGAGGAAGGCTTTCTTATCTCTCCTTGCCATTCTTTGGAACTCTGCATTTAAATGGGTATATCTTTCCTTTTCTCCTTTGCTTTCCACTTCCTGTCTTTTCACAGCTATCTGTAAGGCCCCCTCAGACAGCCATTTTGCTTTCTTGAATTTCTTTTTCTTGAGGATGGTCTCGATTCCTATCTCCTGTACAATGTCACAAACCTCCATCCATAGTTCATCAAGCATTCTGTCTATCAGATCTAGTCCTTTAAATCTCTTTCACACTTCCACTGTATAGTCATAAGGGATTTGATTTAGGTCATACCAGCATGGTCTAGTCGTTTTCTCCACTTTCTTCAATTTCAGTCTGAATTTGGCAATAAGGAGTTCATGATCTGAGCCACAGTCTGCTCTCAGTCTGGTTTTTGCTGACCTTATAGAGCTTCTCCATCTTTGGCTGCAAAGAATATAATCAATCTGATTTTGGTGTTGACCACCTGGTGATGTCCATGTGTAGAGTCTTCTCTTGTGTTGTTGGAAGAGGGTGTTTGCTATGACCAGTACAGTCTCTTGGCAGAACTCTAATAGCCTTTGCCCTGTTTCATTCTGTACCCCAAGGCCAAATTTGCCTGTTACTCCAGGTGTTTCTTGACTTCCTACTTTGCATTCCAGTCCCCTATAATGGAAAAGACATCTTTTTGGGGTGTTAGTTCTAAAAGGTCTTATAGGCCTTCATAGAACTCTTCAACATCAGCTTTTTCGGCATTACTGGTTGGGGCATAGACTTAGGTTACTGTGATATTGAATCGTTTGCCTTGGAAATGAACAGAGATCATTCTGTCGTTTTTGAGATTGCATCCAAGTACTGCATTTTGGACTCTTTTGTTGACTATGATGGTTACTCCATTTCTTCTAAGGGATTCCTGCCCACAGTAGTAGATATAATGGTCATTTGAGTTAAATTCACCCATTCCAGTTCATCTTAGTTCACTGATTCCTAGAATGTTGATGTTTACTCTTGTCATTTCCTGTTTGACCACTTCCAATATGCTCTGATTCATGGACCTAACATTCCAGATTCCTATGCAATATTGCTCTTTACAGCATTGAATCTTGCTTCTATCACCAGTCCCATTCACAACTGGGTGTTTTGTTTTGTTTTTTTTTTTTTTGCTTTGGCTTCATCCCTTCAGTCTTTCTGGAGTTATTTCTCCATTGATCTCCAGTAGCATATTGGGCACCTACTGACCTGGGGAGTTCATCTTTCAGTGTCCTATCTTTTTGCCTTTTCATACTGTTCATGGGGTTCTCAAGGAAATAATACTGAAGTGGTTTGTCATTCCCTTCTCCAGTGGACCACATTCTGTCAGACCTCTCCACCATGACCTGTCCATCTTGGGTGGCCCCATATGGCATGGCTTAGTTTCATTGAGTTAGACAAGACTGTGGTCCATGTGATCAGATTGGCTAGTTGTCTGTGACTGGAGTTTCAGCCTGTCTGCCCCTGATCCCCTCTCTCAGTGCCTACTGTCTTACCTGGATTTCTCTTGCTGTCTGAGCCATCAGTAAAGTCCAAGAATACTGGAGTAGCCAGCCTATCCCTTCTCCAGGGGAACTTCCAGACCCAAAAATCGAACCAGGGTATCCTGTATCGCAGGCAGATTCTTTACCAGCTGAGCTACCTGGGAATCCCCAGTTATTACCCACTGGCAATTATTGATAGAATGAACTATAGCTGTCTAATTTAAACCTATTGGTATTTGTAGTGTATCACTTCCTGAGAATGTATAAATTAACAAATTAACAAACATTAACAGATTTGCTAATATTATAAAAAATATTCTCATCATGGACTTGAGCCTTGTCCTTGGTTGCTGCGTATAGCGACAGGTCCCACACACTTCATGTATATCTGTATTGCCCAAATTGTTAATTTCTTATTGTAATAATACAATATTTTAAAGTATCCTTTTTACAAGGCTGCTGTTCCTACAAGACCATAGAATTATAAAAATAAGACTTTTCATGCCTACCACCACTGGCTTAGGTCTCTGTGGTGCCCTTTAATAACATATGTCCCATTTTTAATTGCTTTTCAGTATACAACTCCTAAACTGTAGGACCATAAGAACAGTAACCATGTCTAATATTTTCATCATTGTGTCCCCTATGTTTTGCATCATTCCTGGCACATAGAAGACATTTAATATAGCTGTAAATGAGTGAATAAAGTTAATAAAGGACCCTGAATACCAGTGGCACAGACCAGACCAGGGTGTTTTTCCCTTGCCCCTGAGCATCCCACTTGAGCAACCACAACACTATGTTGGGCTGTTGGCACCATGCAGTGGCCATATCTAATCTGCCATGTTTTCCCCTTCACTTGATTATTCCTTTATATAGTGGAGAAAATGCCTTCATTATTCTAATGATGTCTCTAGCACAAATTTTTTTCTTATTCTTTTCTTTACTGTAACTATAATCCTGGTCTTCGTTTTCTGGCCAATTTGAATACCCAACTAAATGATTACCTTCATTCTCCTTGCTCACTCCTACCACAAGCCATTCTAAAACATCCCATTCAGTCTCATTTTCCTGCTTCAAGTTCTTTGTTTCCCTGTAGCAACATTTTTCAAACTGTAGATCACAATCCACTGATGATTTGTTAAACTGATTTGTTGGGTCACCATTGACCTCTAAAAAAATCTGAAATATAATTTAAAAATATCAGAGTACATTATATGTAGTTGGAGAAATCATAATTCCTGAAACTTTTCTTTCAGTTTTAAACACACAGACACATACACGCATACCCATTACCACATGATTAGATGTCAAATATTTTGTGGTAACCACAGTCAGTAGAAGTTTAGTAAAAATCTGATATTAAAATCTTCCAAATGGTACTTTATAGTGGCAAGACTTGATCTTTAATGTGATTTCTGCTGAGTTTCCCATAACCTCTCTGAGCTTCAGATTTCTCAGCTCTATGCTAAGGGAAATAATGGCTTGACTAATAGAGGCCACTGAGAGAACTAAATGAGGTAATACATGCAAAATGTCACAACAGTGTTTTGTACACATTATGTGGCCAATGACTAAGTTTTCTGCTTATACAAACTTATTTCCTTTTGTATTCCTACTTGTATTGTCCCCTTCCACAATATTTTTTTTTATTGTTCAAAAATAGCCTGAAATTTCACTTCTACTCTTTTTTTCCAAAGAACATAGGTCACTTTTATAATCATTTAACAATGGCATTTCAAATCATCATTTCAATAAAAGAATACATTCCTTTGTTTAGTTTGATGCTCACAGTCATGAAAATAAATTGTCATAAGATGGCAATAATGTCGGTACAGTCACTTTCAATGAATCATTTTGCTGTCCCAATAAAAGCACAAGTGAACAAGACCCTTTAGGTGGTGTAGAAAGATATTGGATCTAACTGGACCCAACCAATAGCTGCATCCCAGATCCCCTTACCTGAGTGGGCAGGCCAGGTAAATAGCTTCCTGCCCTCCTCTCCCTTCTCTCACACTTTCAGAATGGGGCCTCAGTGGGGTTTAGTCCTGCCTGGGCCTGCCTGGGTTGTGTTTCTGGAATCAATGACCTAATTTTTTAATTGATACTTAGTTGATTCACAATATTCTATTAATTTCAGATGTGCAACATAATGATTTACAATTCTATAGATTATACTACACTTAAAGTTATTATAAAATATTGTCTATATTCCTTGTGCTCTACAATATATTCTTGTAGCTTATTTACTTCATACATATCAAGAGTAGCTTGTACCTTGTCATCCTCTGCTTCTGTGTTGTTATATCCATTCTTGTGTTTTATGTTTTAGATTCAGCATCTAAGTGAGAACATATAGTATGTCTTTGACTTATTCACTAAGTATAATACCCTCTAGGTCCATCCATGTTGTTGCAAAGGACAAAATGTCATTCTTTTTATGGCAGAATGGTATTTCATTGTATGTATATACCACATCTTCTTTATCCATTCATCTATTGGTGGACACTTAGGTTGCTTCTCTATCTTGGCTATCATAAATAATGCTGTCATGAACACTGGGGTGTGTGCAGCAGTATCTTTTTAAATTGGTGTTTTTGCTTTCTTTGGATTTTACTCCTTTATTTTAATGTCTTCCTTATCAGTTCAGTTCAGTTGCTCAGTTATATCTGAGTATTTGTGACCCCATGAACTGCAGCATGCCAAGATTCCGTTCTTCACAAATTCCCAGCACTTGCTCAAACTCATGTCCATTGTGTCAATGATGCCACCCAACCATCTCATCCTCTGCCATCCCCTTCTCCTCCTGCCTTCAATCTTTCCCAGCATCAGAGACTTTTCCAATGAGTCTGTTCATAGCATGAGGTAGCCAAAGTATTGGAGTTTCAACTTAAGCATCAGTCCTTCCAGTGAATATTCAGGATTGATTTCCTTTAGGATTGACTGGCTGGATCTCTTTGCAGTCCAAGGGACTCTCAAGAGTCTTCTCCAACACCACAGTTCAAAAGCATCCATTCTTTGGCATTCAACTTTCTTTACAGTCCAACTCTGACATCCATACATGACTACTGGAAAAACCATAGCTTTGACTATACAAACTTCATCAGTAAAGTAATGTCTCTGCTTTTTAATATGCTATCTAGGTTTGTCATAGCTTTTATTCCAAGGAGCTAGTGTCTTAATTTCATGGCTACAGTCACCATCTGCAGTGATTTTGGAACCCGAGAAAATAATATCTGTCACTGTTTCCATTGCTTCCCCATCTATCTGCCATGAAGGGATGGGACCAGATGCCATGATCTTAGTTTCTTGAATGTTGAGTTTTAGGCCAGCTTTTCCATTCTCTTTCACTTTCATTGAGAGGTTCTTTCATTTGTCTTTCTTTTCTGCCATAAGGATGGTGTCACCTGTGTATCTGAGGTTATTGATGTTTCTCCCAGCAGTCTTGATTCCAGCTTATGCTTCTTCCAGCCCAGTGTTTCTCATGATGTACTCTGCATATAAGTTAAATCAGCAGGTTGACAATATACAGCCTTGATGTACTCCTTTTCTGATTTGGAACCAGTCCATTGTTCCATGTCCACTTCTAACTGTTGCTCCTTGACCTGCATACACATTTCTCAGGAGGCAGGTCAGGTGATCTGGTATTCCCATCTCTTGAAGAATTTTACAGTTTGTTATGATCCACATAATAAAGGCTTTAGTGTGGTCAATGAAGCAAAAGTAGATTTTTATAAAATTCTCTTGCCTTTTCTATGACCCAGTGAATGTTGGCAATTTGATCTCTTGTTCCTATGCTTTTTCTAAATCCAACTTGAACATCTGGATGTTCTCTGTTCACATACTATTGAAACCTTACTTGGAGAATTTTCAGCATTACTTTGCTAGCATATGAGATGAGTGCAATTGTGTGGTAGTTTGAGCATTCTTTGGCATTGCCTCTCTTTGGGATTTGAATGAAAACTGACCTTTTCCAGGCCTGTGGCCGCTGCTGAGTTTTCCAAATTTGCTGGCATATTGAGTGCAACACTTTAACAGCATCATCTTTTAGGATTTTCCTCAGAGGTATTACCTTTACATGTTAACTTACTAATTCTATCTGTTCTTCAAGACCCAGCACAGCTGCTATAGTATTCCTCGACCATTGTCGCACTCAGTGATTGTCTTAGGATCATAGGAGCAATGGCATATATTCACAGTTCCTGCATCTTTATCCAGGGCAGACTGATGCTTTGTTCCTAATGGGAGCTCTGAAAGAGCTTACAGAATGAAAGGAGACAAGGTTCAGTGGTAGTGACACCACTGGGAATGAATGAGACTCTCTCTACAACTTACTAGTTGGACAATGCCAAGGGATTTGTAACACTCTACTTGTGGCTTTTATTCCTCTGAAACAGTTTAATATTCTACCTTCATCTTTGTATAAAGTAAATGATTTACATGCCTTAGATATGAATGTTGAGCTAAGTGGTAGAAATAAAAAGAAAAGCAATGTTAAAAGGCAAAATCACATTTTCTTTCTATGGTGTGATTACTTATATACTGTCCATCAGTAAGAACTTTTAGGACTGTATTAATAAAATGAACAAAAGTGCATATGTACTTGTTTGTCAATTAAATTTAAATTGGCACTTTTACTGATGTAAATGACAGCTTTACGGATTCATCTGTATTGAGGCATTATTTCTGTTTGTAGTCACCAACTGGCCATGGATGTGGAGAATAACATTCAAAAGTGTCACCTCAATCTACATCCCTTGGAATCAAAGGTGAAAATGTAAGTTATTTTAAAGTTTACATTAAAATTCTTGTGTTTTTACAGTTCTTACTCTATTAATCTCTAAACTATTCTGGAGTTCATGCGTATAAGAATCACACGTTTATTCACATTTTTATTTATATATTACACAACATTTCTTCCCAATTGTAAGTAGCAACAAAGCTGTTTTGAGCACACAGCACCATTGACGGATAATGTAGGGAATTATTTGACTGTCATCACTTTGTTTCTTGGTTTTTCCCTTTCAGCCAAAGTAACATTCTTCAGCTCTCACTAGTATTTTTCACTGCCTTTCTTCTCCATAGCTTGGTTTATTCCACCTTAGGCCATGTCTTTTACACACACACGCGCACACACACACACTCTTTCCACCCTCTTCCTTCTGTTCCCAGTCCAGCTCTTGTCCAGTTATTTTCAGAAAAAAATCCTTTCCTTTTCTTTCTCACTTCTTGTCCTTTCTTTTCTTATTCTCTCTTAATATGGCCTAATGAGATTCTCCTTCCCCCACTTCAAATGACTAAAGCTAAAACTACTGCTATATACACCTCAGTATTAACAAAAATAAAACTAATGAGATCCAAAGAGAGACAGGCTGTATTTTAGAACAAAATAACAACCTTTTAAAACTTTATTAAGAAAGGACCCATCATAGTCACTTTGGTTGACTGGTTGGTTTAGTCACTAAGTTGTGTCCAACTCTTGCGACCCCGTGGACTGTAGCCTGCCAGGCTGCTCTGTCCACGGGACTCTCTAGGCAAGAATACTGCAATGGGTTGCCATTTCCTTCTCCACATAGTCACTTTAGAAGCAATTTTCAATTGTTTATGTTTGTACTCTGTGATCCTTTCCCATTGAAATTTTTTCTTTGGGGATAAGTTATGAATATTACCAGTGAGTGTATATAGTCTTTCTCTCTCTCTCTCTCTCTCTCTCCCCACCTCTCCCTCACCTTCCCTCTCTCCTCCCCCCCCCCTCCACACACCCACACACACAGCTTAACACTCTGAAAAGCATGTATCTAGAGAATCTGAACATGTCTGTGCTTGGTCAGGAACACTGATCATTTGCAAAAAGCCTAAAGAGGAATCCTTTAGGAAAGAAGTCACCTTGAAGAGGGGAGCATTGAGGTGTACAGCTTTGAAAAAGTAAGCCATTGCTGAATTTAGGAATTGAAAAAGAAAGGATACAGATATACAATATCCTGCTGGATAAAAGCAAATGTTAATACATACCCCTATAAATCTACATTAAACTTGGTTATCAGTAAAAAGCTTGCCTCTGAGTGAGCACATAGGGCTGCCTCTCAAAGTAAAGTTCAGATGTGGTTTCTCAACCAGTTGGGCCCCCTGCTCAGCAGCTGTGTGTCACACTTACTAAATGAATAATGAATCAGGCTACCAAATCATTTTCTGTAAGCCGTGTGTCAGCCTCATTCCACAAGATGTTAGTTTCCAAACATAGCTGGCTTTATTGTTAGGAATTTTCTCATTAAGATAACGTCCTCTTAACTGAAAAAGCACTAGAAAACCACAGAAGGTCGGTTGTGTGAAAAATTAAAGTGATTAATTTGTATGCTGAAATGAAGTTAAGAAACCTTCCTGGTCTTTTTTAGTTTTCATCTTCTCCAGTTTGTAGAGACAGAGGGGCAGTTGCCAGGGAGAGGAGCAGGCAAAGAAAAAAAGAATCTCTGTGCCTAAGAGCCCAGTAGCTCTGAGACTCTGGGATTTTATGTGTAGCTGGTATGATGGAGGAGTCCCAGCTCAGTGAGGTGCAAACAGAATGGTTTTATCTCTTCTAATAACTCTGAACCCCATTTCCACTCAGTGGAGGGGGATGAGGGAGAGGAAACTTAATCTTACCCAATAATGGAATTTGAGTCCCATTGGAGAATTGACTCCAGTTCAGTGACTCTTGTCTAATCTGGTTATTAAATTCTTAACTCTCATGACAGTTTGAACACCTCCCCTCTGCAAGCATTATACCTTCCCTACAGCTGTGCAGCCGGCTCCCTTCCCTTCCCTCTCCTCTTTCTCTTTCCCTGTCCCCCTCCTTCCTCCTCCTCTCCCCTCCTGGTGACCCTCCCCCACCCTCTGAGTGCTAAACACCAAGGCTGCCCAGGTTTCCTGTTGATGGTGAGCTTTCACACCCTGAAAGGCAGGGTGTGAAAGGCAGTTCCTTCCTTAAAAGAGTTGGGACTCTGTGGGAAGGGTTGCCGGGTCTCCCCTGAGCCCCCACCAGTGGTGTGGGTTGCACCCCTCATTGTGTCTCTTGCTTTGCTGGTGGTCTTCCCAGGTTGACCTTGGCATTCTCAACAAGGAATATCTTGGCATACACCCATTCCTGCTTCTCAAGGGATCTTTAGACCTACAGAGCCTTGGGTATGAAAGGTGGGGTTTTATTCCATGTTCCAGAGTTACTGTCAAACTTCACAGGCTTTCTCTTCTGGTCTTCTGTCTTCTCTTGGTGGGAACCCACTGCAAACCTATCTTTCCCAGGTAGAAGGGGGATGGGGAGAAGGAGAAGCTGGGGTTACTACATCGTAGCATTTGCTTTCCTGCAGACTCTTCAATCCCCTCCCTGATAAGGAGAGAGAAGTAAGTTCCAATGAAGGTTTTCTGAACAGTCCAACCCCTGCAAGCCCCGAGGTGGGATGTACTTTGGCAGGCCAATCTCTGGTGGGGGTCAGAAGGAGCAGGAAAGGATCTCAGTCATTCCCTCACCTCAGGACAGCATTAAAAGGAGACAGTTTGATAAAAGCGCCTCCCTGGTGGTTCACTTGGTAAAGAATCTGCCAGCAACGTAGGAGATCCAGGTTCAACCCCTGAGTGGGGAAGATCCCCTGGAGAAGGAAATGGCAACACACTCCAGTATTTTTGCCTAGAGAGTTCCATGGACAGGGGAACCTGGCAAGCTGCAGTCCACGGGGTCACAAAGAATTAGACATGACTTAGAGACTAAACCACCATAACCAGTAGGTGGCAGTGCCACCTGGAAGGAATTAGAGGCCTGTGAGGGAAAGAATAAATGTGTTGAGAGTGGAATTTGGAGGAAATGTCAGGAAGAGCACATCTCCTGGCTCAAGAATGCCGCCGTTAAGAGGTAATTTTGTGTTTTAGACTTAGAGGATCAAAGGACCATATCAAAAGGGCAAAAGCAATCAGGATTGCACAGCTATTAATAAAAAGTCACTTTGGGGAGGTGAAAGGCAGGAAAATCAAGCAAAGGAAAGCCTCTTAAGTCAGAAAACTTAGTGAAAGCAAAAGTAATAGTGAAAGCACCATGACAAACTCTCTCATGCAACCCTAAGACAGAAAGTATTCTTTAAAAAATTTTTTTTTAATTGAAGGATATTTGCTTTACAATATTAAGATAGTTTCTGCCATACATCACCATGTATCAGCCATAGGTATACATATGTCCCCTCCCTCTTGTACCTCCCTCCCACTTCCCACCCCATCCCACCCCTCTAGGTTGTCACAGAGCACAAGGTTTGAGCTAGGGCCAAGGCTGCCCGAGGGTCTGCAATGAGTGTACACAGCAGAGAAGTGCAGGTTTTAGCAGGGAGGCCTGGCTGCAGAGAAGGGAAATGGACCCTCCAAACCCCTTCAAATCCCTGCCCTTCACATCCGGGTCACTCCTTGCATGTTGCAGTGAGACCTAAAGTATATCTTCTGAACAAGACAATTCCCCAAGTCAAATTCGTATCTCAATAAAACCTGAAGTGCCTTTGTTTGAAAGTACTGCCTACCAATTTTTGTCAGAAGATTCATTAAAAGAAGCTATGAAGGATGAGGGGTTGAGAGAGCAGACTTTGAAGCTAGAGCACCCTAGGTTCAAATCCCAGCCCTGCTCCTTGTCTGCTGAGTGACCTTGGGAGTGTTGCTTACCTCTCTGGGCCTTCATTGCATTCTTCTGTAAAATGAGAACAGAACCATGTCTTAAAGGATCGTGATGAGCTTTCAATGAGAAAATCTAAATAAAACATCTACTCTAGTGTGGCTTCCCCATGCAGTTGCACCTTTTCTAAACATATTTTTATATCAAATCGGGCTAATAAAATATTTCCTGTAAAGATCCTCAGAAATCCAGTATATCATATGCTGTAGCCCACCAGACTCCTCTGTCCATAGCATTCTCCCAGCAAGAATACTGGAGCAGGTTGTCATTTCCTCCTCCAGGGGATTTCCTGTCCCAGGGATAGAATTTGGACCTCTTGAATTGGCAGGCAGTTTCTTTACCGCTAAGCCACCAGGGAAGCCCTTATGATTTGCACCTATTACTTAAAAATATTTGAAAGTGTATGATTTTCTTAAGCAATTACAGTGATTTATCTAGAACCTCTATTTGTCAAGTTTGGGGCTAAGTGACTTAAATATAAATACCATATCTTTGACTCCTTGAAAGAATTACAAAGACATTATTGTTATTCTCATTTTGTGCATCAGTAAAGTGTAGGCCTGAAAGTTTAGTACTTTTCCCAAGGCCACAGCTAATAAGAAGTAAAACTGAGCAAGAATCTACATCACTCTAATATGCTTGCAATGCAAGAGGTCCAAGATCAATCCCTGAGTCGGGAAGATCCCCTGGAGAAGGACATGGCAACCCACTCCAGTATTCTTGCCTGGAGAATCCCATGGACAGAGGAGCCTGGAGGCATACAGTCCCTAGGGGTCACAAAGAGTCACATATGACTGAGTGACTAAGCATGTGCAAACATGTTTAGTTTCCAGGAGGTTCTGGTTCAAGACATCAACACAGAAAGATCCTGAACCACGTCCTCCCGCAGACACACTGAATCTACAACTATGTATGGAACAATTCCCTCTGGGGAAGAAAAATTAAAAACTGGTGGAGTGACCCCTTCACATTGGGCAGACAAGAGGGAAACCACATCAAAGTGGATAGGAAAGGCTGAGACACAATCTCTCCATAAAACCCTGGTGTGATGACTCCTATTTGGGAGTGCACTCAAAACCTTGAGCTTTTCTCTGAGGAGACAGAGAGTTATACTCTCCATTGAATACCCCAGCTTTCATGACTGGCCCCTGAGAGATGAGTCTCCCAAGCATTTGGCTTTGAGGACCATGCTCATGCTCATGCTCATGCTCATGCTCCCGAGATCCTAGAGGTTATGGTGAACTGAGGAACCTCTCTTAAGGAGCCTGCATGCAGATTCACCCACTCCAGGGTTCAGCACAGAAGCATCCTTTAAAAAAGTGCCCAGACTTCATGTCAAAAAAACTCATTTGCTGATTTGAAAGCTGGTCAGCCCCAGCACACAGGCTCCCTTTTACAGCAGAGGAGTAGGATATGGACTACAACCAATGGAGAAAGTGTTCTTACAAACAGTTACCACTCCCAGGGCACAGCGAGAGGGAGCAGACCCAGGAGCTCAGTCTTGATGTAAAGCAGGAGGCTTCTAATTAAGTGCACATCTAAGGGCTGACTGGAAACCTTTCCTGAGACATTGGGGGGTGGGCACTATCTTGAAGCTGTCCATAGGCCATATTCCAGAGCTTCAGCATCTCTTGCAGAGGAGCCCTTGTGAGTGTCTGGGGCCCCAGTTTTTACATCTGGTGCCCTGGATATTGGGCTTCCTTGGTGGCTCAGTGGATAAAGAATCTGCCCACAATGCAGAAGACTCAGGAGCCTCAGGTTTGATCCCTGGGTCAGGAAGATCCCGAGGAGGGCATGGCAACCCACTCCCGTATTCTTGCCTGGAGAATTCCATGGACAGAGGAGCCTGGTGGGCTACAGTCTATGGGGTACCAAAAGAGTTGGACATGGCTGAAGCGACTGAATACGCACGCCCTGGTTATTGTGACTGCCACCCAGGGAATGTTACCCCTTGATCCCTTCCTGGCTCTGGAGGTCGGCAGGGCTTGTGCTTATGGTCCCACAAGACTGTGTATATTTATACTTTTTTGAAAGCTGCTTCCTGAGGGTCTGGCTTCCAGTGAGTCCAAATCTAGGTGAGATCCTCCCCTTTGTTGCACTCATTGGTCTGTGATTCGCTCAGGCATGTCCGATTCTCTGCAACCCCATGGGCTGTAGCCCACCAGGCTTTTCTGTCCATAGGATTTTCCAGGCAAGAATACTGGAGTGGGTTGCCATTTCCTCCTCCAGGGGATCTTCCCGACCCAGAGATTGAACCCAGGTCTCCTGTGTGGGCACAGCCTTACCTACTGGGAGTTATTAAAAATGAAATGGGTTGTTTGGATAAGCAGAAGCTTGGGAGACAACCAGGAGCTGGGGCAAGGTTGAATGATAAGGTTTATCTCCTACACAAGAACAACCTTTCAAGACTGGGAGAGGGGGCTGTTTCATCTAATACATAGAAACTGGTAGTTGCAAGTAACAGAAACTCAACTCAAACTTACTTGTATATATATAAAAGAGATATTTTCATTATATTACCTAACATAAACACCCAGGGGGCACAGTCACCAGGCATCTCTGTCTTTTGTAAGCTCTTCTCTCTTCATTCTCTCCCAGCATTGTGGCAAACTGGTCATGCATAGCTCAAGGTTCCCAACTGAAAATCTCTAGTGCAAGAGGGGGCTTCTCTTTCTGTAGCCTCTCGTTGCCTGGCTTGAGCCGTGTGAGCTTCTATGAACCAACCCCTCTGTACAGTCTGGCACACAAGCTGCTCTCTACAGTGGAGGGGTGGGATCTGCCTCATCTATAGCTCATTGGTTGAGGGTTGGTGGGTCCCTGTGGAGAAATGGGTGCTGGAACCAAGAGAAGGAGAAGTTAATGTTGGGCAGGCAAAACCTACTACTATGATAATAATATTAGTGGAACCTTCCCCAGAGCCCACATGTGGTAGGACTGAGTGGGAGAATGCACACAAAAAGAGCTGTATAAAATCAGTTGTTGTTTCCTAAGATACTTAGACTTGTGTTTTCTTTGATGGTGCCCTTTTCCCATCCTCAAATTCCACTTACTTTGGGTAATAATGTATTTTTAAAATTATTTAGTAACTTTCACACAAGAATCCAGATTTCTAGCTGCCTTTGAAAAGTTGAAGGTCTGGTAACTATAGACTGTGCCTTGAAGGGGATTCCCCCTCACAAGGGGCAGGTATTGCCCAGTCTTGCCCCCACCTGACCCCATCGACATCGGGATCCTCTTCCTGTCTTCGTACCCTCATGCTCTGCTACCTTTCCTGGGACCCTCCTGCATCCTGCCTGGTACCTTCACTTCCATGCCTTTGTCCAAGGTCTTTTCCTCTTCCTCCCTAACAGTCTAAATCCCATCCATTCTTGAAAACCAGGATTCCCTCAAATCTCCTCTAAGCATCCCAATTCTCAAAGTGTCCTCTTCTGCTCTTCTCTGTAAGGACATCCAGAGATGACTAGAACTGCTCAGGCTGTGAGTCCCCAAGTATCTGTGAGTGTGGGAGAGAAGCACTCACACTGTAAAACTGACGAGGTGTATAAAGAAAGGGTAGAGGCAGATGACTATGCCATCCCTGAGACAAGAAAAGATAAATTGGAGTTGACCTGGAAAAGAAATTGAAAAATGTATTTATCTTTTTTGAAGTAAATTTCTATCCCTTATTTATAATTCAACATATGGGAACACACAGAGAGTGCTCCCTCACTGCAACCAGCTTTTAAAGCATTATATTGATGGTATTGCTTAGTTTCAGAAGTAAAAATGTCAAGGTAGTTTGTGTTCAGGGTTTCTACTGCAGACGTAAAGGAGACTTGTGAGTAGGAATTGTGATAAAGCTGGAATAAGAGAGTGAAAAGTGATTCCCTTTGACCAAGGGACAAATTCCTCTGCATTTTGTTTTAATTCTCTCCTACAGTAAAATAACATTTTGAGATGGTATTCTGAGGGCTAATATTAGACTAATTTAATCTATGAACATCGTATCAGTGTAAAGAGGAGTAAGTGTATAATGCAAATACTTTTCTATGATTCAGAGAGTAATAATAGCAAGGCTCTACCATTGAAAAGAAATAGTGTAGCAATTTAGAATAGTAGCCTAAAGTGATGTGACTGGCCTTTCATTTTTGACCCCTAAATTTAAAGAAAAAAAGAACAAAATATAATATGCTTTCAACCAAGTAAAACTGTTTTCATATATGTAGACAAGGATAATAAGGTAAATATTCAAAAATTGAAATAGATTTTTAGTTAAGGAAGTGAGTGGGCTTATATCAATAGATGATTTTAATGCCTATTTTTAAGGTATATATATATATATATATATATATATATATATAAGATTCTGATGCTGGGAAAGATTGAGGGCAGGAATAGAAAGGAGTAACAGAGGATGAGATGGTTGGATGGCATCCCCTATTCATTGGATGTCAGTTTGAGCAAACTCTGGGAAATACTGAAGGACAGGGAAGCCTGGTGTGCTGCAGTCTGTGGCGTCACAAAGAGTCAGATACTAACTAGCAAATAAACAACAACTAATGTCACATTTTATCAGTTAAGAAAAGAAGAGGATATTCTTCCACTGGGAAGGAAAGAATACTCTCTTCTTAATCTTCGACTTAAGGAAAACTGGTATGTCACTTTCCCGATTCCATAGAACTAGAAGGGAGAAGAGAATGCTTTAAAATTCTCTGCAGCTCTCACCTGGGTTTTCGTCCGGCATTGTTTTGTTTTTTTGAAGGTGTCACGCTGCCCCCTGGTGTTCATCAAGCTAAAATGTAACTTCTCAAAGTGAAAGTCGCTCAGTCTTGTCGGACTCTTTGGGACCCCATGAAATTCTCCAGGCCAGAATACTGGAGTGGGTAGCCTCTGCCTTCTCCAGGGGATCTTCCCGACCCAGGGATTGAACCCAGGTCTCCTACATTGCGGGTGGATTCTTTACCAGCTGAGCCACAAGGGAAGCCCAACTTCTCAAAAGGCTACTATATTTTCTGAATAACCAAGGCAATTAAAAAGTGGGGCTTGGAGAAAGGAATACTTCATAGTCCGACAAACATGTGGGTATCCTATGCGTTGTCAGTATTCTCTATGTTTTAAGTTACTTTTTAAAAAAATCACATGCTTTTAAGTCCTTGATGGGCAGGTTTACAAGCTGTAGGTGTCCTAAAGTGGCATAACTTCTCAGCAGTGCTCTGGCAGTTGCCCAGCACTTCAAGCACTTTGCATGACATGGAAATTAGCTGGCAAAAGTTTGATACTCCCTTAGCAAAATGGATCCCAGAAGAAACAATGGGATTACCACATTCAGCAACCCTTACAGGACCCTCTTAATCTTATAGGACCCTCTCTGAGATCCTGTTTAAAATTTTAAACCAAAGGAAAATAAATAAATAAGGGTACATTTTGAGAAGACATTAAATAAGAAAACAGTGACCATCTATGACCCAAGGCAAGAAGCTCCTGGCCTCTAAATAAGGGCCCCAGAAGCTGAAGTTTCATAGTTTCAGGAAAATTGGCCTCTGATCCCAGGGTTGTTTCATTGTAGCTTCTGGACTTTTCCTTGAACATTATCACTCACAAAGCCTTAATAAATTAGGGAACACATACAAATGTTTATGTGTTCTTTATGTCCTCTGATTGTTGAGAATGGACAGTCTTTGAACCTTTCTAGCCAAATGAAAACAAATGTCTGTTTATACAAAAACACCTTCAGTGACTTTGGTTGTATGTGGAAAAATTGAAGATCGAATGCTTCCAGGAGTTGAGAAGAGATCATGACAGAATCAGCGCAGCCATTTAAAACTGTTCTCAAAATCTGGATCCTGACAACTGGTGTTCATGTCTAGCAACTCCCAGGAGAAAATAGCTTCAGTTCCCTGGTCACATGTGAAAATCTAGATGTTAATCTCTTCAAAGATTAGAAACTAGTCCAAATGGAGAAAAGTCACTTAGCTTTCATGAAGAAGTGAAGGGAAGTGAAGTCGCTCAGTCTTGCGACCCCATGGACTGTAGCCTACCAGGCTCCTCCATCCATGGGAGTTTCCAGGCAAGAATGAAGAAGAGGTTTCTGTTATTCAGATCAGAAGATGACTCTTTTGAGAGTTACTAACCACAGGAAATAAAATACTTCCTTGGGTGAAATCTCAAGAAGCCACCTAATCATGAGTTACTTTACTTTTCAAATAGTACGTAACATTTTCAAATATTTTTGTCTTCTCTGTCCATGTCTTTGCCCATTCATCATACATTACCTGTTTCCTTCCACAGTATGGAAAACCCATGACCGCAGGGCACTTGCCGGTCTTGTCCTCGCGCTGAGCCTATGCGTTTGGTCACACAGACTATACTATCTAACATCACGGAACACCCTTCATCTTGAAGTCTATATGAAAGGCCCCCCTAGGACTGTGCTGTCTCCTCTGTCCAGAGCCAAGTGCTGACCCTGGCACAGAACAGTTCTTCAACAACGATTTATTCTTCTCGCTTGAAAAAAATCATGAGAAATTGAAAGGTTTTGTGTCCCATAAATCAAAGCACGTACATTTACATGTGCAAACTGGTTGCACTTTGACAGATGCCTTTTTCTGACTAAGTTGATTCTTGCAGACTGGTTTGGTTCAGGTAAGCCTGTGAAAGTCAAACCAATAACACAGACAGTCCGGGTCTTCTGACTTCCCATGTCACGTTCTGTGTGCTTCAGGTTCCTGGTCAAAGTTGATTCCTTCGGACTCCTCATGCTTGTCAGAGTCTGAGGCTGTGACTGGAGTGACGGTGCCTGTGCTTTTGGTTTGTTTTGGCAGCATTCAGCGAGCGTGGCGTGAATACCTGCAGCGGCAGGAGCCCCTGGAGAAGCGGAGCCCTTCCCCGCCCTCCGTGTCCTCGGACAAGCTGAGCAGCTCCGTCAGCATGAACACCTTCTCAGATGGCAGCACACCCGTGAGTGCGCCTTTCCTTCTCGTGACTTGGCTGGCCAGTCATCTGGTCTCCAGGGCTTTGGCTCCGAGAGAGGAATCTGGGGGTGTGAGCAGGCGGTTTGTGGTCTACAAGCTGCTTGTTTGCTATGGCGAGGGTCTTGTCCTCTCAAAGATGTGGGTCATGAAGGCAAAGTGAACTTTCTCAAGGCTTAGGGAACTGACTGCATTTGAAATCAGTCTAAACCATTCATTTGGGTGTTGGCATTCCTCTGTTGCTGAGAATATCTTTTTACTTTCCTTGATGATAGTGTGTTCCTTTTAATCTGCACTGTTGGTAGTCTTTTGTGGCACAAATAGGATAGATTAGCTTGGTTACTAGGATTCTAAAGAGAACTTTCATGAGAAGACTTGAAAGGGGTCTTGCATTCAGAGGTTGCATCTTAAAGGCTTTCAGGGCCAGGTAAGTAACCCATGTGACTGATGGGGACTGAGTTGTGACTGGCTCACCTAAAGGGACACCCTCCCCACCCCGCAACACACACATACTTCTCCCGGCTCCTGGAAGTATGTTGCCAAGTGTTGCCAAAGATCATTTTCCTTCTACAGAAGTTTTTAAATGTTGGCGACCAATAAGAAAATTTAATAGACCATGCCTGCAGACCACAATTTTCCCAGGTCCACTAGTTTAAGAACTCTGGAGTACCAGGAATTTGAGGGAAGCTTCTGTTTAAAAAAAAAAAAAATACCAAATGTGTAAGGAAATAAATGATCAGGCATTTGTAACACAGAGTTGTGTGGATTTAGCCACTGTGATCAGTTACCATAGTCACTGGAGTACCGAAATAAGTTAGGAAGAGAAATGAACTATACAGGTGTATTGTTATTTTTAGAAAATCATCCTTGACTACTTTGTAATCAAGTTTATCTGGTTGTAGAAATGCTTCCCAACAGCCAAAATAATGCATTCACATTGGGATCAAGCAAAGGTACTTTGAAATGTTTTCAGATGATTGCATTGCACATTCTTTAATAAATGGCTTTATCTAGTTATGGATTCTAAAGAGAGAAGTAAGTTAAGTTTATGGTTGTGCAAATAACAGTGGCAGAAGATCTATCTTTAGCTGACATTAGAAATGGAATACTGTGAAGCTGCACTTTTTAAAGACGATTTTGGTAGGGGGCCTGTGATGTCTTAACCGGCCTCACTGTCACTAGAGGGTGCTCATGAACCATTTTGGAAAATGTCTGCGTTTAGCCAAGTTTGTATTTAATTCTTGATTTGTCAGTGACAAAGAACGTGAAAATTGAGTGTTTAGGATGCCTTCGCTGTGAATGTTAATAGAAGATACAAAGTAAATGACTTTGAAGACTTGATTTGAGTGATGGAGACTGAGTATGAGAAATCACTCTGCCCCTGAGTTAAAGGCTTGAGGTTACTACCACCTTTGTGCTTTCTCAGCCCTAATTCCAGACAATATCAACTGTCTAGAAATCCCTGATGGTTTTAGTATTGCTTTAGGATAGTTAACCTTTTGGCTTATTGAAATTCTGGAAGAGTCTATCTTTGCTTTATATTTATGCTGCTGCACCACTTTGGTTCTAGCACCTCAAGTGTTTCAGCACCTAAAATGCATGTTCTTCCCCCTCATTGGTCATTATGTTTACATCTGTCTTTGCACAGCTTTGCTAATGGTTTTGCCTTATTTAATGTAGCCTAGACTCCAGGTACCCTGAGGTTTCTTAGTAGAGGAGATTTTCCCTGTCTGGTATGCCCAGCAATTTGGTTTCCCATAAGATGTGTCAGACTGAATTGAGAGTGGCACCCTGTTCCACCACCATGTCATCATGCCTTAGCTCTGTGCCCATGGGACAAAGATGACTCTATTTCCTGTGTGGGAGTCTGGCTCAATCCTGACTGCCTACAAACTCTGAAAATCAAAACAGACTTTCAAAAGTCATTACTGGAATTAGCTTCAGAAAGCAAGCAGATCCTGCCCAGAATTCTAATGTTGACTATGAGATGTTGACTATGAGAACAACTTTAGTATTGATGATGGCAATGGTGCAACACTAAATACAGAATAAAACATGAAAATATAAGATGTTGGCACATTCCCAAGTCTCTCATTTGTCAGGCAGGTAAAATACCAAAGCCATAATTGTTTAAAACTTTATGCTTTGTGGTTTGGAACTGGAGAACTAAGATTGTTTTATCTTCCATGATTATCCCTTTGCTGAGGCTTCATTCAAAAAGATTCATTCATTCTCACATCTTTTGTTGGTGACAGTCCCATGAAAAGAAAGTGACTTTGCTCTACCTTGACTGACCTGCCACACCCATTGGGTTCATATATATTCTCAGGGGAGCCCCAGATAGGAAGACTTGGTTTTAGCACCCTCTGATGAGTAGACCTCAAGTTTATGGAGGGGATAAGGATGACCCCTCAGCTCACCTTGGCTAAGCCTGTCATAAAGAGAAGGGCTTTTTCAAATAATCAGAAAGTCCTTTGGAACTTCAGGGTTAAAAGCCATTGGCCCAAGTCAAATGCTGTCAGTGAGGTGTCTCCCTAGGGGCTTTCCCAGGCCCCTGACTCCTGCTGGATCCTCTCTGCTTGCTGAACCGCAGTCCTCTTCCTCTGGGCTTGATCTGTCACTATTGCTGCCGAAACCATTGTCTGTCTTCTCCAGTCTGATCAGCTGCCTGTTACCTTCTAAGCCTCTACTAACCTCTAACACAGCCTCAGTTGGAGGCCAGTCTGCCCTTGCCTAACCCGTGGACCTTGCCAGCTGCTCACCCGCCCCCATGCCTATAATAACTGCAATTACTGTTCATCCTAGCTGTCTGCTCTGGGCATGTGCTACATGGGAAGCCTGATCCGGGGGAGTCCTTGTGCTGAGCTGAGAAGGATGCTTTTGCATGCTCCTAGTCTCTTTTGGCCAAGCATGTAGTTAATACTGTTCTTAGAGTATTTTGGCTGTAAATTAAATAGCAGCAGTAATGTTTCTGTATGACCTCTCAAATTCATCATCTTAGTACGAACTGTGGAGAAGGCACTGGTGACCCACTCCAGTGTTCCTGCCTGGAGAATCCCAGGGATGGGGGAGCCTGGTGGGCTGCCGTCTATGGGGTCGCACAGAGTCGGACATGACTGATGCAACTTAGCAGCAGCAGCAGCAGTACGAACTGAGCACTTGTTGTGTGCCAGGAACTTCGCTAATGCTTTCTGTGGATTATTTCCTTTAATTCTCTCTATGACCATATAAAGGAGGTACTGTTATTATCTCCATTTTACAGATGATGAAAATGAGACTTTGAGAGATAACCACCTTGCCTCAGGTTACTCACTGGGCTGGAGCCTGCATGCTTTACTGTTCTACTATATTGCAACACTTGAAAATAAGCCTTCATTTAGACATGGTCAAGCAGTGAAAGACACAATCATTGCATTAATGCATTTCTAGGACTGTTGTACAATTTAGTAGGTATAAACAGTGAATGAAATAATTGAAAAAAGAATGCTCATTTGATTTTATAAATTGCCTCATTCAATGCTCTTTGATTAAAACCTCAAACCTCAGCTGCTCAATGCCAAATTAAAGAGCAACAGGAGGGAAGATAATATTAAGTTATGTTAGCAATTTGCATATTAAGTGCCCTTTACCACAGTGTATCATGTGGTAACAGAAAAATTTGTTTTAGAAATACCAATTTTGAATAGCAGCTGTTATGAAGAAAAGAAACTTGTGGGTATCAAAGTGAGAAGCATAGAATAACTTTTCTTAACCATAAAAATATTAGTTATTGCATAGAGGACAACACTGAAAAATGCTTTGTGTTTTTTTTTTTTTCTTAAGCAGACATGTGACCAAATATTTATTCTTTTAGTTCCCAGTTTTAAGAAATCTGTGATTTATGTAATAGGATATCATGGAAAGAAACTATAGAATGGTACCTTGGAAAGCATTAGGTTTATACCTTTTTAACAAATCAATGGCATATCCCTGCATAAATACAATAAAATCTTTCGTTGTTTGGAGACATTCTTAGTCCCATTTGTTTTGAAGGGATTCCCTTTGCCTGGGCCTTCCTTCCTGGCCACACCCACTTTTCCCCATTGGTTCCCGTACTGTTACCGTCTGGCCTGTAGGGGGCAGTGTGGATCAGGGAATAGAGCCCTGGCTTGGTAAGAGGACCTGAGAACCTGACTGAAAACAGTAGTTCTGCCACTTGTTGTGAGTCTAAGATTATCACTTGAGAGGCCCTTCTTCAACTGCCAACTGGAAATAATAGATTTAGAGATAGAGATAGATTGTTATTGCTGTGAAGATTAAATGGCACTGCATATGTAAAACAGCACAGAGCCTGGGCCCTGAGGTCTCTCAATAAATGTTAGTCACTATTGAACTCTTGAAAACATTCCATGCCTTCAAAACACTGTGGAAAACTTGTGAAGAGCATAGGTGACATTTTTACCTTGGTTCCCACTGAGGGAGCTGGGGTTTCATGTGGCCTGTTTTCAATTCACCAGATGAATCCATGAGAATCAAACTGTGTCCTAAAGTGTGTGTGTGTATATATATATATATTTTTTTTTTCATATGTTCAGGGTATATATATCTACGTGTATAGGTTTTGAGATTGGAGGTGTACATTAAAAACTAATATATTATGGATTTATTTTTGTATTGCTCCTTTAAAAACGAATTTCCAGTGCTCAAAGTTGGAGTCAGGTGCAAGCACGATTGCCTCTAAATGAGTTTCTTTTGATAAATCACACCCACATATATAGTAAAAGAAGAGTTTTATTGTTCAGTTGCTCAGTTTTGTCCAACTCTTTGCGACCTCTTGGACCACAACATGCCAGGCTTCCCTGTCCTGCACTATCTCCCAGAATTTGCTCAACCTCATGTAAGTAAGTCGATGATGCCATCCAACCATCTCACCCTCTGTCTCCCCTTCTCCTCCTGCCCTCAGTCTTTCCCAGCACCAGGGTCTTTTGCAGTGAGTCAGCTCTTTGCATCAGGGGACCAAAGTATTAGAGCTTCAGCTTCAGCATCAGTCCTTCCAATGAATATTTACGGTTGATTTTCTTTAGGATTGACTGGTTTGAAGAGAAAATCTAGATTATTCTACTCACTTCAGACCTGAGGAAAAACAAATGGGGGGGCTGTGCAGCATGTCAGGGAGAACAGGGTTTCCTGGCCTCACCTCTCAGGCAGAGCAGTGCAGAAAATGCCCTTCCAGCAGCTGCCCCCCCCCCCCCCACACACACAAGGTCCTGCTTCACTCCTGGACAGGAGCAATTACAGTTCTTGTGATTCTTGAGAAGTTTCTGTAGTTCTTATCATTCTTGACCAGGTTCAGAAGCAGTGGTCTGGGCCAGCTCAAGACCCTGATACCCTAATTGTCCTGGCGAAAACTGTGGCGCCCTCATATTTATGGGGTTGCTGGAATGGTCCTGGCTTTTGGCAAAAGTACTGGGTAGTCAATAACAGGCAGCCAGGTGACCCACCATACCTCCCCAAGGACACCACCAAAGCCAGTCCTGCTCCTACCTGCCAGACATGGCAAGTGTGCCTATGTTAAATATGCTTAATTATCCTCAAGTTTTATTACCCTTTTTGAGATTTACAACCTCTAGGCTTTAAATACATCAGGAAAAATCTAGTGACTAAAAGGAGAGTCTTCTTACAAAGTTGCACTTGTTTTTGGAGGAAACTCAGGCCCTAAAAGACTGGACTTCCAGTAACGTCTTGAGAGCTGTGACATTATAGAGAATGTAAGCCTTGTGCTACTTAATAATTTAATAACCTAGATTTTCCAGGTCAGGGACAAGTTACAATATTATGCTCAGCTGTTATAAATTTAGGTTCCATGAGTTCTGTTTCAGCACCCAAGTTCTATCCAACATCTAGTCTTTCAGACCATGAGATAGCACAAACTTTTTGCCAATCTATTTGTTTCAAATTTTGATTCAGAGAATATAGTAATCATATGTAAAAAGAGAAGACTTCTTCATAAAGACATAAATACATGCTTCTCTTCTTCAAACTAGGGTCTTAGAGAACAAGTGTTTTCTTTTTCAAACTTTCAGAAATTATATAATATATAACCATATATGACAGGGTGAATGGATAAAATGGAATTGTACAAAAATAATATGTGTCTATAAATTACCTTATTGAAGTAAAGCTGGTTTACAATGTTGTATTAATTTCTACTGTATAGCAAAGTGATTCAGTTATAAATATATCATTCATTTTCATATTCTTTTCCATTATGGTTTGTATTGAACATAGTTCCCTGTGCTATACAATAGGACTTTGCTGTTTTTCCATTCTACATATAATAGTTTGCATCTGCTAATCCTTCACTTCTCCCCTCCCCCTCCCTTGCCAACCACAAGTCTCTATGTTTGTGCGGCTGTTCTTATTCCATACATAAGTTCATTTATGTCATATTTTAGATTTCACATATAAGTGATACCATAAGCTATTGGTCTTTCTCTTTCTGATTTACTTAGTATGATAATCTCCAGGTTCATCCATATTGTTGCAAATGGCATTATTTCATTCTTTTCTAAGGCTGAGTAATATTTCATTGTATATATGTACCACATGTTTTTTCCATTCATCTGTCAATAGACATTTAGGTTGTTTCTATATTTGGTTATTGTAAATAGTGCTGCTGTGAACATTGGTATACAGGTATCTTTTTGAATTATGGTTTTCTCCTATATATGCCCAGAAATGAGATTACAGGATCATATGGCAACTCTTTTAGTTTTTTGAGGAATCTCCATACTGTTTTCCTTAGTGGCTGCACAAATTTACATTCCCACCAACAGTGTAGGAAGGTTTCCTTTTCTCCACGTCCTCTCCAGCAAAAAATAGTATCTGTATAAAACAAACCCTCTGTTCTTTATGCATTTGAATATTGGTTGATAATACTGATTCCTTTTCCTAAATCATCCTTTTGACTTAATGATTTGTGGGCATTTTTCTTGTTAGGTTTAAAGGTGAGCATGTTGTTTCAGTTTGAGGATTAAAAAATTATTTTAAGAACTGCTAACATTGAACATTTCCTGAGTTCAGAATGATATGCAAAACTGACAATTCCTTATTTGATAACGGACTCATTCATCCATAGTAAATTCATAAATCCTTCTAAGCAGTCTAAAAGTTATTGACCTTGGAGTACAGATGCAAAAATCTAGGCATTAAGTACCTCATTTTACACAGAGAGTTGAAAAAGAATTTGTTCTTTTTGAAGTTTACCTCAAGTCCAGTCTCAGCATTTGTCCTCATATAGACCCTGTCCTTATTTCTACAGCTTAGGTGAGATAAAATGTTGAATCCCTAGTTTAGAACCTGATGCACCTTCTGTTACAAAACCTGTCTCATCATCGCAAATCAGCATTTCACTCTTTGGATGAGCATTGAAAAGATGCTTTAGAATTCAAGGAGAAACTGGATGTGGTAGAACTGGAGTGAGGTCTGTCATTGCATTCTTTTTTCTTTTTTCCTGGGTAACTCATTGGCCTAAGACTCTTTAGGATGTAGTTTTTGTAAATAAGACATCTTGAGGGGACGGGTAGTTATCCACATCCTTGGATTAAGTCTACAGCATTTGTTCACTCATTCAACAAATATTTGAGTGCCTACTGTGTGCTGGGCCTTTCCTAGCACTGGAGGTAAAAATGACCACCTAAATACACACAACTTCTGCCCTTGCATAATTTACTCAATTCCCTAGTAGTGGTTGGTAATTATTTTAACAGATGTACTGACAACTTAAAAGGGATTTTAAATAACATTTCAGTGATTAATTGTATAGGTGATTTAGGTACAGAAATCTGTCTGCTAAAATATCTTCCAGAGCAGAATTTCCCCAAATGTAAAACCTGCAGTATTAGTCTCATAGGATGTTGATAGATGCTAATTGGGTGAAGGGTGAAATAAGTCAATTTATTTACTTCAGGACTTACTGGGGCCTTACTAATAAACATTTTGAATTTGCAGAAGGCAGTCATGTCTCCATGTTTCCCAAACTTCTTTGACAAGGAAACTTATTAAGAGTAACATCTTATTGGATTACTGATCCATGGAATGCTACTAGAGTTAGTAGTTATTGAAGAAAATTCCAAGAACTGGAGTTTCTAAGTAGCTCAATAATAATATAAATTGAACAGTGCATTTTGAAAGCTTCCAATGAAACTTTTACACACGACATCTCCTTTTCTTTTATAGGTCTCTATCACAGAGGTATATGATGCAAAATTTACTCAATTGGTTCACATATAAAACTTATTACATTAATTGGCTACAAAGACCAAGCCTAGTCAACAACATAGCAGTGTTGGAAATGGGGTTTTAGGGAGTCAATAAATAACTCCTTTTCTGCCTTTAATTTGGGAACGTATTTTGAAAGGCAAGCGATTCAGGCAGAGGAATATCAAAATTTTCCTGTCAAAGCTGGATTTGAGAGTGTACTTAGGACTTGCAGCCATAGAGCTTGCTTTCTGCTACTAACCTTTGGCTTTAGGGAAACTTACCATCCCCAGGAAGCACTAAAATACTGTCAACCTCACCCACAGATCTTGTGCAGGGAGGTGGATCCCATTGAAAAGCAGAGGGAGAATGATGCTCGTTGCCAGCACCTTTGCCTAATCCTCCAATTGGAGTAACTCCTTCCACCTTCCTGAACTGGATCAAAGGGTAGAAATCAGAGACTGGTAGTATTTAGGAAATTTCTTTCTCACAGAAACCTGAAGAGATGGGAAGAAGGGAACCTCCAACATTGGATGCTTCATGCAGCAATAATTTGGCCTTTTATTATGACAAATATTAATATCATAAATATTTTTGTACTTCCCTTATGTTCAGATAATTGTATACTTTGTAATTTATTAATTATTGCAGTTTTCTGAATAAGGATTATTTTAGAGAACTTTAAAAAATACAGATTCTAATGAATATTTTTTAATGCTGAGTAATATTCCATTGTGTATATGTACCACAGCTTTCTTATCCATTCATCAGTTGACGGGCATCTAGGTTGCTTCCATGTCCTGGCTATTGTAAACAATGCAGCGATGAACATTGGGGTACAGGTGGCTCTTTCAATTCTGGTTTCCTCGGTGTATATGCCCAGCAGTGGGATTGCTGGGTCATATGGCAGGACTATTTGCAGCTTTTTAAGGAACCTCCACACTGTTATCCAGAGTGAAGTAAGCCAGAAGCAAAAACAACAATACAGTATATTAACACATATATATGGAATTTAGAAAGACAGTAACAAGAACCCAACATGCGAGACAGCAAAAGGAATGCAGATGTATAGAATAGACTCGTGGGCTCTGTGAATGAGGGAAAGGGTGGGATGATATGGGAGAATGGCATTGAAACATGTTAATTATCATATGTCTAATCAATCGCCAGCCCAGGATTGATTCTCGGGGCTGGTGCATCGAGATTTCCCGGGGGGGAGGGAGGAGGGAGGGAGGAGGGAGGGGTTTCTGGAGGGGGAGCATATGTAAATCCATGGTGATATCATGGCATTGTATGACAAAAACAATAAAAGGGAGGAAAAAAAATATTCACCCCAAAAAAAAAATACAGATTCTATAACCACAGTAGATATTTTGATTCAGAATATCTGGGAATTCTGTATTTTTTATTTTAATATTCATGGTAACTTTCATTATCACTGAAGTATAGAAAACACTGAATTATAGAAATTGAAAAAATCTATTTTATTTAAGAAACTTACATGATCTTCCAGGTGATCAATATTTTTTCTAACTTTCATCTCGATATTTTTGTATTGTAATGATGTGCTTTGAGGAGGTGCTTAGGAAAATTTTCATAGTTCCAATAACAAAACACCCACTATTGTTTTAATAGAATTTTCCCAGTGGCACTCATTGTGTTGAAAATTCCATTTTCTCTTTCTAAGATTTATGGTTCTTTTCTTTCTCAAAAATATAAATACAGTGCTCACCAAGGAAGGCTTCTGTTGTTTGATCCATTTTGGCTTATATTAAAAGAGGATACATTCAATAAGCACTGACTAGATTAGTTTCAGTTTATTCTTCACTTTGACTTTGAGAGCTCTTAGTTGACATGAAAAGATATTTGATGATTTAATTATTAGTTGACAAGAATTTCAATTATAACTGAAAACCCTAAATTGTGATGTGTGACTACATAGTTGAGAAAGAGAAAATTTATTATAGTACACAGAATAGAAATAGATATTTGTCATCATTACACATTTAAAATAATATCTGTGTATACAATTTATTATCAGTTACATGTAAAATTTATAGTATAGCTAAAGTCTTGTTACTTTATTCAAAGCTGAAATGCTAGAAACAGTGAATAAAAAAGTTTCCTACCAACATTTGAAAACATATTCAAAGCCTTTGTGACATAGTGTTAGTAAAATTTTTGTCTATAGAAAATTTTAAATTCCATGAAGCAGAATGTCTGGAATTTTGAGGGCAGTTGCCTTAATTTTTGTTTTAAAATTTTCATGGATTGATTTTAAAACATAATTTTAAAAAACTTGCTAAAAATTCTGAGAGAAGTTTTAGAAATAGATTCTATATCTCTGCAAGTCTTCTCATTCCCTTCACATCTCTGTGAGGGGAAATCCCTTCTTTGGTATCTTTATCATGGGTTAATTACAACCTCAAGGAGCAGCAGAAGCTGATCTTAATTTAAACAGACATTCTGCTTCACATGTGGTGAATAAATTGATTTTCCCTTTATGGTATTGATAGGGTTAAGTATACTGATAGAAGACCACACTGTTTAATGCAAGTAGATTTTCAAGAAAATCACCATGCCAAATACTTCACTAGAAGGACTTCATCTACATACAGCAGCAACTGTGACCTGCTTTAGAGATGACATCATTGGGTGTCATGTGGCTCTTTATACGTTTCAGCCTCAGAAAGAGATAATCTGTGAAAGCCACACGAGCCTGATTTCTGCTGTCATAATCTTCAGCAGACAGAGGCTGGGGCTAGAGTGCGGCATACCTGTCTACACAGTGTGTGCAGTGCCTTGAGGAATTCTGAGCTTTATTTCATTTTATTATATTTTTATCAAAAAATAGAGGCAATGATAGAATGAAGCGAATTGGCTTCTTTGGACTAATGGGAGCTTGTTTTCTGCATTAAGATCAAGAACTTTTCTGGAATCCTCTGTTCTCTAAATAGTCTTGTAGTCTCTCTCTCTCTCTCTCTCTCTCTCTCTGTCTCTCTCTCTTTCTCCCCCAAATTTGAAGAACATTGACAAAAATCAGCAAACTTCATCTCCCAAAGAGCTCTCCCTCTTTCTTATCAATACTTGAAGATTTGTGCTCCAAAATCTTCTTTGAGCTGCCTGAGAATCGTGGTTGGTAACTGAAGAGAAAAGCATCTCGTTTGTAGTATGTGTTACAGAAATTCTTCAGATAACTTCACTTGCTAACACAGACAGTCCTTTATGGATTTCTTGCAAAGCCAGTTCAAATAAACAACTCTTTCCTCTCAAATGGGCAAGAGTAACTCTTCAGCACCATGGAGAGGTCTGACCAGCGAACAACTGCGACGCCGTGGGACTGTGACCAGGGCAAGCAATCTGACAATGTAAGTTTTCCAAATGTCTATCATCTATTTTAGGTCTAACGTATTTTTACAGATGGAAAGAGGAAACTCCAAGCTCTAACCAAGTCAGTCTAAGCTATAAAAAGTGACGGTGTTCATCACATTTCAAATTCAGGGTTAACCATTTAAAAATATAATATTAGAAAGTGTTAATATGTTAATTTGAAGAATTACTTTCTTATTGCAGCAGTTGATACATGAATGTCAACTATGACTAAATTTTGATAATCTGAGTTTTTGTTTTAATTTATCATAAATTAATTGCAGTTGTAGAAAACAGTTGCTTTGGATGGCATTTTTATATACTCATTTAAACAGCCCTAAATGTACAGTTTGTTGCTTTCTATAAATATGAGGCTGTCCTTGCAAAGTTGTTTCTGATTCACACTCGTTTGAAAGGACAGTTTTAAACTTTTAAATTGCAGATTTTATTTTACTTACTAAAAGAGAAAGTGTCTGGGTATTATAATGTTGGCATTCATAAAGTATATCTGATGACTTCCCAAGTTTTAAATTTACTGGTATAAAATATGTACAGCAAAAGCCGATAGTAAGTGGAAAGGGCAGATCCTTTTATAAAATGATTAGATATGGACCACTGAAGAGGTACTTTTAGCATCTCTGAAGTATTTAATTTGTTTCAAAGTAGTCACATTTAACTGTTCAAACCAGAAATTTAAAAAATAGTTTATTCAAAATATCTTATAACAACCTCATTAAAACTGTCAAAGGTATGGTTCTATGATGCTGTTATATCATACATTCAATGAAGAAATGATACTTTGAATTGCTATGAAGAATGATCTCCATAGATATTTTGATTAACTATTCAAATTTGTCTAAGGGAACAGTGTCATAAAAAAGTAATTTAACAAATAATTATCTTTTCTCAGGATAATTAAGTGAGGTTTGGAACAATATGCTGAAGCATTTATTTTAAAGTCTAACAAAGCTACCTTTTATATTATTGCAATATGGAATTTATTTCCCTCAGTCGTTTTCCTCATATGTAAAAACCATTATAAATGCAACTTACTTAACTAAACAGCTAATTCAAATATAACTAATTTCTCTATTATAACTTCCAAGTAAATTTATTGTTACTTCTTAACTCCAGTAATTTGGCATTTGATTTTTGGATAAATGGCACTTAAACATTTTGACAGTGTGTTTGTGCAAAATTTTGGAGGCTTATGACTTAGTTTTATATTAAGGAGCTCTTGTTATATATTTTTGTCAGCTTTGCTTAATAGACCCACTGATGTTTTCTTTAATTGATGTCAATGTTTAAATAAACTCCATTTTTGAAAATAATTAAAACTAGATTTATGATTCCAGTTCTTTGAGTTTTATTTCCTTGTAGTTTATAATTATGCTTTGATTTTTGGGATGAATAAGTAGAGCCTTTTACACACTGTTGAGTACACTTTTGTGATTTTAAAACTTTGATTGTGGCTTTATGATAAACTGTATCCATTTCTTACAGTGGTAGACTTTGGACAAACTGCTCTGGTTAATTAGGTTGTAATATTCTAATTTAGAGGATTTGAGGCTCATACTGTAAGACGTACCTTCTTTATTCTCTGAAATGGGAGGAAATGTACCTGATTCAGAAACATTTTCTAGCAGTCTTTTCTCTTTCTCTATCTCTCAGGGATGTGATTTACTTATGATATTATCTGATGTGTAACATTTTAAATTTCTTGCTTTTTTGCAGACATTTTAGTGATGTTTTTATAACAACAGCTATCTAACATATACATTTTCTAGTTGAGATATGGTTGCCTGTATATTTATTTAACCAGAAATTGTTGCTACATGACAGACCACAAACATGTTTTGGCTTCTGCTTTGATAGCCTCTCAATCATTGTTGAAATAGCATAAGTCATCTGAACAATAGAAAAATGTCCAGTGCTATTTAGACTGTGAACTATTCTCATTTCTTTTTCTCTTTCTCTTTTTCTTCTTCTTTTTTGGTTTTTTATAACATTCTGGTGGTAGCAGATGTGTGTGAACAATCTTAAATTTAGTTGAGTGACATTTTGTTTTTCTTGCCAATGTAAAAATATGCTCATGAATCTCTTTTTTGTGGTTTACCCACCCTTGCAAAGGCTTTGTAACCTTTGGCTACAAAGGACTGTAGGCATATTTACTTAATGAAGGTTTCCTTGGTGGCTCAGATGGTATAGAGTATGCCTGCAATGCAGGAGACCTGGGTTCAATCCCTGGGTCAGGAAGATCCCCTAGAGAAGGGAATGGCAGCCCACTCCAATAGACTTGGCTGTAGACTTCCATGGACAGAGGAGCCAGGAGGGCTACAGTCTATGGAGTCACAAAGAGTCGGTTACGACTGAGCTACTAACATTTTCACTTACATAATGAAAATCACCCTAGTTAGGATGCTTTGCAGGGCAGCTGAATATAGAGGGAGCTGACTGACAAGGGTGGTTCTTTCTGTTGATCTCAACCTTTTTTGACACTAAGAGAGAGAAGTTGGTTCCGTGAAATAGTTCTTCCATCCCAGGTACTCACAGATGCATTTCTGCTGCACGTCTCCCAGCTACAGTTCCAACAGGAGCAGTTTCAGTAAAGGAAAGCCTGCAAGTAGAATGTGCTATAGGAAGTTCCCAAAGGGTAGCTTTTTAGAGGAAAATGGGTAGTCTTGGGATTATTTCAATAAAGCAGGACCCTGATTGGTTCCAAATGGATTCCAGGCTTGCTGTAATGAGTAAGGGTAGGGCTCAGATTACATCAGATGCCCTGGGTCAGTGCTTCTGCATAGAGATTACCACCACGTGATCTTTGTCCTCAGTTACCATGTTTTATTGTTAATATACCTTCTCTCTTTTGTAACTCACAAGGGCCATTCCTGCTTTACATGACACATTGGACCTAAGTAGATATGACCTAACTAATATGAGATTTATATTAAATTCTATTAGAAACTGTGAGTAATCTGAACTGTTTCAGGAAACTAAACAGAGCTTAGAGACTTTCCAAGGGAAGCTAAAAGACCAGAAATATCCTCCAAAGAGACAGAAGTCTGTACCATGCTTTTCTCATTGTAACGAGTCTTTCAAATCCCATCCCCTCCATGTGACGCTCCATAAGTAAACTCAAGCCACAGCATGTAAAACACATCCAGGCAGCCAGTCACTGGATGGATTCAGGCCATTTCCATCTTGTCTAGCTTCTCCTGTGCTCCTAATTCTCATTGTATGTGTATCTTCTTAAAAATTTTTACTGGAGTATAGTTGATTTACAGTTTTGTGTTAATTTCAGTTGTACAGCAAAGTGAGTCAGTGAGTCATATATATATGTATTTTTAGATTTCACTCTCTTTTAGATTTCAATTGTGTCTTTGACACCATGTAATCTGTACTTATGCACTTGACACAGTACATTACACAACACCTGACTCCATTAATAAGACCTGTCTTGATGGAAAACCCACTTTGAATACACCATTCTGTATTCAAGCGTGTTATCTCAGTAACATGCTTCTCCAGCATATCCTTCTGGTGCTTTATGTCTCACCCCTGTGCACCACAATGACAGGGAGGAAACATCTCTGCTCCTGGAGTTTCATTTTGGGTGCAGCAGAATTGATGGAACTGTGCTGGGCAGATCATGGTGCTGGCACGGAGTGCATGTCCTTTGACCATGCATGACTTACTAAATATCTTTATGTTTTAAGATATGGTCTAAGATAGACTCAGACTAATGATTTGAGAATAGTTAGAAAAAGAATGTCAAGTTTCAACACCTTAGAGCAAGTCATACAAACTAACATTATTTAACTTTTGGGAGGACTATGAGAAATATAAATGTAGGCATTGTATCTGGACTTCAGTACAACTATGTAGATTTTTTCTGATATCTCTGTGGAGAAGGTAATAATTGTGGGTGGAATAATAATACAAATTGGTAATTTTTAGCTGGTCATATACTCTTACCAAAATCGTGTTAACTGATGAACCAAAGCTAGCCAGGAGATGTGTCTAGTGGTGTGTCATAGATTTCTATTATAAGCATTATTTTAGATCATTATTTATTTAAGATCAGTGATTTTAAATACAATACTTTCTCATCTCTTATTTCATAATTGAGGACACATGTCATGCAGAAGAGGAGAGACCGTTTTCTTAAGGTCAGCTGCAAAAGTGGAGCTGTTAAGAGAAACCAGATTTTTCTGACTCCTAAGCAATTTGTTCTCAGATATGTGATAACCAAGGAACTCTAGTGCTGAGCAGTTAGTGAAAGTTTTATTGAGAATTTTTTTTATTTAAAATAAGAACAACTTTTTAAACTTTGAAACTGTTATTCAATGACATCGACTTTCCCTTAAAACAGTAAACTTCTTGTCACCAGAAATATACATACACAGAATGGATGGGCCACATAGAAAGAAAGCTATAGAAGGGGACTCTATATTGTGGAAGGGGGTGTGGGTTTGGGTGTGTAGTGACTGGACTAGATGATCTCTAAGGTCTCTTTCAACTTGAACATGGAGAGGAGATATTAGTACAGTTTTTTCATTAAAAAAAGAAAACAAGAATAATTTCTTTGTTCAACAGACATTAGGTACACATTTAAGGTACTGTTTGATTCTAAAAACTGATCACCCATGTCTAACTGAGTCACCAAGAAACCACCCTCTTGAGAAGGAGTAAGAAAATGGGGAGACTGAGAAATGGATTAAAAACACAAGGGTGGGAAAAAAGACCCAGGAGAGGGAGTAGGATGCATTACTTGAATCTATTTGAGGAGAAAACTGGGTTAAAGGGGTAAAAGCTGAACCTAAGTTATAATTTATCTTTTCATTATCTCTAGCATGAAGATACTTCAATGCAAGAGAAATAAACAAAAATTTAGGATTTATTGACCTCTAATAAATTCCACAATTCTAGTCATGATTGTCAAATCTCTAATGAACTTTGTTGCCTGCATCCTTTCAACCTGTGTAGCTGTAGCCACAGAATCAACCCTTAGAGATTTTTATCCCAGTTGTTATGTGTATTTTTCCTAATTGAGAGAAATTTCAAAGCTGTAGACTGTTGACTCAGGGGCTCAACACTGAGTCAGCCTTGCTGCTGGTGCTGCCCCGAATTTGACTCTGTCCTTGATTAACTGGGTTTGTCCTATATATTGTATATTTATGCTATGTTGTAATAAGCATGTGCATGCTCAGTCACTTCAGTCGTGCCCGACTCTTGGCGACTCCATGGAGCTCCTCCATCCATGGGATTTTCCAGGCAAGAATATTGGAGTGGGTTGCCATTTCCTTCTCCAAGGGATCTTCCCAATCCAGGGATCAAACCCAGGTCTCCTGCATTGCAGACAGATTCTTTACTGCCTAAGCCACCAGGAAGCCCTTTCTACAGCATTAGTCATTGCCTATTTCAGTCTTCCAGGTTGCAAACTACAGAGGCTGAGCCTAGTTAATTTCAGCTGGAAATGAATTCATTGGAAAGATATTAACGCTCTCAGTGAGTTAGCAGGAAGGCTGGAGACTCAGACTCAGGAAACAAAGAGGCACTAAGGGAAATTGCTCAGCCAGAACTCGGGCAAAGGCACATCTGAGGGAAAGCACAGTGACAGCCTGGTTGGAGTGCTGCAGTGATCCTAAGGAGCTCTCAAATGTGCCCTCTTCTCTGACACACTTCCTCCAGAGGCAGAGTCCTTATCAGGGCCATGCCATGGACTGGTTTAGATCCTGTGTTTGAATCCAGATTGCTAGGCTGCAGGAAAAGGGAGTTACTTTTGTAGTGAGGTGTCAAGTCCTGTTCCTTGCTGCTAATTCCTACAACAGTGGAATTTATAACTATGGGATGGGGGCTCAGAAGCACTGAAAAAAAGAAAAGAAGACATCTACTCTGCCTGCTGTTGTAAGATGCCCCGATGCCACGTTTGATCTTCTCATGGCCCACGCCAATGCTCACTGGTTCCACCTGGCCACATGCCCACACTGTGCCTTACTGCTATGCCTAGACTATGCCTTCTTGTTCCCCCTGGAGTGTTTTGATCACTTTTGCCAGCTTATTACCCCAACCCACCTAGTATCCTGTGTGAAATTTGCTTTGGCCCCTTTAAATGCTAGCTTTTCATGTCCTTTCCTACAACACGTGGCATTGTTTTGAGAAGTAAATTCAGACGTGGGTTCTATGTGATAAGTCTCGTGACCATCGCCCCGATTTGACCCATCTCCTGTGGGGTTTTCTCATCTGTAAAATGAGTAAGTTGGCTCAATACCCTTAGTTTCAAAGGGATGCTGAGAGGCTTAACAAGATGGTGCTTCGAGATATTTGGAACACAGGGTGGCATTATCACATTATTATTTTCGCAAGCTGTTCACCTGAAGGGAGAAAATAAAGAGTGGAAATTTAATGCCAGAGAGGGTTTTTGGCACTTTGTCAATTCGACATTAGCTTTGAGGGATTTTGGAATTTTGCCTGAAATTTCAGTACCAAGCAGCTAAAAGCGGTGTTTTTCTGGGCTTATGATATTCCTGTCCCCAGGGATGGCATTCAGCATTTGTGAGGGATGAGCTGTGCCAGACCCATTTTCCGATGTGCCACCAACAGACACAAAAAAAGCAGTGCACACTCTGTGAATCGCTGCTTGTACCCACGTTTCACACTTGGAACAGCACCTCTGACTTGTGCCAGCAGGAAATGGATGAGAGAGGAGTGATCCATGTAGGCTGTGTGTAGGAAGCCCCCTGTCTGACAAGCGGGTCGCTCGTGGCTGGGCAGCTTCTGCTTGAGTGCTCAGATGGACCCTACCGAAGGTCACAGAACCTTTTTGAGACCTTTCAAATTCACACATCACAGTCCTCTTTGAAAGAGAGCTATTGGTTATGCAAATGTCACATTTGCCAACTAAACTGAAGAGTGGGCTAATTGGAAGTAGAGAGGAGAAGTACATACTTTTGGAACTTCATTTTAATGATTTTTGGAAGGAAAAGAAGGCAGGAAAATGTCTTGGAATCCGGGGAAGCGTTTGTTCATGTGATTGAAGTTTAAGCCTCTGGTTTCCTTTGTTTGGACCAGAATCATTTTCAAACACATAGGCTTCCACATATGTGCCTTAAATACATATTTATGTATATTTTAAAAGTGATAATATGCTATTCATATATTAGAGTCATAGTTGTTGATAGAAATTGTTCAGTGTCAAGAGCTAAAAAGTACAGCTTTGAACATGCTTACTCCTAGAAAATAGGTCTTGCCTCTTCTTAAAGAATGACTTAACCGAATTTTGTCAGTGAAAGAAGGAAGCTACTTGCATTTCAAAACAAAATACAGTGACCACCAGTTCATCTAACACTGCTGGGAAATGAAGCTTCTACATAAGTGAAACCTACCAATAATAGCAGGTTACTGTTTTTTTCAATCAACATATTTCGAATGACAGTATATATAAATTATATTATAAAACTCTCTGTTCATTTTATAGCAATGCTTACTTGCTTCTTAATCTGTATTTATGCTAGTTTTAGAAAATATACAAAGGGATATTAAAAATATCCCCACCCTTAACCTGATAGAAAGTGGCTATCATTATTAACAGGATTAGATGATTGGATGGCATCACTGACTTAATGGATATGAGTTTGAGCAAGCTCCAGTAGTTGGTGATGGACAGGGAAGCCTGGCGTGCTACAGTCCACGGGGTCACAAGGAGCCAGACATGACTGAGTGACTGAACTGAACTGACCATGATTAATATTTTGGTTAACTGCTGTCTAACCTGCAGCCCCAATCCTGAGTATCAGTTCAGTCACTTAGTCATGTCCGACTCCTTGTAACCCCATGGACTGCAGCACGCCAGGCTTCCCTATCCATCACCAACTCCCAGAGCTTGCTTAAACTCATGTCCATTGAGTTGGTGATGCCATCCAACCATCTCATCCTCTGTCATCCCCTTCTCCTCCTGCGTTCAATCTTTCCCAGGATCAGGGTCTTTTCCAGTGAGTCAGTTCTTTGCATCAGGTAGCCAAAGTATTGGAGTTTCAGCTTCAGCATCAGTCCTTCCAATGAATAATTCAGGACTGATTTCCTTTAGTATTGACTGGTTTGATCTCCTTGCAGTCCAAGGGACTCTCAAGAGTCTTCTCCAACACCACAGTTCCAAAGCATCCATTCTCTGGCACTCAGTTTTCTTTATAGTCCAGTTCTCACATCCATACATGATTACTGGAAAAACAACAGCTTTGGCTAGATGGACCTTTGTTGGCAAAGTAATATCACTGCTTTTTACTATGCTGTCTAGGTTGGTCATAGCTTTTCTTCCAAGGAGCGAGCGTCTTTTAATTTCATGGCTGTAGTCACCATCTGCAATGATTTTGAAGCCCCCCAAGTTAAAGTCTCTCACTGTTTCCCCATCTATTTTCCATGAAGTGATGGGACTGGATGCCATGATCTTAGTTTTATGAATGTTGAGTTTTAAGCCAACTTCTTTACTCTCCTCTTTCACCTTCATCAAGAGGCTCTTAAGTTCTTCTTTGTTTTCTAACATAAGGGTGGTGTCATCTGTGTATCTGAGGTTGTTGGTATTTCTCCTGGCAGTCTTAATTCTAGCTTGTGCTTCACCCAGCCTGGCATTTTGCATTATGTAGTCTGCATACAAGTTAAATAAGCACAGTGACAATATACAGCCTTGACGAACACTTTTCCCAGTTTGGAATTGGTCCATTGTTCCCTGTCCGGTTCTATTGCTTCTTGACCTGCATAAAGATTTCTCAGAATGCAGATAAGGTGGTCTGGTATTCCCATCTCTTGAAGAATTTTCCACAGTTTGTTGTGATTCACACAGTCAAAGGCTTTGGCATAGACAATAAAGCAGAAGTAGATGTTTTTCTGGAACTCTCTTGCTTTTTTGATGATCCAATGGATAATGACAATTTAATCACTGGTTCCTCTGCCTTTTCTAAATCCAGCTTGAACATATGGAAGTTCATGGTTTATGTACTGTTGAAGACTGGCTTGGAAAATTTTGATCATTACTTTGCTAGCATGTGAGATGAGCGCAATTGTGTAGTAATTTGAACATTCTTTGGAATTGCCTTGCTCTGGGATCAGAATGAAAACTGACTTTCCCAGTACTGTAACCACTGCTGAGTTTTCCAAATTCGCTGGCATATTGAGTGTAGCACTTTCACAGTATCATCTTTTAGAATTTGAAATAGCTCAACTGGAATTCTATCACCTCCACTAGCTTTGTTCATAGTGATGCTTCCTAAGGCCCACTTGACTTTGCATTCCAGGATGTCTGGCTCTAGGTGAGTGATCACACCGTCATTGTTGTCTGGGTCATGAAGATCTTTTTTGGTACAGTTCTTCTGTGTATTCTTGCCACCTCTTCTTAATATCTGCTTCTGTTAGGTCCATACCATTTCTGTCCTTTATTGTGCCCATCTTTGCATAAAATATTCCCTTGGTATCTCTAATTTTCTTGAAGAGATTCTCTAGTCTTTCCCATCCTGTTTTTTTTCTCTATTTCTTTGCACTGATCACTGAGTGAGGCTTTCTTATTTCTCCTTGCTATTCGTGCTGTACTCCTGAATATCCATATGGAAAAAACCAAAAGTCAATTCAAAAATATACATTCACCCCAATGTTTACAGCAACACTTTTTATGATATCCCAAACAGGGAAACAACCCAGTGCCCATCAACAGATGATTAGCTTAAGAAGATGTTCTATGTATATAATGGAATATTATTTAGCCATAAAAATAATAAAATATTGCTATTTGCCCCAACATGGATGGAGCTAGGGAATACTACGTTTAGTGAAATAAATCAGATAAAATTTTTTAAAATTATTGTGAGTTAAGATTTTCACACACATTTTATGGCTGTTTTTGCCTAGTGTTTTATTGAGATTTCATGGTTTTTCCAAATTATTTATATAAATTCCTTAAATATCATGTGTGTTCATCTTTTGCCTTTATATTTGTGGAAAATATTTTCTCAAGTGGTATGTTTATTTATGTTTATATGATCTTAATCTATGGAATTTTAAATAATGACTTTTGTATACAAAACATTTTAATATCCCTTTTTTACCAATGTATTTTCCCATTTTTTAAATGGTTTCATCGTTAACATTTGTCTTAAGTTCATTTGAAATTTTGGTATGTAGTAGGAAGAGAAGCAATAGTCTTGTCTTTTGCCAAGTAGTTTACCCACGACTTGAGCACCATTCACTGACCTATTCCTTGTTCGCCACTGATCTATGACATGATCTTTATCACGTGTTAAAAATCTATCAGTTTGAATCTCTTTCTGTATTATTCTCCCGATTACATTTATCAGTTCTAGCACCTGGTTCAGAGTGTCTTAAATATTATGTTTTGACTGTAGATTATAAAATCTAGCAGAGAAATTCCTCATTTCTTTTTATGTTCTTGATTAGTCATACTCGTTCCATATCAACTTTAAAATTATGTAAACTTCCAAAAGAAAACTTTTATGACTTTAACTGAAATTGTACCCAAGTATATACTGATATAATAAGACTTGTTATCTTTACAAATTTGAATTTTTAATCTAGGAATATAGTATACCAGATAGATATGAATATGGAAACTCCAGGAGATAGTGGGGGACAAAGGAGCCTGTGGCATGCTGCAGACCATAAGGTTGCAAAGACTCAGACAAGTCTTAGAAACTGAACAACAACAATAGATAGATATCAGGAAAGATTTAAATTTCATTATATATATTTCCTGATTTTCTTATTACAAATAAATTCCTTCCTTCCTTTTTCTACCTCTAAATGCATATCACTAGAATATCGGAAGCAATGACTTTTTGCATGATGATATGTATTTGTTCATCTTATTGAAATCTCTTGTTAATACTTGTATTTTTTAGTTGATACTTTAAGAGTTTCCAAATGTGTAATTTTCTGGATGTGAATAATAATGTGTGCCTCTTTTTTCCAATAGTTTTATATTGACTGAAAAATCAAACCCAGCAATGTAGGTTGTTGTATTATCCTTACTTGATGAGAAGTAAGATTATTATAGAAATTAAAAATTCTGCATTATGATATAATCTCTGTTTAGTTTTAATGGGTAGTTTCTTTTCAGGTTTTTAAATTTCCATTTTTTGCATATCTCCTTATAAAATAAAACTTATCTATAGTTTGTGATTTTTTTCTCAAGTTTTGTATCAAGGCTATGCCAGCTTCATAAAACAAATTGATTAGCTTCTTAGATTTTCCATTGGCCTCTAATACTTATAAGCATAGTAATTTTGTGTTACTTGAAAGCTTTAAAACACTTAATAAAACTGTTCCTACATGAAGTCTTTACTTACAGGTCTTCTTTTTTATTTTTGTTATTTTATTTATTTTCTTTACATTATTGTGTTGGTTTTGCCATACATTGACATGAATCTGCCATGGGTATACATGTGTTCCGCTTCCAGAACCCCCCTCCAACCTCCCTCCAAATTCCATCTCTCTGGGTCATCCCGGTACAACAGCCCTGAGCACCCTGTATCAAGCATCAAACCTGGGCTGGCGATTGATTTCACATATGATAATTTACCTGTTTCAGTGTCATTCTCCCATATCATCCCACCCTTGCCCTCTCCCATAGAGTCCAAAAGACTGTTCTATACATCTGCGTCTCTTTTGCTGTCTCGTATACAGGGTAACTGTTACCATCTTTCTAAATTCCATATATACGTGTTAGTATACCGTATTGTTGTTTTTCCTTCTGGCTTACTTCACTCTGTATGATAGGCACCAGTTTCGTCCATGTCAGTAGAACTGATTCAAATATATTCCTTTTATGGCTGAGTAATATTCCATTGTGTATATATACCACAGCTTTCTTATCCATTCGTCTGTTGATGGACATCTAGGTTGCTTCCATGTCCTGGCTATTGTAAACAATGCAGCGATGAACATTGGGGTACACGTGGCTCTTTCAATTCTGGTTTCCTCCGTTTGTATGCCCAGCAGTGGGATTGCTGGGTCATATGGCAGTTCTATTTGCAGTTTTCTTAAGGAATCTCCACACTGTTCTCCATAGTGGCTGTACTAGTTTGCATTCCCACCAACAGTGTAAGAGGGTTCCCTTTTCGCCACATCCTCTCCAGCATTTACTGCTTGTAGACTTTTGGATGGCTGCCATTCTGACTGGTGTAAAGTGGTACCTCATTGTGGTTTTGATTTGCATTTCTCTGATAATGAGTGATGTTGAGCATCTTTTCATGTGTTTGTTAGCCATTTTTATGTCTTATTTGAAGAAATGTCTGTTTAGTTCTTTGGCCCACTTTTTGATTAGCTCGTTTATTTTTCTGGAATTGAGCTGCCAGAGTTGCTTGTATAATTTTGAGATTAATTGTCTGTTGCTTCATTGGCTATTATTTTCTCCCATTCGGAAGGCTACCTTTTCACCTTGTTTTTAGTTTCCTTTGTTGTGCAGAAGCTTTTAATTTTAATCAGGTCTTCTTTTTTTAAATAAAATGTTCATTTCTTCATTGGTTGTTGAATATCCTGTCTTTCTACATTATCATAAGCCAAGTATTTTTCAGATATGTCACTGAATACTTTAAGATTAATTAGCATATTATTGTTATTTTTATTTTAAAAATTTATCTGCATATGTCCTTTTATTGATTTTCATACTTCTAATTTTTTCTTGTTATAAGAATCAGCTCATGGTGATATCATGACATTGTATGGCAAAAACAAGTAAAAAAAAAAAGAATCAGCTCATATATTAATTCTGCATATTTTCTAATTAATGCATTTTAATGTTTATATTTAATGTTCATTTGCCTGTTAATTTTAGGTGTATTTTGTTGTTCTACATATTATTTCTTCAGTTTAATGAAAAGTTTATTTATTTATTTTAATGAATTAATATTTTCACAATTAAATTAAGGTTTTAAATTTGCTTCTAATTTAGTTTTGTCCTCCATCTAATAAGCAGTATCCTCATTCTATCTTTCAAAGATTTTCTAATTGCATATTTTTCCTTTGAATCAGCTGTTATTTATAAAAGCATTTAAAGTACTTCCTTGTTTTGTGAAATTCAGGCTATAAAATATAGTCTATTATTTTTATCTTTGGGTATTTTTAGGGGTTATTTTATAATTTCATGTACATATATATGATTTATTTGTGTTAACATTTGATGGATGCTTGAAAAGAAGTGGTGATCTTTATTTTTAGGGTACAAAGAGTTCAGTTCAGTTCAGTTGCTCAGTCATGTTTGATTCTTTGTGATGCCATGGACTACAGCATGCCATTCTTCCTTGTCCAGTGCTCAGCTTTCTTTATGGTCCAACTCTCACATCCGTACATGACTACTGGAAAAGCCATAGTTTTGACTAGATGGACCTTTGCTGGTAAAGTAATGTCTCTGATTTTTAATATGCTGTCTAATATGGTCACAACTTTTCTTCCAAGGAGCAAGCATCTTTAATTTCATGGCTGCAGTCATTATCTGCAGTGATTTTGGAGTCCCCAAAATTAAAGTCTCTCACTGCCTCCATTGTTTCCCCACTGTTTGCCATGAAGTGATGGGACCAGATGCCATGATCTTAGTTTCCTGAATGTTGAGCTTTAAGACAGCTTTTTCACTCTCCTCTTTCACTTTCATCAAGAGGCTCTTTAGTTCTTCTTTGCTTTCTGTCATAAGGGTGTTGTCATCTGTGTATCTGAGGTTATTGATATTTCTCCCGGAAATCTTGACTTGCTTGAGCTTCATCCAGCCCTGCATTTCGCATGATGTACTCTGCATATAAGTTAAATAAGCATGGTGACAATTACAGCCTTGATGTACTCCTTTCCCAATTTGGAACTAGTCTGTTGTTCCTTGTCCAGTTCTAACTGTTGCTTCTTAAGCTGCATGCACATTTCTCAGAAGGCAGGTAAGGTGGTCTGGTACTCCCATCTCTTGAAGAATTTTCCACAGTTTGTTGTGATCCACACAGTCAAAGGCTTTGGCATAGTCAATAAAGCAGATGTTTTCTTCTGGAACTCTCTTGCTTTTTCAATGATCCAATGGATGTTGGCAATTTGATCTCTGGTTCCTATGCCATTTCTAAATCCAGTTTGAACATCTGGAAGTTCAAGGTTCATGTACTGTTGAAGCTAGGTTTGTAGAATTTTGATCATTACTTTTCTAGAATGTGAGATGAGTGCAACTGTGAGGTGTTTTAAACATCTTTTGGAATTGTCTTTCTTTGGAATTGGAATGAAAACTGACCTTTTCCAGTCCTGTGGCCAGTGTTGAGGTTTCCATATTTGCTGGCATATTGAGTTTAACACTTTCACAGCCTCTTACAAAGAGTTACTGTGTTAATTAATTAGATATTCATATTCTTTATTCCTACCTTATTTTTCTGTTTCCCTGATAAGTAAGTTACAAAATTTATTCTCAGCATTTCTGAGTCATTTTAAATGATCATTTGATAAGCACTGTGTGGTTGAATTTATTTCAAACAGAATATCTTTTTCATGAATCCCCCATTAACACCGTCTGAGGGCAGAAATCATGCTTAATTTCATTTTTATATATATCCAGAGCCTGCCAAATAGTTGATGCTCAGCAAACATTTCTATTGAATGAATGAATCAGAGAATTCATCAGATGCTGCAACTCTCAGAAAACATCAAGGGAAGAAGTAAGTGATACTTGTGTTGTTCACTGTCATGTCCAACTCTTTGTGACCCTGTGGACTGCAGCAAGCCAGGCTTTGCTATCCTTCACCATCTCCCAGAGCTTGCTCAAACTCATGTCCATTGAGTTGGTGATGCCATACAACCATCTTGTTCTCTGTCTTCCCTCTCTCCTCTTGCCTTCAATCTTTCCCAGCATCAGGGTCTTTTCTGATGAGTTGGCTCTTTACCTCAGGTAACCAAAGTATGGGAGTTTCAGCTTCAGCATCATTCCTTCCAATGAATAGTCAGGATTAATTTCCTTTAAGATTGATTGGTTTGATCTCCTTGCAGTCCAAGGGATCCTCAAGATTCTTCATGTCACTGTATGGCAAAACCAATAAAAAATAAATAAATTAATTAAAAAAATAAAAAATAAAAATCCTCAATAAAAAAAAAGATTCTTCGCCAATACCACAGTTCAAAAACATCAATTCTTTGGCACTCAGCCTTCTTTATGGTCCAACTCTCACATCCATACATGACTACTGGAAAGATTGTAGTTTTGACTATATGGACCTTTGTTGGCAAAGTAATGGCTCTTCTTTTTAGTAAATGATGCTCCATATTTCAGTTTGGAAACATTTCTCCAAGTAGAGTAGAAGAGAGAGAGTCTTGGTAGCATTCACTCTCAGCAGTGTGGTCTTTTTTTATAATTCTCTGGAGTAAAGTACCAGAGGACCAGACAGTAGGGTGAGGAAAGATTCTGCCATCATCCAGTGAAACCACACTTGAATAACTGCTACCTGTGGCATGGAGCTATACTTATCAAACTAATATTTTAACTGCAGATCCAAGGAGAAGAAAGTTGGCTTTGGCAATGGGGACTAAGTAATTTGGAATAATCTGCCACTGAAGACAGCTGAAAAAGGTGAATAACACAGTAGGCACTTATATTAAAAAAAAAGAATGCAGAAGATTTTAACTCACTAGTGTGAAGCATCTCCAGTGTATATTATTGAGAAAACAAAATAAAGAAGCAGAGAGGCATATGTAGTACGCTACCTTTTATGTAAGAACAGCAGGGGAGGGGTGGTAATAAATAAATATCTGTACAGAATATTTTTCTTTGCCATAAAGAGATGAAAGGATAAACTTAGCAAACTAACATGATTAATGAAAATGATCACCTTTATGTGGATTCAGGGAACATGGTGGACAGAGAGTAGTAAAAGTGAAACTTCTTTGACTTATCCTGTTTTAAAGTTTTGAACCTGGAAATATGTAAATATATTCAGAGAATAAAATTTAAAAAGAAAATAAAGCAGTGTCTAAAAATTGAAAATTAATAGAAACAAATGACTCTAATTCTATGTGCCCTAACCACAAAGAAAGAATTATTTCAAGTGATTTCAGAACATGGATATTTTTACTATCTTTAAAGGAATATTATCTGAGGAGATATAGAGCTGCAAAGAAATCTTACCCTTTACTCATTAGTGATGCTGGTATTATTACATCAAAATATTTTTTGCTTGTTTTCAGTGTTATTATTACAGAATGCAAGTTAGTGATTGTTTTAGTGTTTTAAGGAATTAAGATTTTCAGATATCAGAAAAGAAATTCAGTGTAAAAGTCAAATAAACTAAGCAAAATCCTGCATTATTAAATGTAATTGGTAATGGCAATATAAAGTTTTATCTTTCCTTATAATTATGTATTTCTTAGTTCTGTCTAGTGACGAGGCATAAAAGAAATAATAACCCAACCAAAATGAGCATCATGCTATTCAAACTGTCTTCTCCAAAAACCATTCTACTCTGATATATATGTATGTGTAACTGACTCACTTTGCTCTAAAGCAGAAACTAACACAACACTGTAAATCAACTATATTCCAATAAAAATTAATTTAGAAAATTATACCTCAGTAAAAAAGAATACTATACCATTCTGAAGGGAACCAGGATTACTAGGGGAATGACTGATTCCAGGTTAGGGGTAAAAATATATAGAATTCACAGGGGAGATTCCAAAGACCAAAAGAGTTCTCAAAGGATACTGAAGCAATCATGAGGCAATTTGGGCATGAAAGAGATATTGAATGCAATTACTGGAAACTGAATAAATACACTGAAACCAAGGGGTTGTAATGAAACTACAGGGATAGAAGGAGACATTCTTAGACACCACTGCAATAACTAGAGCGACAACTCTAAAAGTAGAAGACTATTAATAATATGAAAGAATTAATTGTATACTGTTTTTCCAGTACAAACTATATTTTTGGACAACTAGATGCACCTACCTAAAAAGGGAAATTTCTTCCTTATAAAATTCCAGGTAATGAATAGGGAAAGAATGATATAATTAGGAAATCACTGTTTTGCAACCCAAATAAAACAACAGTCAGGTAATGCTCATGAATTGATGAAGTCACAAGATGAAAGGTTGATGGGTAATGATACCAACGAGGCTTCAGGCAGTCCTCACCTGATCCCACTGATTGGTCAATCTCAGCAGCAGTAAGAGCGTGTCCTCTTGACTTAATTCACCCAAATTACACAGCACCACCTATGGTATGGGCTTCCCTTGTGGCTCAGCTAGTAAAGAATCTGCCTGCAGTGTAGGAGACATGGGTTCAATTCCTGGGTTGGGAAGATTCCCCTGGAGTAAGGGAAAGGCTACCCGCTCCATTATTCTGGCCTGAAGAATTCCATGGACTCTATAGTCCACGGGGTTGCAAAAGAGTCAGACACGACTGAGCGACTTTCACTTCACTTCATTTCACCTATGGTATATTCCTGGTAAAATAGTAAAATCTGAGTCTAATCAAGTCTTTGTGGCTAACTTCCATTTACAAGAAAGAAGGCAGATGAAGAAATAAGTTAAATGATCTCAGAAGAAAGCTAACAAAACAGTTGTGAATGTGTGATATTCTGTCAGACAACTGACCCAAGTTCTTCCATATATCAATGGGATGAAAAAAGAAAAATAAAGAGAGATCTACTCTAGATTGGGCTTCCCAGGTGGCCTTAGTGGTAAAGAACCTGCCTGCCAATGCAAGAGACATAAGAGATGCGGGTTCAATCCCTGGGTTGGGAAGACCCCCTGGAGGAAGATATGGCAACCCACTCCAGTGTTATTCTTGCCTGGAGAGTCCCATGGACAGAGGAGCCTGGTGAGCTACATTCCATGGGGTCTCAAAGAGTCAGACACAACTGAAGCAACTTAGCACGCACTCACGCATGCATGCTACCCAAGATTAAATGAGACCAAATCAGCAAGTACAGTATGTGGGCTTTGTTTGAATCCTGACTCAAAGATACCAACTGAGAATCAGGAAAATTTGAGTATGGATAGATATTCAATGATTAGAGCAAAGAAAAGTATTTTTTATTTTATCAAGTGCAATGATGACATAATAGACCAAAATTATTTGAGAAAAACATCCATGTTATTTTAGAGATGCATATTGAAGTTCTTGGGATGAAATGAGTTGATATTTGGGATTCTCTGTAAAATCATTGAGAGAAGGAGGGAGAGAGAGAGGGAGAAGGAAATGGCAAAGGAGAGAAGGAAGGTAAAGTGAGAGAGGAGGGTAGGGATAGAAACATGAAGTATAGGAAAATCTTGATATTTGATATTTGTTAAATCTGAGGATGAATAATGGGGGTTTATTGCTATATTCTTTATCTTTATATTTTCATATTTTTCACAGATATAGGTATGAACAGTGAATTTTTAACCTGGTAGCTTAGTCGGTAAAGAGTCCACCTGCCATTCAGGAGACTGCGGTTCGATCCCTGGGTCAGGAAGATCCCCTAGAGAAGGAAATGGCAATGCATTCCAGTATTCTTGCCTGGGAAATCCCATGGACAGAGGAGTCTGGCAAGCTACAGTCAGCCATGACTCAGTGACTAAACCACCACCACAAATTAAATAGAGTCTTGGTTAGTTGGCTAGTCAACTGAGACAAATACTTTAAAAAATGTTTTACTTGCCTTTATTGTGCTGATCAAAAAAAAAAATATTTCTGCCTGCACTATATGGCATGTGGGATCTTAGTTCCCCGACAAAGGTTCAAACCCTAGCCCCCTGCATTGGCAACGTAGCATGTTAACCACTGGACTGCCAGGGAAGCCTCCGAGACAAATACTTATTCCTTATTATAAATAATATGTCTCTTTTGTGTTTGCCAGTCATTTAATATAAAGACATTAGGACCACAAGGTTTCCCAGGTGTCTCAGTGGTAACGAATATGCCTGCCAATGTAGGAGATACAGGAGATGAGAGTTTGATCCCTGGGTTGGAAATATCCCCTGGAGTAGGAAATGGCAACCTACTCCAGATTCTTGCTGGGGAAATCCCATGGACAGAGGAGCCTGGTAGACTGCAGTCCATGGAATTAAAAAGAAGCAGACATGGCTGAGTGACTGAGAATGCACACACTCTTTTAAAGGGACATCAAATAACTACCAAGGGAGGGAGGAATTAATTTGCTAAAATCTTAAAGATGAATTCAGCATTGGATGTAGTATGTACTTAGTTGAAATATGTGGACTTATGGGTTAGTGTTTGTCAAATTGCTTTCAGCAACACATAGGACATATATTAATATAAGTACTAGTTAAATAACTGAAGTGTGAAAAAGTGTTAGTTGCTCAGTCATGCCCAACTCTTTTTGCAACCTCATGAACTGTAGCCTGCCAGTCTCCTCTGTTCATGGTGTTCTCCAGAAAAGAATACTGGAGTGGGTAGCCATTCCCTTCTCCAGGGGATCTTCCCAACCAAAGACTGAATCTGGGTCTCCTCCATTGCTGGCAGATTCTTTACTATCTGAGCCACTAGGGAAGCCCAAACTATTTTTTAATATGTTCCTGGTTACTTTACAACATTGTACCTGTTTTCTGTTTTATTTTTTCATTGTATTTACTTATTGGTATATTATACAATATACATGGATTTCTGGATATTGGCCTCATATTTCCGTTTAGGTTTTTTAGGGAATCATGGGATATGATAGGGTCTCTATTCTACGAACACCAAGCTTTATTGTGCTGTACAGACTTTGTTATCCCATCTATGGCTTCTTCCTTTTATCCTTTCTGCCAATAAAGGAGCATCTTCTCAATAACTATCTCATCTGACGTTAATCTCAGCACCATAGGATGATGTTCATAATCAATATCCATTTGTATGAATTAAAAATAATAGCTCGTAAGCAATCTTTCATAAGCATCACATGATAGCTAATACTTATACTTTTTTTTTTTTCCTATTTGGTTGGTTTTTTTTGGTATTTTGTAGAGGTAGCTTATGTTAAGAGGCTGCATTTCTAGACAAGCTACAACAAATTCTAGTATTACCTTTGAAGTTCCTTCCTTGTTTGATCATTTGCACTGGCCTCTTTAATAGAGAGAATGATTCCAGATCCATTTCCAGGCCATGCTCCCCATGTGCACATGGGTACCAACTTGGAAGGGAAAACACCTACTCTGCAAAAAGGCTGTGAGACCATGCATGAACATCTTGAAGCCTTTGTTACCCTATCCAGGAACCAGATATGCTCCATTCCATCACCTTGATGGATGCTGATGTTTGAACGGAGGCAAGAAAACCTTTAGCAATGAAAAAGTGATACTGAAGACACGGTTTTGTTTCTTGCTCTGGCCTTTGCTATTCCCATCTGTGTTCTGAAACTACACTGCAATTCTGATAGGTCACTGTTGACAATGCCAAGTAGCAGTCTGTCTGGAAGAATTATAAATGAGGCAAAGAGAAGGTGGTTAATGCAAAAGGGATCTCAAATAGGAAGCCATGTGTCTCTCTCCCTCCAGACCTCCTTTACTCTGTTGTCCTGGATATCAAATTAGCTGCTGAGCTTTCTTGAAAGCCTTTTATTCTCAGGATGTCATTCAGACAATTTGACTCAATAGTTATTAGATGGAAAATAATTCTCTCTCTCTTTCTCTCTCTGTGGGAGGAAGGGAGGTGAGAGGAAAATAGAAACTTCTTTCAGATAATTATTTTCTTTGGAGGAAAATTAAAGTAATATAGGGGACTTACAAGAGCCAAAGAGCACAAAGATTGGACTTAGATACATGCTTAGAAATCACGGTCAGAATCTGCAGGACAACATGTCCTTGGGTTCACTCTAGTGGCAGACAGTACCCTGCAAATGCCGTGCCTTTGGGAGTGCTGTGTGATCATCCATCTTGGAACTAAACAACTGTTTAATTCCTCTAGGACTCAGTTTCCACTTTTATAGGATAAGGAGGTTGGATTAGTTGTTCATTAAGACCTTACCAGGTGCTCCTCTGATTAGCTTCATGTACTAGGGCAAATAGTGTGCTTCCAAAGCCCACAAGTATACAATAAGTGTGGATTACAAGGATTACTTTTATCTTACTAGTAGCAGAATGTCTGTATAGCTCCATCTTGGTATCAACAGTACATAACAAATACTGATATCATCAATTTGATTTGGGGTTTTCAATGAGTTCTCATGAACTGGAACTGCTAATGATATGCTTTTAAAATATCCCCCTTTGTATGGTGAAACAACTTGGAAATTGTAGCTTGAGAATATATAGGCATATACTTACAGCCTACCTTTGGGTTGATACTTGAGATGACATATTTCTTTCCACAAAACTCTCAAATGGCATTATATAATTTATAACTTTATTCAGTTATTATCTGCATATGCTTCAGAAAGTTTAAAAATTATTAATATCTTGCCAAAATGTATTTACAGTTATTTTTCTGCTAGTAAGATTTCCACCTGCAAAACATTTGAAAGTCTTCATTTAGAATCAGGATTGGACTTTTCAGAGAAGAAAGAAAACCAGAGAAGCCTGAAGTAGATTTGAGGGTCTTAAATTATGATTGAAAATCTAGGGTGGAAACAAATTTCTGTTTGGCAACTTGAATTGCCCAGTCTCCATGGGTATTTCATCCTATGTCCTTCTGGGGCATGAGAATTAGTAATGCTCTTACTAAGCATCTTAGAACAGACCAGAACCAAACCATTCCTTGGTGACAGGTTGGGGGGTGAGTGTGGTAGTTTTTACTTCCTTATCTTATCTTTTCAGAGTGTCCTTTTGCCAGGTCATCTGAATTCAGGCTTTGGAGCTGGAAATGGTGTGTATCCTCAGCATGTTTCTATTACCCTAATAATTCAAGGTAGAAGTCATACCCCGCATTAAGGAAGTATCCGGTAAGGAAGTTACAGTTGCCCCCAATTTGTCTCCTTCAATTTCATTCCCTGATTTCAAAATAAGATTTGCCCACTTCAAAGCAACATTTTAAGCACCCTGTACTCTCCTGCCCCCTTTCCCTTTTGCCTTTGGCTCCCTCTGTCTCCATCAGGGATCCTTCCCCATCCCTGCTGGCAAATCCACCTGGAGAATCCTTCCTCTCATCAGGCAGGGACCGCTTTAACTTCCACCTCTCAGACTCTAAGAAATAGCACTTTGATCCCCCTCCCTGCCCTTGTGGCATTTGCTTTGTAGGTATCTGTTGCCATGTTGCCGCTTCCTATGCTATAACTATACAATTGGCCCTCTGTATCTGTGGGTTCCACATCTATGGATTCAATCAACTGCTGATCAAAAATATTAGGAAAAAAAATTCTAGAAAATTCCAAAAGGCACAGGCAACCATTTACATAGCATCTACATTGTGTCAGGTATATAATCTTGAGATGATTTAAAGTACACTAGAGGACACACATTGATTATTTGCAGGTACTATGTCATTTTACATAAGGAACTGGAATATCCATGGATTTCAGTAACGTTAGGGTTTCTCCCACCAGTCTCCCATGAATAATGAGGGACGACTTACATGGTTATATTTTTCTTTCTAGAGACTGATGCAGTTGCTTTTGACCTTTGTATTTCTCTCAGGATATTTATACATGAAGATATCACATAAAAGTTTTTTAATTGAATTCACTGGTATTTAATCTTTCTTAGTATATAAATTGTTCCCATGTATGTATGTCCATGATAGGGTAAAAACACTATGAGGTTTAAATGTGAAGAGGGCATAGAAACTTCAGGCATTATCCATGTTTGCCTTTTGTAACAGTTTGCACAGTTGTGCTTTATTGTTCCAAACCTCAGTTTCCAATAATAAATAATGTCTTTCCTGAAACAGGACAGACGAAGGTGAGGACCATGCTTGGTGCTCTAAGACACGCATTTCCTTTCTCATTTTTGAGGGAGGTTAAGTCACCTGTTCAGCTCCTCACAGTCAGAAAGGGCTGGAACCAGAATCTGAATTCGGGGCTGTAAGAAGCCGAAGACCTGACTCCCCCATCACACTTCACTCACACTCACCTCTTAAATGGTGGTCTTTCTGACTTCTCTTTGTAAATTGGCAGGCCCACCCCCAGAGTCTGAGAGGTGGAAGTTAAGCTCTATCCTGTACAGCCCTTTTGTCAGAGCATTCCTTCTAATCTGGAACATTATGACACATTTATCTCCTTGTTTAATGCCTGCCTTCTGCTCCCTATAGTGTGAGCTGCATGAGGGCAGGAACTTATTTCTGGTTTGTTCACTGCTATATCTCCAGCATGCAGAAGAGTGCCTGGCACATGAACATGGCCACCGCCCAGTCCATATATCTTGACTGGATGGACAGACACAGAAGAGATGGTCCTACAGCTTACTTAGCTGATTCAGAATTGGTGCCACTGACAGTTGCCCAATGACTGGGAAATTTCTTTTCCCAATGTATGTTCCTACAACCCCAGAAAGTTCCTGCCTCTGCTCACCCTACTACTTCCCAAACTGCTTCCCACAACTCTTCTCTTGTTTTTGCCACAGACATCTTTTACTACAAGTCACTCATGTAGCCCTAAAGCTGTTAACAATTGTTGCAGAATTTCTTGCAGCAAATCCTGTGTGTCACCCATGGGCTCCCCAGTGTCTTAGTGAGACCTCTGCATGTAATTCAGCACACAATTTAGAGATTCAAAAATATTTTTGTTAGTTGCCAATATTTCTACTCATTGCATAACTTTACTATAATAGCTTATGCCGGGGGCATTTATTAGGGTCCCTTTAAGTTAGATACAGACAGAATAATAAAATAGGCACCTTCCCACTTCTTACAGAGCCCCAGTTTTGTTCCTATGGGGTTCTGCACCTGAAGCCACTCAAACACTTGACACTCAAAGCCAAGAGTAAAGAGGCCTCCATGGAGAACAACATACATGTGTTTATAAAGGACCCATAATATTGAAAGGCAAATGTCAGAAATCATTAAGGAGACTAAAAGCACAGGAAATCAAATCTAAAAAATAACCTTCAGTCTTTTAAAATAAACCTTGGCCCATGTCATGTATTTATTGGAATTAAGCTATGTGGGCATTTTGTTAAAATTTTGAAGACATTTTTGTATCTACCCCAGTTCATCTACTCCAGCCCTCACTGCGTTTCCATAAATGCTTCCAGCATCTACCAGATGCTTTAGCAGGAAACCCGGAGGTCTCTGCCTCTCTGCATTGTACCCAATCACCAAATTTTTTCATTTAAAAAAATCTACTTGACCACTAGTCTAAGGAAAACCTAGACTACTGCAGTAACCTCTAATTTGGTCTTCTCCCATTATTATAGGTTACATTGTATCTTCTTCAAAACATGTCAGGTCTAACCCCCCAGTACCTGTGAGTGTCATATTCTTTGGAAATAGTCTTTGCAGATGATTACGTTAAGATGAGTTCATTAGGGTGTTCACTAATTCAGTATGACATCCTTAGATAAAGAGGAAATTTGGATTCAAAGATACACACACACTCACACACACCCCAACACACACAGAACTCCATGGAAGATGAAGTCAGAGATCAGGGTGATACATCTACTAGCCAAAGGAATACCACAGGTGGCCTGCAAAGCACAAGGAGCTAGGAGAGAGGCATGAAGCAGATTCTCCCTCATCTCTCTCAGAAGCAACCAGCCCTGATGACACCTTTATCTCAGACTCCCAGCTTCCATATACAAGTAATGCACTCTGCTTATAAAAACTTCAGCAGTTAATACCTAGCATGTATTGAAAGCTTTTTCTTAAGATACCTACCAGACACTAAGTGATTTAGATGTTATTTCATGTGGTATGTATTTTGTTGCTGTTTAGTTGCTGAGTCATGTCCAACTCTTTGTGACTCCATGGACTTTACCCTGCCAGGTTCCTCTGTCCATGGAATTCTCCGGGCAAGAATATTAGAGTGGGTTGCCATTTCCTTCTCCAAGCGATCTTCCAGACACAAGGATCAAACCCTTGTCTCCTGCATTGGCAGGCAGATTCTTAACCACTTACCAGTGGGGTAGTCTGAATATCAGCCCTATAATCACCTTCATTTAAAAAATGCGGAAGCTGAGGCACAGCAAGCTGAGTGACTTGCCTGTGGCCATATAGCTGTTATTTGAACTGGATTGAAAACCACACATGGAGCTCCAAAGCCTGGGTGCTCAACACCGTGGCTTAGCCCCTTTGATTACACCCCCAAATGCAGTACACTTCCCAAGTCTCAGAAGTAACTTCTGTTAGCTTTAGTGTGCAATGTGCTGCATTTACATGTATGTGTGTGTTTCTATAAAAAGTATGCAGTCTTAAGTATCCCCTGAAGTGTTTAGTTCGACTCTTTGGGACCCACCAGGCTGCTCTGTCCATGGGATTTCCCAGGCAAGAATACTGGAATGGGTAGCTGTTCCCTTCTCCAAGGGATCTTCCCGACCCAGGGATCAAACCCTGGTCTCCTGCATTACAGGCAGATTCCTTACCATCTGAGCTACCAGGGAAACCTTTTACATACCCTCTAAAGGACCACATATGTCATCCTATAATTTGCTTTTTTTAAAATTTAATTTATCTTAAATATTTACCCACTTAAGCAAGTATATACCTTCTGCTTAGTAGCTTACTGTATAAAGTATTTAAAAATACATTTTTAATATCATGAGTGTTTAAATTTGTGCATAATATGAGGGTCAACCACTCTCCATGTCCTTGAAATGCCTTCCAGAAAATGGTAGGAGCAGGAAGACGCTCATCCATGTCTGTGAATTGTGGGTTTTGGGGATGGAGGGTGAGGACGGTGGAAGGTGGCCGCAGACCCAGCTTGTATGGTTTCTGGTTCCTTCTATGTCAGCTTCTGTTGAGATTTTAGAAAGGAGAAGAATATGGGCCAGGAAATTTCAATATTTAGGATTCACGTACATCTGGGTTTCATTGGTTGAGTCAGTTATCTTCTCTGAGCTTTATTTATTACTTTTATTTAACAAAACAGAGATAATAGTTCCTGACCTTCGTCATAGGATTTCTTTGAGGAAAAAATTAAATGAAAAATAAAAATGATTTGCAGACACAGTTGTTATTATGGTTATTACCTTTGCACTATTTTCAGGTATCAGAAATGCTGGTCTGCAGAGCCTCTGGAATGCAAACCACTGTATGTGATGCTTTTTACTGACTTAATGGGATTGTTGTAAGGAGGCTATCCAAACTTCTCTTTTCCCCCCTACTCTCCCTCCTTTTTTTCTACATTCAGGGCATGAGTGTCCTTATCATCTAACTTTTTGTTGAAAATTCTAGGATCTACCTTCTCATGGTATGAATTGAAAGAGATTTATAATTAATAAAACTTTTCAAGGCTTCAAACAAAGAGGACATTAAATCATTATTTAATTTTAAAATGCATGGTTTAGTGAATTCTTCATTGATTTTACAAGCAACATTATTTGCCTGCTTGCTTTTGTATATGTGTACTTTGCTTTCTCAAAACCATCATATTAATTTGCATGGGAAGGCACACCCTTAATGTTTCAGTCATTCAGATCTCCTTTACCTCTGATAGTCTGAACTTCAGCTAAGACTATTTTTATTTTCCTTTCACCACATGAATGTAAATTGGGAGCCTTTACAGGTGTTGCTTTGAGTGATGGGATTTACAACAGACTTAGACTTTGTCCTATCAAATTAAGGAAAGGATACAGATGACTCTGAATATAACAAAAAATGAAGGCAGAGGAATAGAATCTGAAGAGACATCCATCAAACCATGGCGATGACCTCACATGGACATATACTAAACCAAGAAGAGAGAGTCTCTAGATTGATTATCAGAGCCTAAAAAGAGAGAAATGTGTGTTTCTCATTTTCCTGGCTCTGTGGCTTATATCCTTAACATCTTTGTTTGTGTTCCTGTTGTCATTGCATTATTTTTCATACAACATGGTGTGGCCTGCCCCATGTCATTCCTTTTGGCTCTCTGAGTGGGTCTCTCCCAATGTAGGGTGAGGGTTCCTTGCATTGATTCCTATTTTCTGCCTCATCTACCACATGTCCATGCCAATGGGTGAACAGAGGGGGATTCCTTTGCTGGTGTGGCCTTGACCACCCTTTAGGGGAGGGAGCTATGTATGGTCCAGTCCATACAGTGGACCTCTGAGAAGATTTAGAGTACATTCACGAGTTCATGTGATAATTGCACACTCACAGAGGAAGGCAGGAGAGTTATTAATTTCCCAATCTAGCTGCCTCCTCCCCCTTCATCTCATAATAAAGGCAGATCTTGGGGAGGTGGGAGTCAGAGACAAGAACTTCAGAAGATGACTCAAGGGCTGTCCTCTCCTCTCCTAGAGCATCTTCCTGCCCCCTTTTCCTGCAGCCCTCTCACTTGATCTCAATATCCCCCTTCCTCCTAAAAAATCTGCATTTTTATCCAACGCCATAATAGAGTCTAAGGGAGATACTCCAAGGAGACCACTCCTTTGAGAAACCATGGCCGACACGATGGAGCCAGTGCCTTAGCATGGTGTCGGTGTGCTTCCTGGCCTTTCCTGGCCTCCCGTGCCCCTTCTTCAGCTTCCTTTGCTCTTCCTTTCCCCGTCCTTCTGCTCTTCTCCTTCACCCTGCCCTCAACACCATGTTATTATTATTTGGCCGAAACTGAGCCCTTAACTCTTTCCAGACACGTGCTGCTGCTAAGTCACTTCAGTCGTGCCCGACTCTGTGCGACCCCATAGATGGCAGCCCACCAGGCTCCACTGTCCCTGGGATTCTCCAGGCAAGAACACTACAGTGGGTTGCCATTGCCTTCTCTGCCACACACATGGAGTTACATCAAAATTCAGAGCTGTTGTACTGACCACGGTGACCTGTTCCCACCTTCAGGTCCTACAGAGTTGTGGTACCCTCAGAGAGCCAGTGAGGAGCATCTTATTGGGTGAGGCCCCCACCTCCCCTCCCTGTCCCCCATAACTCCTCAGCCTTCTTCCTTCTCAAGTTCTTATGCCTCATCTCTCCATCTGCTGGGTCACTTCTCCCTTTCCTTATCACTCTTATTGTCCTTGTCATGTGGCTTAAAACCCAGCTCATTTCCTCCCTGAAGTTTGTCATGCTCTCCTGAGATGTGCTTCCATTTTTTTAACCGTCTATTACATATCTTCGTAACCTGTCTTATGTTACCTGTAACAATCTATCCTAAAATTAATAATAATACATGCATATACAGCACTCGCTTTGTTTCAGGCCCTATTCTAAGCCCTTGATGTAAATTAGTTCACTTAAGCCTCACATCAACCTTTGCAAGCAGGTGCTATTATTACCCCTTGTTTCACAGGTGAGGAAGTGCAACACAGAGAGGCCCGGTGACTTATGAACTCACACCACTGCTAAGTGGCTAAGCAATGGTTCACACCTAATCAGTCTGGCTCAGAGACCATTCTCCAAACCATTATGCTATGTAGCCTGTCTCTGTATCTTGTGTTTTGTAGCTATTTGTGTACTTGCCTTCTGATTTTATTTTGTTCCATCTTTACATCCTTGTGTCTCCTAGCACATGCTACTCTCCAAACACTTGAAAAATGGAATTCTATGGGGATGACTTTTATTTTTTTTAGGAGATCCTTGATAACTCTAAACTTTGAGAACCCTTAGGAAAAGCTTTCAATATATCCGGGAATGATATTTCTGGTGGCGATAAAGGGCAAAGCATAAATTTCTTTTGGCAGTTAGCATTTTCTCATGATTTTCATTTTCCTGCATACCTTTCCAAGCAGTTTTCATTTTGTTTTACATTTTCTTAAGATATGTTCACACTTATATTTTAAACTATGGAAAGAAAAAGATCACTTGCAAATGCCAACTGGGAAGAGTGTTTATTTTAAACAATGCTGTTCCGGTGTACCAGCTGCTGTTGCTAGGACTGCATACTGGTTGCTAGGGGTGGTGAGAAGAATTAAGCTTGTGATGTCAAGATAAAAAGTTGCTTCAACTCCACATTCTATTGGCTGGGAGTTTCTGGAATAAGGAATCCTCAGTCCTAAAAAAGTAGAAAGGTACTTGGTTTCAACTTGCAGAAATAAACTACAGAGCAAATTAATTAATCTAGTTATTTTCTAAGGGCAGAAGAAAATTTGGCAGTTAATACAGATGCAGAATTTGGACAAAAGTTTTTAAAAGTTTGTGTCTCCCCCAAAGAGATGATATAAGTCATTATATTAATAGAAGGCTAACATCAGAGTTGTAAAATGAACAAGAAAAATTAAATACCTTTAATATTGGGTTAAAACATTATCAGTTTAAAAAAAGGATTTGTTTAAATATATCAATTGCCATAGCAACACAGGAAAAGAGAACTTATTGTTCTAGATTGAATGCAGATTTTTAAATTTATGTTTATACAGGAAATATTTGTGTTTGTATTATGATTTTAGACACAGACTCATTCATTAAGAATTCTTTAAATATCTCCTATATGTAAAACATTTGCCTCAGGCATGAATGCAGGGTGAATGTCCCAATTTGTCTGGGATTTCCTCAGTCTTAGTTCTGAAAATTGCAAGTCCTGGGAAATCCATGCTGCTGCTGCTGCTGCTGCTGCTAAGTCGCTTCAGTCGTGTCCAACTCTGCAACCCCATAGAGAGCAGCTCACCAGGCCCCCCCGCCCCTGGGATTCTCCAGGCAAGAACACTGGAGTGGGTTGCCATTTCCTTCTCCAATGCAGGAAAGTGGAAAGTTAAGGTGAAGTCGCTCAGTCGTGCCCGACTCTCAGCGACCCCATGGACTGCAGCCTACGAGGCTCCTCCGTCCATGGGACTTTCCAGGCAGGAGTCCTGGAGTGGGGTGCCATCGCCTTCTCTGGGGAAATCCATGAGTCCTGGGCAAACACAGACAGTGGTTACTATGCAAGACTAAAATAGTCTACAAAAACTTTGCACTGTGGTCAGGAAAACAAGGTGAACACCCCAATAATCAAGGAATACAAGTAATAAAAACCTGCATTTGTCGAGTGCTTGTGAAGTGAGTTCTACCACTGTCACTATTTTAAAAATGAGTAACCTGAGATAACGTGGGTAAATAACCCAGGTAGTGGGGAAGCAAGAATTTAAGCTCAGGAAGTTTGGCTTTAGAGCACACACCACATTCCGTAAGAGTTCTACAGGAAAATTCTCTTTGAGGCAAGATTGACAGAAGGCAGGAGCACTGGGGAAAGCATCTCTGAGGAGCTCGGTGGCTGTACCTGGCTTAGACGAGCAGGCTTAAGGATAGGAAGAAGAGATAAAAGTGTTGTGAAAAAGAGGAAATCACACAAGCAGTGGTCTGGAGTGAAGACTAGGAGGAACATTCTCCAGAGACAGGATGGATTCAGCCTGGGGAAGACACCATTGCAGAGACTGCAGACAACTGAATGCAAAGACAGAGAGATGGGGAGATTTAGCCTATGGTCAGAGGCAAGTCACCAACTTCTTGGAGGTTGGTGGAGGAAGTGGGATTGAGACTGGAAGAAGGGTGCTTTTGAGCTCCTTTCTTGAGCTGTTTTAGGAAACCCACAAGTGTCCAATAGGAGAAATTCCTAAGCAGTAGGAAGGAGTTGAAATTGAATGCAATAATTGTAAATTTTAACATAGACATGTTATAAAAAATGTGAGAAAATAGAGGGAAGGGAAATCCTCCGTAAAACCCACTGTTAAGTTTGTCTTCATCTTTTGTTTGTTTCCTACACATTTAGAATCATGGTGTAGTATATACCTGAATACTACATTTGATTTTTACTTAATGCATTATCATAAATATTTCCCATATTATTTTATAGTCTTTATAACCATCAGTTTAACAACCAGATAATATTGTATCATAGGTATATTCCCCAATTTTCTTAATTATTATACTTTGTTGATACCCAGGTTTCCAATGTTTTCTTTTCATAAACGAATCTTAAATGACATTTTTTTTTAGTTTTATTGCTTTACAATATTGTGTTAGTTTACAGTATACAACAAAGTCAGTTGGCTGTATGTATACATATATCCCCTCCCTCTTGGAATGGCATCTTCATTCGTATATTTTTTCCCAGTCTAACAAGCTCTCACATGGGTTTTATATATTGTCTTTCTTTAGCTGCCATGTGGCTACGAAGCAACAAGATTCTTTTTTTTCACACAAACATACACTTGTTAACATACCCCAGTGTGTGTTATCTCCTTTAAAGAAGAAAAAAATATTTTCTTGGAGAAATATTCACTTATTTCACTAGTATCTCTAATGACTTTGAACTTTTGGATTTGTTTTCTTCTCTGTAATTCCTCCAGATACAGCCTGAGTCACCTGGAAAAACTCATCTTGTGTCCTGTCTGCAGCCTCAGATCATATTCTTCAGCCATGCCATGCTCTGTTTTAGAGGACTCGCTGTGATTAACCCTGGGCGAGACCCAAACCATTGTTACTACGCAGAGGAACTCTGGGTAGCCCTCTGAGTAAACCTAGAACTCCCTGCCTCTCAGCTTCTGACAACAGCGCCCCACCCGACCTCGGTGCCTTGACTCCGCCCTATCCTTATCCCTCCATGGTTGTTGCTCTTTGAGCTCCTTGAGACTCTGGGTACCTTGCCTCAGCCCATTCCTTCAAGACTTTCAACCAGCTCTTGGCTTCAGCATTTCTTTCTGGTCACCATCACGTAATCCTCTCTTGCTGTACCTTCTTCCTGCCCCATCTTTCTGCTACCCCTGCCCTCCTGATTCAGATTCCTGGATCAGTCTGACTGGGTGCCTTCTCCACTTCCACCTCTGGCCCAGGGCCACCTCACAAATGTGGTCTCTCACCAAGCTGTGTCCTCTGGGGTGCTCAGTAACCCACCCCCACCCTCTCAGCCCCCCTGCCAAGGCCATCCCTTCTTCCTCTCTCCCTCAGCTCCTGGATCTGGCCCAACTACTTTTTGTTGAACAACACAGAGAAAACAGAGGCTGTCAAATGTGAACTTCTCAACCTCCCCACTCCATACCTGCTATTTTAAAAATTTAAACGCTGCCTTACTTCCTGTTTCCTTTCTAAAAGGAACTACTGTTCTGCCTTCATTCCAAAGCTAATCCTTCCACCTTCCATTGATATCATCCATTCCAGATTCCTCTGTGATCATCTCTCATCAGTAACAGGTTCTCTTTCATTTCCACTGGCTCCAGCTTTCAATAGGAAGATATACCTAAGTCTCTCCTATCTTAAGGGAGAAAGGAAAATAGATTTATATTTAGTCCCTACTATACTGGTGGCTCAGCAGTAAAAAAAAAAAAAAAAAAACATGCCTGCCAATGCAAGGAGATGCAGGAGACACAGGTTTGAACCTTGGGTCAGGAAGATCCCCTGGAGGAGAGCATGGCAACCCATTCCAGTATTCTTGCCTAGAGAACCCCATGACAGAGGAGTCTAGCAGGGTACAGTCCAAAGGGTCGCAAAGAGTCAGACTTGGCTGAAGTGACTGAACATGCTCTCATGCATACATTGGTCACATCACATTTAATCTTCATACCTAGTTTTATTAAGTGTTATTTTCCTCATTTTTTTCAGATAAGAAAACCAGGATTCAGAGAGGTTACGTTAGCTAATGTTCTAAGTTAATAAAGAGGCTTGGTCTAATGGCAAGACCATGAATGCTGCATTCTTTAGCCCACTCTAAGTTCTCTTCTCCTTCTCTTCACAACCATATTGTTAACGAAGTACTATAACAGATTGCTCACTTAAATTCCACTTCCACATGCTTTACTAGTGAGTTGTCTGTGTGGGTGGGAGTTGTCTACAATGTATGTGCACACTGAATATGCAAATGGTAGCTTCTTAACCAAATTTGAGCATGCTTTACTAGTCAGCAGCACAGAAAGAAACCCCACTGACCACTTATTTTTTTTTTACCCACTTAGCTTGTGGTTTGATCCCCATCTGTAGCATCCTTTTCCAGAGGAAGGGTAATGCATATATGAACAGTAATAGTCAGTAGTATGCTGGTGAAATGTGTAGTAACCACTCTTTGAACAAAAGTCCTTGATTAGTAGCATTTGCCAATTTCTGGGATGTAAAAAGTCCCATGATGAAGAATATTTAATAATGATCGTGCTTAATGACTTCCAAAATTTTTAAAAACTTAGTAATCACAGTTCCAACACCCCATTGAACTGGCTAGCAGTTACTGAGCCCTCACTAAGTGGTATGCACCTCTCCAAGTGCTCAGAGGTACTGCCTCAGTTAATCCTCTAGAACTTTATAGCTATTCTGCACATGTGGAAACTGGAAGATTAAGTGAATTGCCCAAGAATGTGCCCTAGGTGAGGTGGGGTGTGCATGTGTGTGTGCTCAGTCATTTCAGTCGTGTCCAACTCTTTGTGACTCTATGAACTCTAGCCCACCAGGCTCCTCTGTCCATGGGATTCTCCAGGCAAAAATACTGGAGTGGGTTGCTGTGCCCTCTTCCAGGAGATCTTCCTGACTCAGGGATCAAACTTGCATTGCAGGTGTATTCTTTACCCACTGAGCCACCTGAGAAGCCCAAGTTGGGATGTACTGAACACCTAAAAATACTGTATTCCTTAATTAAAAATATGCAAATACCTACTAGTTTAGTTTTCTTTATTTTTTAATAGGATGATTTCTATTTACATATTCCTTTTTGGCTGTGCTGGATCTTCAATGCTGCGCAGGCTTGTCTCTAGTTGAGGTGAGTGGGAGCTACTCCCTTGATGCAGTGCACAGGCTGCTCATTGTGGTGGCTTCTCTTGCTGTGGAGCATAAGCTCTAGGGCATGTGCGCCCATAGTTGTGGTTCCTGGACTCTAGAGCCCAGGCTTAGTAGCTGTGGCACATATGCTTAGTTGTTCCACAGGATGTGGGATCCTCCCAGACCAAGAATCGAACCCGTCTTCTGCATTGTTAGGCAGTAGCTTTACCTAAAGCCTAAAACTTTACCACTGAGCTACCAGGGGGGAGCCCCTAGATTTCTTTACTCCTAATAAGTTAGAAAGACTTGGTTTAAAATTTGTCATCATGTAACTTATGAAGAAAATGTATTTTTAATATAAATATGTAATTTTCTAGCTTAGTAAGATTAAGTACCAGGAAGGCTGGAGTCTCATCTTCTGGTGCTTTTGTACACCTAATATTTAGTTCAGTGCCCAGCATGTAGCAAAAACTCACAAGGAATGTAAGAATGGAATATAATAATTCTTGTCCCTTCATTAAAAGTTCTCTAAAACCTCTGTAAGGTATGTAAATGTATTTTAAAAATATTTTATGTCTATATCACTTGACAAAATAATAGCACTTCTGGGAATTTAATTCTCAGAAATTAATTCAAAAGGAGAGAGAAAAAAAAAAGCATTCGACAAGAAAATGTTCATTGTAGCACTAGCTACCTAGCAGAGAAATAAGATACACATAAATATGTAGAACACTGAGAAGTTAAACTACAGTACATTTCTTCAAATGAATGTTGTGCAGTCAATAAAAAAAAGTAAGTTCATTTCACAAGATGGAAAAATAAAGCAGGAAACACTTGACCTGATCACACAACACAGGGACCATGTTATAGAGTGGTTAAGAGTATAGACTTAAGATTTGGATCCACCAGAACTCAATTCCAGGATCTCTCACCTTGCTGTACAACCTAGGGCAAGTTGTTTCACTTTCCTAAGTCTGAGTCTCCCCTGTGCAATGGGGACAGTGCTCCTAAGGTCATTGTGGGGATTAAATGAGCAAATGTGGGCAGTGCCCTGGCACCCTGCCCTACAACCTATGCAGATAAGCAAGGACTGGCAGGGAATATGGACAAGGAAAAATAATCTATGCCTTTGGGTGGAGGAATTGTGGATTAATTATTTTTACTTTCAAATTTTTATTACATTGTATACATAAGTAACAACTAATTAAAAATAGTCACTTTTAAAATATCCTGCAAATTAGGTTTATGTCTAATTTAGACAACCTTCCTTCCAAACAAATGACATCACTCAGTAAGTGTACCCTGACTCTTCTTAGCGACCTCATGAGGAGAGCCTATGCTTCTATGTTTCCTACTGCTTATGAACTGCTAGGATTCACCACCATTCACTAGTTCATCCAGTTGCCACCAAATATATGTGGAATAGATTCATTTGCATGCTACCAGGATACACACAGAGTTGTGCTCATCTGATACTGGTGAAGATGTGGCCTGGTCCTTTGGATTCCTGACCACGTGTGGAAAGTATCTTGTAACCCTCTAGGTTATCAGATCACACACTCCTGTTTCTCTTCTTACTCCTTGTTCATCTTCCTCTTGTCAGACTGAACTTGGTAAAGATGAATTAAAGGTGCCTACATTATCCCTTGACCTGCACACAATGTTTCCATACTGAAACCTTACTTCTCATAAGTCTTACTCAGGTGACTACCTTGCTGGATCCACGGTGGAATGTTTGGATCACAGTTTTACTCAAAGTAAGATTTTTGGGAGCATGATTTACCTGAAGTCATTATGATAAAGTTCCATGTAGTAAGAATCAATAATAGTCATCTTGGTATAAATCCTTTTCATTCTTTGGGGCCCCAAGACTCAGAGAAATTTTTAGAGAAAATAGCCTTCTGAGTCTTCAACTCAAGCAGAAATAAAATCCGGAGTTCAGGGTACGCTCAAGGCTGTCACCACCTGCTCGAATGTGAGAGCAGCAGTTTGGACAAGCCCAAGTCGACTTAGATTCCTTTTATTACTGGGGGCGTTTAATTAAATCAAGACAGTCTTTCTGCCTGACCAGGGCAACTACTGATGAGAATAAAATTGATGGGAGATGAACAGTTAACAGCAGGAAATACATGGGAACAAGAAATAAAAGGGCCACAGTCAAACTGAAGAATATTGCTGTAGTATATTATATTTGACATTTACTGCTGTGTCTAATAATGCATTCCTCACTTCTCTCCAGCAGCCACGTGGCTTCATTATTTCAAATTTTGGAAGCTATTGTTTTTGAGAAATGACAAAAATCTCAGTTCTCCTTTCCTCATTAGAGTTCATATTTAATTGTGTTCCTCTCTTCATTATATTTGAATGTTGCCATTCAACCAGAGGAGTGCTGGCAAAAATCATGTAAATGGCTATGCCTGGCTTTTCCAAGGTATTTAAAATTCTATCGTTGTTTGCATAAGCCACAGACAGTGGGTTATTTTTCATGGACAGACAGTGCATTCTTCTCTTGGGGTTTTTATGGACAGACTGTATAAAATGATAACATAATGAATGGGATACCAGCTCTACTCTATCAAGGGCTTCAATCAGCTATTTCAGACAGAAACTCAATGTGGTAGAGCACGTTTCAAATAGGTTTGCAGGTACAACTATAACACAGAAATTTCAGCATCTTTTGTGATTAATTCTCAAGAAAGGTTAATGATATCTTTCACAATAAATTAGAGCTAAGGTGAGGGAGACTTAAGTCATGTAGGTTCAGGGGGTGACCTGAATAAAATCAGTAAGATTTGCATGGCAGAATTAAAATAGAGATGTGATCCATCTTTAGAATGGCAAGGGTTTGGAGTATTGTGGAAGGCATAACAAAGGTGAATCTTCTGCTTGCCTATGATCTCTTCTATGCCACGTGATAGTTTTTATGAGTTTATAATACCATAATCACTAAACTCATTTCTACACTCTCTTTTCCTAAAAGGGACATTTCTTCATTGTAATTATTTTAAAATAAGCTATTTTGAGGTTAATTTATAATTAACCCGCTTTTCCCCCCCCGGAGCAGTGCTGGTCCTGCAGCTCTGTGGCAAGCCATGGAGTCGGGCTTCTGTTCCGTAGGATGGGATTTGTTAAAGTTGTCAAGAACAAGGCCTACTTCAAGAGATACCAAGTGAAATTCAGAAGAAGGCGAGAGGGCAAAACTGACTACTATACTTGGAAACGATTGGTGATCCAAGATAAAAATAAGTACAACACACCTATAAATACCGAATACTTGTTTGTGTCACTAACAGAGATATCATTTGTCAGATTGCTTATGCCCGTATAGAAGGAGATATGATAGTTTGTGCAGCTTATGCTCACGAACTCCCAAAATATGGTGTGAAGGTTGGCCTGAAAAATTATGCTGCAGCATATTGTACTGGCCTGCTGCTGGCCCGCAGGCTTCTTAATAGGTTTGGTATGGACAAAATTTATGAAGGCCAAGTCGAGGTGACTGGAGATGAATATAATGTGGAAAGCACTGATGGTCAGCCTGGTGCCTTCACCTGTTACTTGGACGCAAGACTTGCCAGAACTACTACCGGGAATAAAGTTTTTGGGGCCCTAAAGGGAGCTATTGATGGAGGCTTGTCTCTACCTCACAGTACCAAACGGTTCCCTGGTTATGATTCAGAAAGCAAAGAATTCAGTGCTGAGGTACACCGAAAGCACATCATGGGGCAGAATGTTGCAGATTACACATGTCACCTAATTGAAGAAGATGAAGATGCTTACAAGAAACAATTCTCTCAGTACATAAATAATAATGTAACTCCAGACATGATGGAGATGTATAAGAAAGCTCATGCTGCAATACGAGAGAATCCGGTGTATGAGAAGAAGCCTAAGAAAGAAGTTAAAAAGAAGAGGTGGAACCTTCCTAAAATGTCACTTGCCCAGAAGAAAGATCGGGTAGTTCAGGAGAAGGCAAGCTTCCTTAGAGCTCAGGAATGAGCTGCTGAGAGTTAAACCAAACCACAATTTTCTACCAAGATTTTTCAGATAAGACAATAATAAACTTATTGAACAAGCAAAAAAAAATTATAATTAACCCTAACTTAATTATTGTCATTAGACCCTTTACTTTGTTGTTTCTTTTGTAAACCTGTTGTGGAAATGGTCTACACTAAAGTGATTTCTTAAAACTGTCTCTAAGGAGTGTGAAAGAATGCCTATTTGCATTTAATGATCCGGAAAATCAAGAATTACCCCCAGTTTGACAATAAAGAATATTTTTTATCAGTTTAAAATTCTCTTTAATGGAAAAAAATTCACATGGAATTAATTTTATGCACAGCTTTTTAATACAAGTTTAAATTCCTAGCTACCCAGGTGTGACACGTGGTCAGCTCTCTTTTCTAGTTGTGTTTCGTTTGGAACCCTAAGCTTGTACATAGATTCTCTTTATCTAAAACTATTATGGGCACACTTTTTTAATAATGATTCCTGTTTAATAACAAGACTCATTACTCAATAAATAATAATAATGTCATGTAACATATATGAAAATAGTTTTTAAATTATTGAAAGAATTTCAGCATAATAGTCTACAGGCTTTCCATTTAATCTTTTTCTAATCAATGTGATTGATAAACTTATGAAGAAATTATATTGTATAATGCACTGGAGAGAAGGTACCATATTTCTGTGTGCCTACTCAGTTGTGTCTGACTCTTTGCAACTCCATGGACTGTAATCCATCAGGCTCCTCCCTCCATGGGATTTCCCTGGCAAGTGGGTTGCCATTTCCTCTTCCAGGGGATCCTCTCAATCCAGGGGTTGAACCCATGTCTCCTGGGTCTCCTGCATTGCAGGCAAATTCTTTACCACTAAGCCACCAGAGAAACCCACTTGATTTTTAGCTACCTAAGCAAAAAATAGAGGAAAAACTTCTGTTTCCTCTGCTCTTAAGAAGAGAGTAAGGTGGCTTATCATTAGGATAACCATATAATTTATCATCCAAAATTTTGAGGTTAATATTAATCATCATACTAGAAAACAGGTATGAGCTAGCACTCTCAGAAAAGCTGGAACATGTACTTTCCCCACTTACCAAAAAGCTGAAAAAACAGTGAAACCATAGCTTAAGCAATGTATACTTAAAAAAAATATTCACAACTTAAAAGTTGAGAGTTATGTTTTATTTGGTTGGAATTTTTAAGACTTTAAGCCCAGGAGACAGCATCTCTAGTAACCCTTAGAGAACTGCTCCAAGGAGGTGAGGAGAGGAACCAGGTTATATGCAACTTTGCAGCAAAGGGCAGGCAGTCTAAATATCAAAAGATTATTGTAAATTAAAGAAACCAGGGTGAGATAAATGGAATAGAGTAGCATGGAAGCATATACACTACCATATGTAAAACAGATAGCCAGTGGAAATTTGCCACATGACTCAGGGAACTCAAGCTGGGGTTCTGTAACAACTTAGAGGGGTGGGAAAGGGTGGGAGGTGGGAGGGGGGTTCAAAGGGAAGGGACATTTGTACACCTGTGGTTAATTCATGTTGATGTCTGGCAGAAATCAAACCAATGTCATAAAGTAATTATCCTTTAATTAAAAATAAACAAAATTTAAAAAAAAGAAACCAGTTATGGAATCCCTAGTTATGGAATTTTTACTAAGTATGGGACGATGCAAGAGTCTGGGCTTACTGAAATCATTCTTTTGATATGCACCTTAGCTATCTGGGCCAGTATATTGTATTTTCACTGTGGTTTTGGAAAAGACTGTTGAGAGTCCCTTGGACTACATGATCAAACCAGTCAATCCTAAAGGAAATCAACCCTGAATACACATTGGAAGGACTGATGCTGAAGCTGAGGCTCTGACACTTTGGCCACCTGATGTGAAGCACCAGCTCATTAGAAAAGACCTGGATGTTAGGAAAGATTGAAGGCAGGAGGAGAAGGGGACGACAGAGGATGAGATGGTGGGAGAGCATCACTGGCTCAATGGGCATGAGTTTGAGCAAGCTCTAGGAGATGGTGAAGGACAGGGAAGCCTGGCGTGCTGCAGTCCAGGGGTCGCAAAGAGTTGGACACCCGAGTGACTGAACACCATCACCACAGGAAGTGGCTTCAGCCTGATGCCTGCTGCACAGCAGGTGTTCTTTTCCTTCCTGAGTTTCCTAGGGCTCGCAGACTCTTGTTGGGGGGTTACAATCACTGATAACTGTGACATCCTTGTTTACTGATATGCAGGAAATATTCCATTTCTCAGCAACATAAGACAAAAAGAGGAGAAATAAGAAAGAGGTAGTAAAAAAATTTTCTGGAATACCTGCTTGACTTTGATTTATCTAGACACAACTATCTCATTTAGTTCCTGCCTGGAGCTCAAACTCAAACTCTAAAATCTCTATCAGCTTCAGATACAGCTCCTTGCGATCTGCTGACTTATGAATTAGAAAGACAGTATATCAACTCCCCACTCACCCTTCCATATGTTCAGTAAACCATGATGGAACAGGGATAAACACTATAGTTGACATTTTCTGTAGGGAAAACAGATAATCAATAGTCAGCTAGAAAGCATTTTTCTTACTTTTGCTTTTGCAGAACCTTGCATTATTCTTTAGCTTCAATCACAAATGCCATTGCCTTTCATTTTTGCTGTTATTCCTCTTGAGAAATCACCAGAGTATTTGATCATACTAAACACATTAAATCTTTTCGCTCTTTTGTAACTCAGATTAGCAACTTTGGCAGCTACTTAGTAAAACTCTCGGTAGTCCTCATTATTTAAAGCGTATAATGGAGTTAACAAGAAAAAGAGCTTCTTTATCAGTGGTTATAAGGATTATGGAAGAAGATTTATGAGCTCTAAAAGAGTTGAGAAAATTACTTCTGGTCCAAGATACATAGGAAAGGAGGAAATGGTGTAAGAGCAAAGTAATTTAGTCTCCCGATACCAAATTCTTGTCAACTGGCTTATGTCTTTCTATATCACCCTAAGCTGTGGTGCTTTCTACTTATTTGTTTTGATATTTAGTACCTAGGAACCATAATGATTTCACTTGATTTTGTTGGCACAACACCACTGCTGTAGCAACCTGAGAAAATGTGTGACAGTCTGATAATATTTATTGAAAAATTTAAACCCTGAAATAGAGTAGAATAGCAAATAAGCGGTTTTATTTCTTAATTTTTAATCTCAAAATTATTTTAGACATAGAGAAGAGTTGCATCTATAGTGTAGAAAGTTCCTGTATATCCTTTAACCAGTGTCTCCTAATGTTAACTTCTCCTATAACCGAAGGACAATTTTCAAAAGTGAAAAACTAATTTGGTATAGTACAATGAATCAAATAAACAGGCTTTATTTGGCTTTCATCATTTTTTCCACTCATGTCCTTTTCTACACCAGGATCTGAGCCAGGAGCCCATGTTGCATTTTGTTGTCATCTCTCCTTCGTCTCCTCCAATCTATGCCCGTTACTCATTATTTCCTTGTCTTCTAGCACCTTAACTCTTTTGAAGAATATTTTCCTGCCTCAAAATTTTGGTTTGTGTGAGTTTTTCTTGGGGTTAGATTAAGGTTGTGGAATTTGAGGAGGAATATCACAGAGGTAAAGTTCCTGCCTCGTATTATATAGAGAGCCCATCACGTTCACCTGACTAATTTCTGGTGACGTTGTGTTTGATCCCATGGCTAAGTGGTACCTGTCGAGTTTTTTCATTGCAAAGATACTTTCTGTTTGTTATGAGTAAACATTGTGGGGGAGACACTTTATGTTAGTATTTGTATCTCATCTCTCATTGTGGACTCATGCTTTCCTCTAGATTCTGGGTAGCTATTGCCCTGTGATCTCAGCCCTCTGATGATTAAGAGAAAATTTATGAACTTGCTGTTTGTTCAGCACTTTTGTTATAAATTTGAGTACTTTGCTGTTTTCACCTCTCAACAGAAACCAGAAATCTAATAGTTGAGATTTAAATAAGTGCTCTTAATGTTAACTTTCACTGTTAGTTATCATGGTGATTGATGCTTCAACATTTATTCTATTCCAGATCCATGTTAGTCAGATTGTCTTCTCATTTCTCCTGGCTGTGATTGGTTGGTTTTGGAATAGGCTGTGGTTCACTTTTGTCCAATGAAATACGAGGGAAAGAGTGCTGTAGTCCTCCTGAGGAAAAGTTCTTTCTCTTAATAGAAGGAATAGTTCACTTACTTCTGGGTGTAGCTATTTCTGGATATATTGCCTGAAACTATGACCATCATCTTGTATCCAGTATGAAAATGGAGCCAATACACAGAGAACAATAGAACAAAAAGTAGAAAGGACCTGGATCTTTGTTGGCATTTATCCATTGCTGTTCCAACCAACCATGGAATTAAGCCTATTTGTGTTTTCTACTTATGTATTATTTGGTTTATTGTTTAAGCTCAATTTGAACCTTGGTACTTCAATTACTTGGACCCAGTGACTTGTAACTGTTATCACCACTATAAGTGAAGTATGATTTTTGTGCAAAAATGCTACAGTCTATTTATCTATTCTACTACTCATGAGTATTCAGGTAGATCCCAGTTTTTAGCTTTTAGGAACCATGCTGCTATGAATATTCTAGTACACGTCTTGTACTGAATAGGTCTACATTTCTTTTGTGTGTATGCCTAAGAATTAAATTGCTCAGTTAGAAACTGTGTGAATGTTCAGCTTTAGTAAAAACTACTAAACATTTTTCTAAAAGGGTTACATCACTTTATCCTCTCAATAGAAACGTATGAGAACTACAGTTGCTCCACGTCCTTCTCAATGCTTGGTATTATCAGTCTTTTCACTTAAGCATTCTGATGCATGTTTATGTGTATTGCTATCATATTCTGATTAATGATATATATATTAATATCTATGTTAATTTCCATATTATATCAATTTCTATATATTTTATAATTTTAGGATCATAGCCTGAGCGTAAATTGTTGGGAGACCATGGAAAGACAGTTAATAGTCATACAAACTAAAGGTTTTTACATTGTACTTGAAAGCAAGGTAATGAAGAAATGTTAAACTTAAGTATATGTTGTCCAAAGAATAAGCTCTCATCCATTTCTAAGAGTAGAGTTGTTTGTAAAGTAGAATAACAAGATAAAACAAAAGGCAGAAATTTCTTCAACTTATAATATGAAAAATGAAAATGAAACATATTCACCAATGGCAGAGATATGAAAACGCACAACAGAAACAAGGGTCTTGGTACTTCCGTGGTGGTCCAATGGTAAAGAATCCACTTGCCAGGGGATACAGGTTTGATCCCTAGTCCAGGAAGATCCCACATGCCACTGGGCAACTGGGCCCATACCCCACAACTACTGAGGCCACGTACCATAGAGCCTGTGCTCCCCAAGAGAAACCACCGCAATGGGAAGCCCTCACATTGCAATCAAGAGTAGCTCCCCCCACCCCAACTGCCCCCCCCCAACGCCTTACTCACTACAGCTAGAGAAAGCCTGCACACAGCAACAAAGACCCAGTGCATCCAAATAAATAAATAAGAAAGAAGGGTCTTATCAAATGATTTCTTCTTTTGGGCCTCATCGATAAAGTGAAAAAGAGTTAGATGACTATTATATTCTTTTAACACAAATATTGATTGTCATCCACACACAATCTTGAGACTATGAGATCAGGAGAGCACTGTGAGGTTCAATCATTTCCCATGATCATTGGAAAACAGATGTCCCATTGAAGGCTCTTTTTGGTTCACATCTAAACGTGGGCAGGTATGATATGGACACTTATCTAGAGAAAAAGCTTCATTTTTTTTCTTCATGTTGAAACTCATACTTGTGAGCAGTAGTGTTAACCTAAAATAAATAGATTCCCAGATATTTATCCAGCAAAGATGGAGTGCTTTATTCAGAATCAGCAGAGAATTGCAATTCAGGATCTGCAACCATGGCAAGCCACATGTAAGTTCTTCCATGGCAAGGGAGGAACAGCTCTATAAAGGGGAAAAGGAAGTTGGCAAGGATATAGTTAACAGAGTCCATGGCATTTCATTGGCTGAGTCCTTGACAGGAAGGAAGATTCTTTCTTCTTTCTTTTCAGCTCTGTTATAGTCATAGGCCATCTGATGCTTTGTTATAGTCAAAGACCACCAATACTTTGGCCACCTGATGCAAAGAGCTGACTCTTTAGGAAAAGCTCTGATACTGGGAAAGATTGAAGGCAGGAGGAGAAGGGGCCGACAGAGGACAAGATGGTTGCATGACATCACTGACTCGGTGGACATGAGTTTGAGCAAGCTCCGGGAAATGGTGAAGGACAAAGAAGCTTGGTATGCTACAGTCCATGGGGTCACCAAGTTGGACATGGCTGAGAGACTGAACAACAACAACATAGTCATAGGGCTAAAGAAACCCTGAGGGCATGGCAGCTCATTCTCTTGCCTGGAGAATCCCATGTACAGAGGACCTGGCAGGCTATGGGGTCACACAGAGTCAGACATGACCGAAGCAACTTTGCACACAGGCATTGCAGAGACATTACTTTGCCAACAAAGGTCGGTCTAGTCAAGGCTATGGTTTTTCCAGTAGTCATGTATGGATGTGAGAGTTGGACTATAAAGAAAGCTGAGTGCCTAAGAATTGATGCTTTTGAACTGTGGTGTTGGAGAAGACTCTTGAGAGTCCCTTGGACCACAAGGAGATCCAACCAGTCCATCCTAAGGGAAATCAGTCCTGAATATTCATTGGATGGACTGATACTGAAGCTGAAATTCCAATACTTTGGCCACTTGATGCGAAGAGCTGACTCATTTGAAAAGACCCTGATCCTGGGAAAGAATGAAGGCAGGAGGCAAAGGGGACAATAGAGGATGAAATGGTTGGATGGCCTCACTGACTCAATGGACATGAGTTTGAGCAAGCTCTGGGAGTTGGTGATGAACAGGGAGGCCTGGCGTGCTGTAGTCCATGGGGTTGCAGAGAGTCAGACACGACTGAGCCACTGAACTGAACTGAGCTGATTGCATTTAGGGCATGAAAGCTCCCCTTTCTGGCCTCCTGATTCTATTTAGTTAAAGTTTCTGTTCATTAATTTTTTTTTTCAACAGTGGTCAGTGTTTCATAAGTTCAAGCATGAAAACCCCTAGATATTGTTTTTTGAAGAGACAGCTTACCATAAAACAAACAAATAGCTATTTCAGTCTTAAAATCCCCTGACAAAAATATACCTATAACTTGATAGCCAAAATATCGTTATAAAAGTCTAGTAAGTCTGTATGTTTATTTAGAGTATGCTTTTAAGATCATGGATTGTGGCTGAGAATTGGGCTAGATCATTTGGTCAGTGACTATAATATAGTCTATAATATAATGAAGTTCTCTTAAAATGCCAGTGGAGACAATTTTGGGGAAGCAATAATGTTAACATTTAAAATGTATTTGTATAAGCAGTTATCTTCTCTGACATTAATACCAGATTTCCCATTTGCATTGAAATCTGCTGTCCTTTTTTGAAAATGTTGCTTTCTAGTTTTCAAGTGTAATTAATGATAAAAAAATTTCCTCTTTTATAATCATGGTTTGCTCTTTATTTGACTCTACCAGGCAGCACTGAATGTTGGTCAATTAAGTGTTACAGCATGTCACAGGTTTGCTCTGTTGATGCTCTAATAGCATGCTCCTGTGGCACAGATAGTGAAACATGGATTTGCTTGGCAACCTGGTTCCAGTGATTCATGTTTGACTATCAATCTAATGCAAGCTTACAGCCGCTTGGCATTTTGAACTTAAGGACTATTTATTTTGGACATATGGTGGTGAGTCCCGGTTTTTCTTAAAAATAGTATGATCTTGGCTGGTTGAGTCATGACCATTCCAATTTGTGAAGTGCATTTTTACTTATAGGATACTTTCTTAATTTCTATAATTTTCAAAAATGTGCAGAGGGCAACATCAAATGCTTGAATGCTGTAGAGTGTCATGGCTGTACTTCTAATGACAGCTTCCTTATTTACCAATGGCATCTACCAGGAAGGGTTTTTGTAGGTTTAGATAAAAGAAATTTAAAATATCTGGCACAAACTGAGTACTCAGTACTGTATGGATATTTTAATTATTAGAAACATCCCTCTTTCTTGGTGACAAACCCTCTACCTTTCTGCAGTAACATACTCTCTTCATTGCAACTGGATAAATATTGATAATTGGGAATCTGAGAAATAAAGACTTATGTTATTTCAGAGACAGCTAAATATAAAGATACATTTTGCTTCTTTTATTAAACACATTATATTAAGACCAATACATATATAAATTATGCCAATGATTTATTCTTTCAGGCAAGAATTGAAGTGGGAACAAAAGTTGATTTTTATTTTTAAAAACTATTTTTCTTATTGAGTAATTTTCTTTACAAAAAAAAAAAGCTGTAAAGTCATTGTCCACTCAGATAAACTAAAAAGGACATCTTTAGAACATTGTACATGTTAATTAACACAACTATATAAATAATAACTTCAAATGGGAATTTTTTTCAAAGGTGTTATCTTTAAGATTTCTAGACATTGGCATGCATCCTAAACATTGTTATGGAATAATAAAATTTTGAAATTTTTTTAACATTATTTTATTTTATTTCTTTTTTTCCCCCTTTTATTGTTTTTGCCATACAATGCCATGATATCACTATGGGTTTACATATGCTCCCCCTCCAGAACCCCCCTCCCTGAAATTTTTTAATCATCCTCTTGACTTACAGTGATGTGATTTTTGACTTCATCCTTGCTAATTCTTTTGACAACCAGGAAATATATTGTTTAGTGAGTTATATTTTCTGAGTAGTATTTCAGTCAGAGAATATAGTCTTTTTCACTCTATATCCATTTTATCTGCATGGAAAGTGTTATTCTGCACTATGTCCTTGTCAGTAGTTCCTGTCAGTTTGCCCAGGAAGAAGACACCAAAATTGCATAGCATTTGGGGCAGAATTAGAGGAACAGATTTGAGTGATTAATTAATAAAACTTAAGTCTAGTTTTCTAATCCTAGGTGTGAGACATTAGGGCTCCTGAATTGTTTAATTTGCACTTAGCACCTACTATGTGGCAAACACCATTTAGGTGTTTCAGAAATGTCAATAAACAAAACAGACCAAAATCTGCAGTCTGTATTCTGATGTGCAGGCTGTCATTTCTATGAATACTTGTAGTAAGAATAGCATAAAGTCAAATAGGAGCAGGCACTATCATATTAGCATGATCACTCTGTCTCTGACATCTTGCAATTTATTGGAAGCCTTGGGATTCTGAGTCCGTATTGCTGCCTCTGTCTTGTAACCCAGGTGTGTTGTTGGAGGCCAAGGGAACGCCTCTCCCCCACCCAAAGCTCACCTACAGTGCTGAATGTCTGAATGTCTCTGACAGCCACAAGGTCACACCAAGTGGTGAGACTGTGTCCAAGTGAAAAGAACATTTCACAGGTCAGCTGGGCCCAGCTGAGCTCATTCCTCCGTAGTGGCCCCGTCACATATTTCAGTCCTGAACAGCATTTGTCCTCTTTGCCATGCCTACCAATTATGGGGATGCTTGTTAAACATGCTGAGTCAGGGAAGGAATTGGTCCTTGTATGAACATCCTCCCCCATCGCCCCTGCCCTGGTAATGGTGATGCAGGACATCTTACTGACCTTTGGGAAACACTTCAGGCTCTGGTCTTCCCCAGGAAAAAAATAATGCCAGGAGAGGAACAGAGTTCCCTATAATAATGTGACTGTTAGTGAATAGATATGCAGCTATAGAACTGTTTTGAATGCAAACTTTAGGAATACCAGGATCTTCTCTGTCTATGACTCAGTGATCACCTGAGTCTATTTGACCTTGTGTCACTCACTGCTCCAGCTGTAACTATGTTGTTCAAAGGGCAGCATTCCTGAGAGTAGAGGACTGGAAAGCCACACTGTATATGATTATCTTTGGTCCCCACACAAAGGATTAGCATTAAAGTTATTTTTGTAATATACTACTATATTTTTAAGACTGGATTTTATATATTGAATCAAGTGTCTTTATGGGAAAATGGCCACTCTTTTATTACTCCAGGTGTTGCAAAAGCTAGATCTTTTAAAAATTAGTCTTTTTATTTGAACAGATAACTAATAGACATAATTCAAAATTCAAAATAAATAAAAGAATAAATATGTATAGTAATATTGCATATGATTTTTATTTCTCAATCCTTCAATTTATTTCCCTTGAACAATCATTCTTAGTAATTTCTTGTGACTAAATTTAGATGTATTTAAGCATATATAATTGTATCTTGTATACATTGCTTAAAACTTATTTTTTCACTTATTTTGTTGTTTTTCTTAATGATGTGACTGGTAAGTTACTTTGGTATGTACAAACACATATCTACCTCTCTTTTGTTAGTAGTTACACAGTATTCTATTTACAGATGAACTGTAATTTGTTTTACTAGTTTCTTGTTGATGGACATTTGACTTGTCTTTAGTCTTTTGCTACTTAAAACATGCTAGAATGAATATGCTTTTACAAACACTTTTGCACATTATGGAAACAGACAAAGACCAACCAAGTGAGAAAAGCTTTCTATCCCAGCTTGCTGTCTCATTTGCATCTTGGCAGCTACCTGAAGGCAGGTAGAGGAGTAGGGACACTTTACAGTGGAGAAAAATGGAAGGCTTCGGGTATGATCTGATTGGATGCTGTGGGCACAAGGCAGCAGGCTAGCTAGAAGAAGGGAATTCTGTGTAATTGGTTAGGGGAGAAAATTTGGCTTTTCCTGATTGGTCTGAATTAGAAGTGGGGACAAAAATTAGGGGAGCTGTCAGTTATTATCAGGTCCTGGACATATTGAGCTGATTGTTACAGAAGTTATTGTTTAGCTTCCTGGATTGTTACTTGAGATAGCAGACTGGTTTCCTGCAAGTCTGACTTATAGCAGGTTGGCTACATGGGCTGTTTATTATAGATAAGGAGTTGGCTTCCTGGTCAGGTTGCTGCAGGCTGTGGGTAGAGTTCTAATTTTATATATGGCCCAAACATTGTCCATTTGTATATTCAGTTTCTCAATACATTTGAGAATATATGTAAGATACATATAAGATAAATTCCTTTGAGTAGAATTTCTGAGTCAAAGACATATATTATTAATTGATATATATTTTGTCAGATTGGATTCCATACATTTTGATGAATTTATCCTCATACCTTTGCAGAGACATAACAGGGTGCATTACCAACTTCTCATCTTTTCCCAGTCTGATAGTCAGCAAATAGTATCTCACTGTAGTTTTAGGTTGAGGTTCTTTTTCAAGTGTTAAATCACATTTTTTTCTTTGGGAATTGTCTATTCACAGAACATGTTTTAAAGTGTTACCAGGCCAGAGAAGGTACTGATAAGAGAGTAAATCTCTGGAATTTGAAATTATCGCCTTGAAAATTCAACCTGGAGATGTAAGAGACATGGGTTTGATCCCTGGGTCAGGAAGGTCCCGTGGAGGAGGGCACGGCAACCCATTCTAGTATTCTTGCCTGGAGAATCCCATGGACAGAGGAGCCTGGTGGGCTACAGTCCATAGGGTCACAAAAAGTCAGACATGACTGAAGCGACTTAGCACACATGCATACACAGTATTTGTTTTTTTCTTTAGCATAATGACCTCAAGATTCTCAAGATTCATGCATATTGTGGCAAACAGCAAGATTTCCTTCTTCTTTTATGGTGGAAAGATATTCCATTATGTATACTGTATCTATATGATTTGTACATGATGATGTATATATGTTTCTGAAAATACTCCACATCTTTTTTACCCATTCATCCATCAACAAACATTTAGGTTGTCTCCAAGTACACAGGCTTTGAACTTGTGCAACCAAGGCTATATTTCAATCATAGCCTAGAATGAACCTGAGGGAAGGAGTAAACTTTCTCATCCTCCTCTTCCTCGTTGGTTCAGTGGAACTATTCAGAAGTTCTTCAGAGAGATGTGTTGATTAGCACAGTGCCTAAAATATTGTAAGTGCCCAGTAACTGTTGGCTCAAGTTCTCTTGAGTATTCCGAAGACTTTCTTCACCTGGAAATCTAGGCTAGGCAATACTTTGATTTTTAGCAAAGATTTCAAGTTAAGCTCTTGTGAACATGAGTCATATGCCTTAAAACTTTCTAAGTTGGCAGGAATTCTTTAATTAAAGAGTTCTAGTAATTTACACTGGGAAGGAGTGGAGGATGGGGGCCATGGTGGGATGCATGTGGTATAATTTTGTAGTAAATGCAAATTAGTTTTCCTGTCATTTTCTAGTAAGCCCACTGTTTATAATAACTGTTCATAATGAATCAGGCTGATATTTCATTCATACATTTTCCCTTGAGGCTTTAATAACTCTGCCCCAATGTTTTACGGTTACATGTTGTGGAATGAGACTCTGGTGAAAATATAATCCTATTTTATAGCCTCTATAGAAATGAGAAGCAGAAATAAAACAGCAAAGGAAGCAAATTAGTGGTCAGAAACAGCTCTAAGAAAGAGAGGGATGTTTTTCCAGCCAGGCCTAGAAAGTGTATGGAGAAGATGAATAATGGTCCAGAAAGTCTCCATCAATGAAGTGGTTGAGCAGAATTAAAAATACACCAAAGGTTATATTGACTGGGCTTGGTTGGGTGAAAGCCTTGGGTAACCTGAACTGAATGGCTGTACAACTCAGAAATACCTACTGATACCTACTATGTTCCAGCTCCTTTATAATAGGGGTCCCCAACCTCTGGGATCTGATGATCTGAGGTGGAGCTGATGTGATAATAATAGAAATAAAGTGCACAATAAATGTACTGTGCTTGAGTCATCCTGAAACTGTTACCCCCTGCCCCTGGTCCATGGAAAAATTGTCTTCCATGGAACCAGTGCCTGGTGCCAAAAAGATTGGGGATCACTGCTTTATAAGCTCTAATGCCACACTATTCAATATGAGAGCAATTATTTATATGTGCCTGTTTGAATTTAAATTAATTAAATAAAATTTTAAAATTCAGTTCCTCACTTGTACTAACCACCTCAAGTTCTCAAGCCACAAAACATGTGGCTAGTGACTACTGTATTGGGTAGCATAAGAGAACATTTCATTCATGACAGAAAGTTCTGTTGGACAGTGCTTCTCTGGAGGTACTCAGATGGTAAGAGATGTCTCCTGCCCTTGAGAAATGTATAGTCTTGGAAGGAGGATAACATGTCAAAAAGTAAGTTGATTACATATCATATAATATTGCTGAGGTAGGGGTATGACAAGAAAGCTTAAAACACATGGAGGTCAAGTTTAGGAGGATAAATGAAGAGCAACTTCAGAAAAGCTTCATAGAAGGTGGAGAAGAGATTTGAATCTTAAAGGTGAGTGGATTTTTCCCAGATGGACAAGGATGGGTGAGAGCATTATGAACAGAAGTAGAAATGCAAATCAAGGAAGAGTGAAGCATCATGAAATGTTCAGGAAAATTCCCCTTGTCTAGTAAGGCTGGAAGATGCCTATGGTGGGGAGCAGCCAGAACTAAGCCCAAGGAGGTGGGTGGGGAGACTGGGAGGGCTTGGGCACCACTCCAAGGGGACAGGCTTTATCTTTTGGATAATGAGGAGTCAGGGAAGGATTTTAAACAGGAGAATGAATTATATGGTCAGATTTATTTGAATTAGAGTGGAGATCCCACAGAGATTGAGTCAGAACTGTGTTTGAGTGTCTCCTGAGGAGGTATGTGTCAGCAGTGGACTGCTGCAGGGGCAGGGGCTCTGGGTGCACACTTGGGTATGGCATAAGCCCACTTGGAGGAGATCACCATTAACCCCACCATAGAGCTGCCAGAACTTACACAGGACTGGGGAGACAGACTCTTGGAGGGCACAAACAAAACCTTGTGTGCACCAGGACCCAGGAGAAAGGAGCAGTGACCCCACAAGAGACTGACTAAGACTTGCCCGTGAGTGTCCAGGAGTCTCCAATGGAGGCATGCATTGGTGGTGGCCTGCTACAGGGTTGAGGGCACTGAGTATAGCAGTGGCTGCTTGGGACCTTTTGAAGGAGGTCGCTATTGTCTTCATTACCTACACCATAGTTTGGCCTCAGGTCAAAAGAGAGAGGGAACACAGCCCCGTCCATCAACAGAAAATTGGATTAAAGATTTACTGAGCATGGCCCCGCCCATGAGAACAAGTCCCAGTTTCCCCCTGAGTCAGTCTCTCCCATCAGGAAGCTTCCATAAGCCTCCTGTACTTCTCCATCAGAGGGCAGACAGAATGAAAACCACAATCACAGAAAACTAACCAATCTGATCACATGGACCACAGCCTTGTCTAACTCATTGAAACTATGAGCTATGCCATGTAGGGCCACCCAAGATGGATGGGTCATGGTGGAGAGTTCTAACAAAATGTGGTCCACTGGAGAAGGGAATGGCAAACTACTTCAGTATTCTTGCCTTGGGAACCCCATAAACAGTATGAAAAGGCAAAAATTTAGGGCATTGAAAGATGAGCTCCTTAGGTCAGTAGGTGGCCAATATGCTACTGGAGATCAGTGGAGAAATAACTCCAGAGAGACTGAAGAGACAGAGCCAAAGCAAAAACAACACCCAGCTCTGGATGTGATTGGTGATGGAAGTAAAGTCCGATACTGTAAAGAGTTCCAATATTGCACAGGAACCTGGAATGTTAGGTCCATGAATCAAGGCAAATTGGAGGTGGTCAAACAGGAGATGGATGGCAAGAGTGAACATCGACATTTTAGGAATCAGTGAACTAAGATGGACTGGAATGGGTGAATTTAACTCAGATGACCATTATTTCTACTACTGTAGGAAATAATCCCTTAGAAGAAATGGAGGTTTCTTAGTTCTTAGGTTTCATCAGAGCCAACAGAAGAGTCCGAAATGGCAGTACTTGGATGCAATCTCAAAAACGATGGAATGATCTCTGTTCATTTCCAAGGCAAACCATTCAATATCACAGTAATCCAAGTCTATGCCCTGACTAGTAATGCTGAAGAAGCTGAAGTTGAACAGTTCTATGAAGACCTACAAGACCTTCTAAAACTAACACTCCAAAAAGATGTCCTTTTCATTATAGGGGACTGGAATGCAAAAGTAGAAAGTCAAGAAATACCTGGAGTAACAGGCAAATTTGGCCTTGGAGTACAGAATGAAGCAGGGCAAAGGCTACTAGAGTTTTGCAAAGAGAACACACTGGCCATAGCAAATACCCTCTTCCAACAACACAAGAGAAGACTCTACACATGGACATCACCAGATGGCCAACACCGAAATCATATTGATTATATTCTTTGCAACCAAAGATGGAGAAGCTCTATACAGTCAGCAAAAACAAGACCAGGAGCTGACTGTGGATCACATCATGAACTCCTTATTGCCAAATTCAGACTTAAATTGAAGAAAGTAGGGGAAAACACTAGATCATTCAGGTATGACCTAAATCAAATCCCTTTTGGTTATACACTGGAAGTGAGAAATAGATTTAAGGGACTAGATCTGATAGAGTGCCTGAAGAACTATGGATGGATGTTCATGACATTGTACAGGAGGCAGTGATCAAGACCATCCCCAAGAAAAAGAAATGCAAAAAAGCAAAATGGTTGTGTGAGGAGGTCTTACAAATAGCTGTGAAAACAAGAGAAGTGAAAGGCAAAGGAGGAAAGGAAAGGAAGATATGCCCATTTGAATGCAGAGTTCCAAAGAATAGCAAACAGAGATGAGAATAGCAAGCAGTGATCAATGCAAAGAAATAGAGGAAAACAATAGAATGGGAAAGACTAGAGAGCTCTTCAAGAAAATTAGAGATACCAAGGGAACATTTCATGTAAAGAGGGGCACAATAAAGAACAAAAATGGTATGGACCTAACAGAAGCAGATGATATTAAGAGGAGGTTGCAAGAATTCACAGAAGAACTATATAAAAAAGATCTTCATGACCCAGATAATCACGATGGTGTGATCATTCACCTAGAGCCAGACATCCTGGAATGTGAAGTCAAGTAGACCTTAGAAAGCATCACTATGAACAAAGCTAGTGGAGGTGATGGAATTCCAGCTGAGCTATTTCAAATCCTAAAAGATGCTGCTGCTAAAGTGCTGCACTCAATATGCCACCCAATTTGGAAAACTCAGCAATGACCACAGGATTGAAAAAGGTCACTTTTCATCCCAATCCCAAAGAAAGGCAATGCCAAAGAATGCCCAAACTACTGCACAATTGCACTCATCTCACATGCTAGCAAAGTAATGCTCAAAAATCTCCAAGCCAGGCTTCAACAGTACTTGAACCATGAACTTCCAGATGTTCAAGCAGGATTCAGAAAAGGCAGAGGAACCAGAGATCAAATCGCCAACATCCATTGGATCATCAAAAAAGCAAGAGTTCCAGAAAAACATCTATTTCTGCTTTACTGATTAGGCCAAAGCCTTTGGCTGTGTGGATCACAATAAAGTGTGGAAAGTTCTTAAAGAGATAGGAATACTAGACCAGCTTACCTGCCTCCTGAGAAACCTGTATGCAGGTCAAGAAGCAACAGTTAGAACCAGACATGAAACAACAGACTGGTTCCAAATCAGAAAAGGAGTACGTGAAGGCTGTATATTGTCACCCTACTTATTTAACTTCTATGCAGAGTAAATCATGAGAAATGCTAGACTGGATGAAGTGTAAGCTGGAATCAAGATTGCTGGGAGAAATATCAATAACCTCAGATATGCAGATGACACCACCCTTATGGCAGAAAGTAAAGAAGAACTAATGAGCCTCTTGATGAAAGTGAAAGAGGATAGTGAAAAAGTTGGCTTAAGGCTCAACATAAAGAAAACTAAGGTCATAGCATCCAGTCCCATCAGTTCATGGCAAATAGATGGGGAAACAGTGGAAACAGTGACTGATTATTTTTGGGGGCTCCAAAATCACTGCAGCTGGTGACTGCAGCCATGAAATTAAAAGGTGCTTGCTCCTTGGAAGAAAAGTTATGGACAACCTAGACAGCATGTTAAAAAGCCGAGACATTACTTTGTCAACAAAGGTCTGTCTAGTCAAAGCTATGGTTTTTCCAGTGGTCGTGTATGGATGTGAGAGTTTGACTCTAAAGAAAGCTGAGCACTGAAGAATGGATGCTTTACAACTGTGGTGTTGGAGAAGACTCTTGAGAGTCCCTTGGACTGCCAGGAGGTCAAACCAGTCAATCCTAAAGGAAATCAGTCCTGAATATTCATTGGAAGGACTGATGCTGAAGCTGAAACTCTAATACTTTGGCCACCTGATGCAAAGAACTGACTCATTTGAAAAGACCCTGATCCTGGGAAAGATTGAAGGCAGGAGGAGAAGGGGACGACAGAGGATGAGATGGTTGGATGACATCATTGACTCACTGGACATGGGTTTGAGTAAACTCCAGGATTTGGTGATGGACAGGGAGACCTGGTGTGCTGTAGTCCATGGGGTCGCAGAGTTGGACATGACTGAGTGATTGAACTGAACTAAACTGAACAGAGTGGAGAATGGTTGGGGTTTGTTGGAGAAGTGTCAGCATTTTGAATGTTTCACATTTCAGTGTGTTTTTCATCACATTATTTAACTCTTCTGAGTCTCAGTTTCCTCATGTGTAAAATGAGACTTTTATCTCCACCTCATAGGGATGACATCAAAATGCAATGATATAATGTAGGTAAAGCAGAATTCCTGGTACATAAAAAGTATCTAAAACTCTTAAATATTATGGGTTTTGGCCTTGCTGTTGTGAAAGAAGCAAAATGAATCAGGCCCATCTGTGCCCTCAGAGACACATTTCTTAATTAACTAATTAACTGATGTGCCTTAATGCTGAGTGGGAGTAAGAATGTGTGGATGAGTAAGACAAGGACATAAGCCCATGGTACACACACACACACACACCCACATACAATTTCACCTGCCCAAGAAGATAGTCTAAGCTCTAAGAGGGTACTGGCATTGTAACTGTATATGGATGAGGGTGGATATTTGTTGTGGATTTATTTTCAGTGATGGAATAGGTTTGCTTGAAAGCAGAGAATTGATTGAATCAAGGAATAAGTAATGTTGACATAGAGGAAGAAAATAAAGGTGAGCCCCAGTGGAATCATGAGGTAGATAAAGATAAACATTGGCTGATCTTCCTCCTCTCCTAGAGGCTGAGAGGCTGTCCTGGGGGCTCCTCAGCCAGGGGGTTGCATGAAGAAAGGAAATGGCAGGTTCTGTGAGAGCGTTGCAGGTCTGGGATGTGGAGAACTAGCTGTGGAACTAGATGGATTTCCTATTTATTTATATAAAAAGCATCTGTAGTCTGATTTCATACCTAATCCTACTAATTTTCTATGGCCATCATCTCAATCTCATTTTTTTCTTTCTCAGATTTCTAATTTTCTCTTAACAATTGAAAATTGTATTTATGTAGTGAATTAGAGGACTTTCCTGGTGTTTCATATGGTTAAGAATCTGCCTGCAATGCCGGAGACCTGGGTCAGGAAGACCCCCTGCAGAAGGGAATGGCAACCCACTTCAGTATTCTTGCCTGGAGAATCCCATGGATGGAGGAGCCTGGTGGCTAAAGTTTGTGGGGTCCCAAAGAATCAGACATGACTGAGTGACTAACACAGTGAATTAGAACTCTAGTTCTGGTTGTAAATCTACAGCAGTGTTTCCCAGTTGAGGACCCTCAGCTCCCACATGACAATGGAAGAAAAAGTGAGGACACAAGACTCTTAGTATTAGCAAAAGAAAACACAACAGAACAACCAATAATCTTTGTCTAGAGTGCTATAAAATCAGGGATGATGGCAATGGTTATGTTCTATCCATTGAAAGCTCTGAGTGGATTTGTTTCTCTCTGATTAGTAAAGCAATGGAAAATTAATTGCCAAGATGTCCAGTATGGTGCATGAAATCTTTCAAAATACCTGACACATGGATGGAAGTTAAAGAGACATTAGGAGATAAATACCCAGGAATCACTGGCCTGCAGCAAGACTGTTATACATGGAAGGGTAAAACCAGTCACATTATCTTTTCATTAAGATTGTTGAAGGTTGTGTTCTTGTTTTGGTGAAGTTGTGCTGTTTTAATAAATATTCAACTTAGAACATTCCACTTAAAATATTTAATCTTTGTAGATTTATAGTATTGCAGTTCTACTGTCAAAATGACAGATACTGATACGTATTTTAAGGTAATCTTATACGATTATTTTTCAGTGTACCGTATCAATCAATGCCCTGACAGGCCATAAAATGTTACAGCTCATAAAGAACCAGTAAATACTCAATTTTCAAGGTACAGCAGAAGAGCTATAAATTAAATTGATTACATAACTGTAAAGTAATTAGTCCAGTATTTCCAGATAACTTTGTTTGAAAACTTCTCTGCCCTCGATCACCGAAAAGGAAGTGGTACTGTCTAAGTTTGTCTGGTTTCACAGACTGTGCTTGAGCATTTTTCATTTTTAACCTTATGTCCCAGGATCTCCCCTCTTATCCCTTCCTCAGACTAAGCTTATTTCCTCTCTTGGCTTCCAGAATCTCCTATATTCAGATAGCTTCTAAATTTAGATCTCCTACCTAGACATCTTTCACTGCAGAAATCCATAGGCTCCAAAGCCCACTGGGCATGGCTTAGATGGTATCTTCCCTTACAGGCAGACCCCGAGACCAGGCTTTGAGTGTGAGTAGTTAATTTGGGAGGGTTTCCCAAAATGCTCTAGCAGGAGAAGCGAGGAAGTGACACAGGAGCCAAGGGTTTACAAGGCAGAATGCCACTTGCGTGCAACTGGAGTTAAGTCTTGTTGGGGTTGGAGAACCTGGGAGACAGCACAGAAGATACATTAGATTTACCCTCCCTAGAGGGCTGGGGGAGCTGGAGTGTGTATCCTTCGACTCCTCCGTCATTGCCTGAAGGCTGCTTCAGGGACTACCCCCCATTGCATTGATTTGGATGCCCATGAAGGTGGGGGAAGAGGAAGCTCTTGGGTGGGAGGAGACCGGCATCTCCACAATGGGGTGTGGGCGGTGCACCACGGTGGCCGGGAAGGCCCATTCCACTGAATGGTACATGGATCCCTCCAACTCTACATATCCAAACCTCTCTCCCCAAACTTGTTTCCCTCCACACCCTGAGGAATATGCTGCAATTTACTCCTAGATCCAGCCAGGAACCAAAACCCCTCCGGCTTTCTCGGGAACTGAATCTTCCCAATCTTTCTCCTCAGTAGATCCTGACTCTGCCTACAGTTTTCTCTCAGCGCTGGCGCTGTAGTACTTAGACCCTCATCGTTTTCCCCACACTGCCCTACATTAGCCCCTGACTGTCTCTCCATCAGCTACACCACTCTACCAGCCTTCCTCCTTCCAATTCCAAAATGTAGATCTGACCATGTACCTTCCCTGCTTAATATCGTTCATGACTGTCCTGAGTGGAGTGGAGTGTAGACTCCTGGCTCTGCTCCCAAGCCCCTTCATGGCACCACCGTTCTCACCCCAGGTCACTTCCCCTGCGCACCACATACCCGGGCCACACCAAGCGGCTGCAGCTGTACCGCAGGCCCTACTGGGGCAGCTCAACCTGAAGTTTCCCCTCCTCACCTGACAGGGCTGCGCCTGCTTACATTCCTTAATGTTTCAGTGTTACTGGCTACTTATTTGCCCGTGTCCTCATTCAGCTCCAAGTGCTCCAAGGGCAGAGGCTCTTTATTAGTCTCAGCTTCTGGCTACTTAGCAGAGTACCTGCACATGTAGGTGTTCAATAAATATTTGATGAATTAATTAACTTGCCAAAATTATTTTCTTTTCTCCTCAAAGCAATTCTATAAGATTGTATTATTATCTTTACAGATAAAAAGGTTGAGGTCAAGTAAGCTAAACATCTTACTCAAGATTACAGAGCTAACGAATGATCAAATAAGAATTTGAACTCAAACCTGCCTCTGAACTCTGTCTTCCTTCTATTTGCTATCTATTAAGTAGCATTAATTTTTAGCATCATAACACAGTACAAATTTCCTCTATTTCACCCTTTATGAATTTAAAGTGAAGCATGTTAATTTTCATATGTCTAATCAATCGCCAGCCCAGGATTGATGCTCGGGGCTGGTGCAGGGAGATTTCCCGGGGGGGGGGGGGGGGGGAAGGGGGGGGGGGGTTCCGGAGGGGAAGCATATGTAAACCCATGGTGATATCATGAAAATGTATGGCAAAAACAATTAAAAAAATAAAAAAATATATATTTGAAAAAAATAAAAAATAAAAAAAATAAAGTGACCAGAATTTTAAAAATTTTCCAGAAATGAATTTGTTCATGTTAACTTCTTCTAGAAACAAAATATTCAGCCTCCAGCAATATAAAGACCTACAAGGTTTGGTGTAGAGTTTGCTGAGAGTAGCCTGTGAATTTGGTACTGGAACTTTAATGTGTAGGGGTTATATCATGGTAATGAATATCCATGGTTAGATTGTGATGCTTCTGAGCTTGTGGAATTTAAATAAGCATCAGTCAGTTTGACAGCCAAGAGGATCTATGTGGGGGCCTATGGGGTGGGCAGGGTGAGAAGATTTGGAAATATAAGCAGTAAATTTTCATACATCACTGATTGTGGAAGTGAAATGATTATCCATCAATTACAAAGGAGTTAAATGGATCTGTTTCTGGTTTTTACTGCACTAGTTATGTATCCAAGTCTCATACAAGAGCTATTTATGCACCACAGTCCATGCTTGACAGTCAGCATCAGTTTCAGTATATGCTGGCAATACACAGTGGTCACTGGATTTAGAAATAAGTAAGCAATGAAAAGGAAGGGAATCTACTGAAAGAATGCCACTTTTGAAATAAAGCATGTACCTAGGAAATTATAAGTAAATAATTTCCAAAGATAAAATCTTGTCACCTTACAAGAGTATTTTTTTTATGTTGTGAAACTTAAAAGACAGAATTATTTATGAAAGCTATTAGTCAGTTCAGTTCAGTCACTCATTCGAGTTGAACTGTTTGTGACCCCATGGACTGCAGCACCCCATGCCTCCCGTCCATCACCAACTCCAGGAGTTTACTCAAACTCGTGTCCATTGAATCGGCGATGCCATCTAACCATCTCATCCTGTCATCCCCTTCTCTCCTGCCTTCAATCTTTCCCAGCATCAAGGTCTTTTCCACTGAGTCAGTTCTTCATGTCAGATGGCCAGAGTATTGGAGTTTCAGCTTCAACATCAGTCCTTCCAATGAACACTCAGGACTGATCTCCTTTAGGATGGACTGGTTGGATCTCCTTGCAGTCCAAGAGACTCTCAAGAGTCTTCTCTAACACCACAGTTCAAAAGCATCAATTATTTGGCACTCAGCTTTCTTTAGAGTCCAACTTTCACATCCACACATGACTACTGGAAAAACCATAGCCTTGACTGGATGGACCTTTGTTGGTAAAGTAATGTCTCTGCTTTTTAATATGCTGTCTAGGTTGGTCATAACTTTCCTCCCAAGGAGTAAGTGTCTTTCAATTTCATGGCTGCAGGCACCATCTGCAGTGATTCTTAGAGCTCCCCGAAATAAAGTCTTCCACTATTTCTGCTGTTTCCCCATCTATTTTTCATGAAGTGATGGGACCAGATGCCATGATCTTAGTTTTCTGAATGTTGAGCTTTAAGCCAACTTTTTCACTCTAATCTTTCACTTTCATCAAGAGGCTCTTTGGTTCCTCTTCACTTTCTGCCATAAGGGTAGTGTCATCTGCATATCTGAGGTTATTGATATTTCTCCTGGCAATCTTGATTCCAGCTTGTGTTCATCCAGCCCAGCATTTCTCATGAGGTACTCTGTGTATAAGTTAAACAAGCAGGGTGACAATATACAGCGTTGATGTACTCCTTTTCCTATTTGGAACCAGTCTGCTGTTCCGTGTCCAGTTCTAACTGTTGCTTCCTGACCTGCATACAGATTTCTCAAGAGGCAGGTCAGGTGGTCTGATATTCTCATCTCTTTCAGAATTTTACACAAATCCAAAGTTGCACAAGTATGTTTCTTTAACATCCATTTAAGCTATTGGATCAGGGCTTCCCAGGAGGTGCAGTGGTAAAGACTCCACCCACCAATGCAGAAGATGCAGGTTTGATTCCTGGGTTGGGAAAATCCCCTGGAGGAGGAAATGGCAACCCACTCCAGCATTCTTGCCTGGAAAACCGCATGGACAGAGGGGCCTGGTGGGCTACAGTCTATAGGCTTGCACAGAGCCGGATGCAATGAAGCACAGCACACAGCACAAGCTCTGGGTCAGTTGGATTCCTAATGTAAAATGTGAGACTTGGAAATTTTAAGGATTCTTTGAGAATTTAGAATAAATGAGGAAATTAATGTAAAACAGTTAATATAGTACATGGAATATGGTAAACAATCAATTAATGCTTGCTCCAATTATCATTAATGTTACTATAGGAAGGACAATCACTGAATGAGATCTTATTTTGTGAGGCCAATGTTAAACACACACATATACACCATTGACTCTTCCTATGAGACTAAAGTTAGATTTATGATCTATGAAGCTCTCACAATTCCATCCTCAAAGAACACAGCAGACGCAAATGATTTGTTGTTGTTGTTCAGTCACTAAGTCATGTCCAACTCTTTGCATCCTCATGAACTACAGCATGCCAGGCTCCTCTGTCCTCTAACATCTCCCAGAATTTGCTCACATTCATGTCCATTGAGTCAGTGATGCTATCTAATCATCTCATCCTCTGCCACCTCATTCTTTTGCCTTCTGTCTTTCCCAGCATTGGGTCTTTTCCAGTGAGTGAGCTCTTCACATCAGATGGCCAAAGTATTGGAGCTTCAGCTTCAGCATCAGTTCTTCCAATGAATATTCAGGGTTGATTTCCTTTAGAAATGACTGGTTTGATCTCCTTGCAGTCCAAGGGACTTGCAAGAGTCTTCTCTAGCACCACAGTTTGAAAGCATCTGTTCTTCAGTGCTTAGCCTTCTTTATGATCCAACTCTCAAATCTATACATGACCACTGGAAATACCATAGCTTTGACTATATGGGCCTTAATTGGTAAAGTGATGTCTCTGCTTTTAAATACACTGTCTAGGTTTGTCAAAACTTTCCTTCCAAGGATGAAGTATCTTTTAATTTTGTGACTGTGGTCACCATCTGCAGTGACTTTGGAGCCCAAGAAAAGAAAACCTGTTACTGCTTCCACTTTTTCCCCTTGTATTTGCCATGAAGATGGGACTGGATTCCATGATCCTAGTTTTTTTTATGTTGAGTTTCAAGCCAGCTGTTTCACTCTTTTCTTTCACTCTCATCAAGAGACTCTTTAGTTCCTCTTCGTCTTATGCTATTAGCGGTATCATCTGCGTATCAGAGATTGTTGATATTTCTCCCAGCAATCTTGATTCCAGCTTGTGATTCATACAGCCCATCATTTCACATGATGTATTCTGCATAGAATTTAAATAAACAGGGTGACAATACATACCCTTGTTATACTTCTTTCCCAATTTTGAACCAGTCAGTTGTTCTGTCGGGTTCTAACTGTTGCTTCTTGACCCACATAAAAGTTTTCAGAAGACAGGTAAGGTGGTCTAGTATTCCCATCTCTTTAAGAATTTTCCACAGTGTTGTGATCCACAGAGTTAAAGGCTTTAGCATAGTCAATGAAGCATAAGTAGATGTTTTTCTGGAACTCTTTTGATTTGTCCATAATCCAGCAAACATTGGCAATTTGATCTCTGGTTTTTCTCTCTCTTTGAAACCCTCATCTTACTTCTTTTTACTTTCCCACAACTCCTAACCTGAGTTAACCACAAATCTGTTCTCCATTCCTATGTTTTATCTGAAATGCCATATACATGGTATTATTCAATATGTGATTTTTTGAAACTGGCTTTTTTTTTTACTTGGTATAATGGTTTTGAAAGTCATTCATATTATATATCAATGGTTTGTTCCCTTATATTGCTGAATAGTATTCCATTATGTGGCTGTACCTTCACTTGTTTATCCATTCTCCCACTGAAAACTGTTTTGCTTGTTTCCAGTTTTTCACTATTGTGCATAATGCTGCTTATAAACATTCGTGTATGGGCGTTTTTGTTGTTAATGTATTTCTTTTCCATTATGCTTGGGTGAATAACTAAGGGTGGGATTACTGAGCCAAATGATATATGCTCAAGTTTATAAGAATCTGCCTAGGTTTATGAGACTCTGCCTAAGTATTTTCCGGAGTGGCTATACCATTTTGCATTCTACCAGCACTGTGTGAGAAATCCATCTCCTTCACATCCTTATGAGCACTTGGTGTGATCAGTCTTTTTTTGTTTGTTTGTTTTAGCCATTCTAATAGCCTCTTTGTCTTATAATTGTTAGGATTCTATTCTTCATATCTTCAGGGACCCTCTGGTACCACATATTGTTCTGTCAAGAAATCTTGGGACACATTCTCTAATTTAATATAGTGGCTTCATTTCAATCCTGAAATGGATCATGGCATGAGATACTTCTGAATATTGTCAAGCCTTATGAAGTCATTATCATCTCCGTCCTCTGCCAACTAGAATACTTTCTCATTATCAGTAATTAAACATATATTGCAATTATGTAAATGAGCACTCATTTTTGCTTACATTGGGCCTGGCTTAGGTATTTAAATTGACAAATGTCAAGGAACACTTAACAAAATTTTGCATATCCTTTGCTTTTTTTTTTTTGTCCTTCATCCGTTTTATTTTTTTTTCCTCCCTTTTATTGTTTTTGTCATACAATGCCATGATATCACCATGGGTTTACATATGCTCCCCCTCCAGAAACCCCTCCCTCCCCCCTCCCTCCTCCCTCCCCCCCGGGAAATCTCGATGCACCAGCCCTGAGAATCAATCCTGGGCTGGCGATTGATTAGACATATGATAATTAACATGTTTCAATGCCATTTTCCCATATCATCCCACCCTTTCCCTCATTCACAGAGTCCACGAGTCTATTCTATACATCTGCGTTCCTTTTGCTGTCTCGCATGCTGGGTTCTCGTTACTGTCTTTCTAAATTCCATATATATGTGTTAATATACTGTATTGTTGTTTTTGCTTCTGGCTTACTTCACTCTGGATAATGGGCTCCAGTTCGGTCCATCTGAATAGAATTGATTCAAATGAATTTTTTTTAATGCTGAGTAATATTCCATTGTGTATATGTACCACTGCTGGGCATATACACCAAGGAAACCAAAATTGAAAGAGCCACCTGTACCCCAATGTTCATCGCTGCATTGTTTACAATAGCCAGGACATGGAAGCAACCTAGATGCCCATCAACTGATGAATGGTCATCCTTTGCTTTTGACTTCATTAACATTTTCAGTGAAGCAGAAGCCTCCTTTCTTCATCTTTAGAAACTTGCTTTCCACAAACATCTGTTGAGTTCCCTCTTTGTGCTAGGAAGTTTTCCAGATGCTTAGGGTACAGCAGTGAATAAAACTTGCCCTAACAATGCTAACATTTTTACAGCAGATCAGACAATAGAAAATAAATAGTTGAGTTAGGTAATGTTTTAAATGAAAAGTGTTCCAATCCAAGAACATGGTATATCTCTGTATCAGTTTGTGTCATTTTTGATTTCTTTCATCAGTATCTTATAGTTTTCTGAATACAGTTCTTTTGCCTCCTTTGGAAGGTTTATTCCTAGGTATTCTTTCTGTTGCAATGATAAATGGCCTTGTTTCCTTAATTTCTCTTTCTGATCTTTTGTTGTTAGTGTATAGGGGTGCAAGAGAATTCTGTATATTTATTTCATAGTCTGCTACATTGTCAAATTAATTCATGAGCTCTAGTAGTTTCTGGTAGCATCTTTAGGGTTTTTTGTAGTTTCATGTCATCTGCAAACAGTGACAGTTTATTGCTTATTTTCCAGTTTGGGTTTCTTTCATTTCTTTTTCTTCTCTGATTGCCATAGCTAGGACTTCCAAAATCATGTTGAATAAAGGTGGTTAGAGTAGACATCCTTGTCTTGACCCTGAACTTAGAGGAAATGCTTTCAGTTTTTCAACATTGAGAATGTTTCCTGTGGATTTGCTGTATATGGCCTTTAATTATTTTGAGGTAGGTTCCCTCTTTGCCCACTTTCTGGGAGAGTTTTTACCATAAATGAGTGTTGAATTTTGTCAGAATCATTTTCTGTCCTTGAGAATGTTCCACATGAATTTGAGAAGAATTTTTTTCTGCTGCTTTTTAATGGAATGTCTTAAAAATATCAGTTAAATCTATCAGGTCTAATATGTCATTTAAGGCTTGTGTTTCCTTATTGATGATCTATCCATTGGTGTAAGTGAGGGTATAAAGTCCTTCACTGTTGGAAAGAAATCATAAAGATTGGTTCAAAAATAAATGAAATAAAGGCAAAGAAAACAATAGTAAAGATCAATGAAACTAAAATCTGGTTCTTTGAGAAGATAAATAAAATTGATAAACATCTAGCCAGACTCATCAAGGAAAAAAGAGAGAAAATTCAAATCAATAAAATTAGAAGTGAAAAAGGAGAAATTACAACCGACACCACAGAAATACAGAAGATCATAAGAGTCTACCACAAGCAACTATACACAGATCACATCTTGGGTCAAAAATCAAGTCTTGGTAAATTTAAGAAAATTTAGTTCATATCTAGCATCTTTTCTGACCACAACATTATGATATTAGAAATCAATTACAGGAAAAACTATGAAAAACACAAACACGTGGAGGCTAAACAATATGCTGCTAGAAGCCAGTGGATTTACTGAAGAAACCAAAGAGGAAAATACCTAGAGGCAAATGAAAATGAAAGCACAATGATCTAAAACCTATGGGATGCAGCAGAAGTAGTTCTAAGAGGGAACGTTATAGCAATACAGTCTTACCTAAGGAAACAAGAAAAATCTCAAATAAACAACCTAACCTGACACCTAAAGCAACTGGAGAAAGAACAAGTAAAAAAGAATGGATGTATGTATATTTGTATAACTGATTGACTTTGCTGTATAGCAGAAACTAACACAAGACTGTGAATCAACTAAACTTTGATAAAAATTTAAAAAAGAAAGCAAGGAAGGAGTTTGCAATCTTAAGTAGAGAAGATATGGAGAACTTCAGTGAGAAGGTGATGTTTCAGTAAAAACTTGAGTGAGGAGAGAGAAAACCCTGTAGTTATCTCTGAAACCATGTCACAGGCAGAGGAAGCAAAGGCATGGGCTTCAAGCCATGATCAAAGAGCAGCAAAGAGCCTACGTGGCTGGTTGAGAAAATGAGCAAGAAGATGGTACAAGATGAGGTCAGAGAGGTAACGGTGGACCATACTAATGTAGGGCCTTGTAAACCACTAAAATGATTTTTGCTTTTACTCAAGATGGGAAACCACTGGAAGATTTTTAGCAGAGAAATGATGTGATGGGATTTTAACTTCTATGTAGGATATAGATCTGGGGCCAAGGGTGGAAGCAGGAAGACCAGCTTAGAGATTAATCCAGGCTAGATACAATGGTGGCTGGGACCAGGGTGACACCCAATGGCACCATGAAGCCAACCAGGCTGAAGGAATAACTTTTATCTGAGCATTCTAATAATATATTTTATGCTATTCCTATTTTTATGATAAAGAAAAATTATTTTTAATATGCTGGCATATTACCAGTGTTTGGATTTCATCAAATACATAGGGGTATGCTTGAAGAATTAATATAATGCATATTGCAATTCCAAGCAGAAGAAGCTGCGGTTATACCAATCATAGAACTTTGAATCCATGTACTCAAGAGAATGCTGCATTTACAGCTTACAGATGAAAGGTAGTGCCTCAGTCACATAATACAATCCATCCCCAGTATTGAGGACATTTCTCTTACATTTTGTAGCTAATTATGGAGATACTGGCAGATTCCATGGCTGCTCAGAGGCAGCCAGCTGAAACAATCCAGTGAAGCTCCCTCAAGGATTTCATCTCTTCTGTGCATGCTTATTACATCAAAGAGTTACTATATTGTGAGATCCTTTCAAAAACTACAAATGCCTCTGACATATTCAAAATGATGAAAATTGTCTTTGCCAAATAAAATGAGATTAGAAGACAACTCTTGGTATTTTTTACTCAGAAAGCAGCACTATGATGTTAGATCACACATCTTTTTTGGATATTTTGGTGAGGGGGAAAAAAAATTCTTGCTTCCACAGCAGCAAGTACCGGTGTTAATCTTTGCCAACAGATTTGAAAGAAATCTGTCCAAGGTCACAAGCATCATCTCCCTCTTCAGAGCGACTTTTCCAAGAAATTTCATTTATGAAGTAGGAAGAGAATGTGAAGTTGTTCTACATACATAGATGTTTTCTGGTCTTCTGATAAACATCTTGAAACATGAAATTGCATTTCAGGTAGCAGTTTCACTTTTCTTTGAAAAGAACAAAGTCCCCGTTGCCTCCGACTTGCTAAAGAAGTATGCATTCCCCATTATCCAAAGTGAAGTAAGCCAGAAGCAAAAACAACAATACAGTATATTAACGCATATATATGGAATTTAGAAAGACGGTAACGAGAACCCAACATGCGAGACAGCAAAAGGAACGCAGATGTATAGAATTGACTCGTGGACTTTGTGGATGAGGGTAAGGGTGGGATGATATGGGAGAAGGGCATTGAAGCATGTTAATTGTCATGTGTCTAATCAATCGCCAGCCCAGGATTGATGCTCGGGACTGGTGCAGCGAGATTTCCCAGGGGGGAGGGAGGAGGGAGGGGGGTTCCGGAGGGGAAGCATATGTAAACCCATGGTGATATCATGACAATGTATGGCAAAAACAATAAAAAAAAAAAAAGAAGTATGCATTCATGTATTGATTTACTTAATGGATGTGTTAAGCCCATAGTATTCAACTTAGGGATCTACATAGATTTTCCAAGGAGTATGAGGGCATGAATGGATTTTAATGGACAAAAGTTTCCATAATTTCAATTTTCTATTAAAATTTCTCTAGACCTGAGCTACATGAGAGCATACTTCAGGTTATTTTTTTCTTTCCTTCTTTCTATTTTATAACTCTCTTTATAAGCACTTCTTCCACATAAAAAAGAGAAAATATATCTCATCCACCAAAAATTTAAAATGCAACATTGCCCAAGGTGTTACAACGTCAAAGACATAAAATACTAACCCTGATTTTCAGAAAGGGATTGATTCCAGTGACTAGGTAGTAAATTATTTTTCAAGTCAGATGTTTTGCAAGTCAGATAGTTTTTAATGAAGTTGAAGGAGGATCTAATTCAGTTTTCAGCTGGTAGATCATTAAATACAATGTTTGATGAAAGGCACTGCTATTTTAAGAATATGACTTAGGAAGAGTTTAGAGACTTAAGCAACATTTATGGAACTGAAACTTTTATTCTTGTTTATCTATTAATATAAATAAGCCTTCTCAGGCTTACATCACTAAAGATGATAAATAGAAATGATGCAAAACCCTCTCTCATTCTTCCAGAAAGGAATACTTATTCAAAGATAGATGAACCAATAGAAAAATGGCTTGATTCATCTCATTAAATGATGCAATCCCAATAAAAATAATTTTTCCATTGTTAATTATCTATCAAAATTTGTAATATATTTATGTTGTACTACTAATAATTATAATTAAAACTAGAATAAATTTTAAATGCTTAAAGCCTTACAGCCATAGGAAATAAATTCTAACAATGCATTCACATTTTATGAAGAGAAATAAGATTGAGTAATCAATCAAAAGACTTTTAAGCATATAATTTATATTAAATTTAGAGAAAGTCCTAAATTTAGCCATTAAGTCATGTCTAACTCTTGTGACCCCATGGACTCTGGCCTGTCAGGTTTCTCTGTCCTTGGGATTCTCCAGGCATGAATACTAGAGTGGCTTGTCATTTCCTTCTCAGGGGATCTTCCTGACCCAGGGATTGAACCCGGGTCTCCTGCATTTCAGGCAGATTCTTTTCCAACTGAGCTATGAGGGAAAATCAAAAGACTTTTAAGCATATAATTTATATTTAGATAAAGTTCTATAGGTGAAATAAAATGTCAAATTCCTCATCTGCTCATTCTTATGGCCACCTTTTCCTGTAGATCTTTTAGCATTTTTTCATAATTGTTTTCACCTCTGACCCTAAAATTTCTAACTTCTGAGCCACCTCTCAATCTGTTCCTGTTGATTGTTTCTCCTTTTGACCGTGAGTCCTATTTCTTGCATTTTTTGCACATTATAATTTTTTTAGGAAGAACAACTTGTATAAGGGTTAACTATAGACTGAAAAAAATAACACCTTCATAAAGGGGAACATCTGTTTCCTTTCAGGTCACTAGAGTGGAAACTTAGTCAATATGAACTGTTTTTAAACAGACTTGAAGCTTTTTGCAACAGTAGTCTGATTTGGCTCACCACCATTGTTTTCAGATATTTTGAGGGCATGATCCAGACTTTGTCTCCAACAAGATAGCATTGGAAAGATTCCAGAACCCTGCCTGTGCTTTGGAGTTCAAAACTATGGGTGATATTTCCTTGCTTATAGGCCAGTTGATATGCTTTTGAGTTACTGGATAGTTTTCTCCACTAACTAGTTCTGCCCCTGTTTTCTGCACCTATGGAAACTGAACCTTCAGTCTGATTGAAACTTCCTTCACTTTTGGAATGCTACCACCCTGCCCTATGAAGACCAGGAATGTCCTGGAAAAGCTTCTCTTACCAGCTTTTAATCTTTGGTAGCTGAAAGTTTGGAGTGCTTTGATGCACTCAGCTCTCTTCCCATGTCCCCCATCACTCTCCACCTTTTGTGGGGAGGGAGGTTTGCATTGGAGAGAGTCTTTGTGAACCTCAAAGAGAAATGTTTCTCAGCTTTCCTGCCCTCAGCCTCTTGCTTTGGGCATATCACCTTCTATACCCATTAAAGATCTGTGAGTAAAAGTTGGTAAGTAAGTGCATATTCACAGAATTGACTGGAGTTCCTAGGCATGTCCTCCATCATGTCATCACAATATGGCTATTAAATATTAGTTTAATGTTTGACTGGCTTCAGTTCTCATACCTACCTATCTATGGGGGCAACCATAGATTTCTTCTCTCCTAGGAAAGGCTTATCATTTTCTGAAATTTCCCTTATTTATATATCTTTATAGCTTAACTGGTTTTTTTTTCTGCAGCTTATTTTATTATTTTTTGTTAATTTAAGATTTTTATTTGTGAAGTTGGGATCAATGATCTATTGTGACTTTCTATATACATACCAGAAGTCCTATTCAAATATATATTAAACCTGAGAATGGTGGATATTATTCAGTATTTAGATCCCATTAGTTTTATTCTAAGTGATGTTTCAACTTAATTTGAAAAGATTAAATTTATACAGTATTCCAAGAATCAAATCCTTCAGAACCATTTAAACTTATAATGAAAAGTTTTAGATGTCAACTTTAAAATTGTAAAGTGAAGTCGTTCAGTCGTGTCTGACTCTTTGCAACCCCCTGGACTGTAGCCTACCAGCTTCCTCTGTCCATGGGATTTTCCAGGCAAAAATACTGGAGTGGGTTGCCATTTCCTTCTCCAGGAGATCTTCCTGACCCAGGGATTGAAGCCGGGTCTCCTGCATTGTAGGCAGATGCTTGACCATCTGAGCCACCAGGAAAGCTTTAAAATTGTAAGGGAATACGTAATTCTTAATATTTTTTGGAGGTAGTACATGATTGATCTCAGCCATAATAATAAAGGTGATCTTTTTTATTCTTTCCTGATCATGGGAGTTGTTTGACTGGCCCCGTTTTGCTTTAGGTTGTGGATTCTCTAGGCTTGGCTCTAATCCTCTTTCTGTAGACTGTAGTGGAATGGGGTCAAAGCCTTGCCAATCTCTCTCTAGATGGAAATTGAAGACATTTGGAACAGCCTAGAATTCTTTCAAAGAATAGATTTTAAAAGCTATCACTTATTAATTTTATAATTTCCATCTCAAAGATATATAATTTTTAAACATCCTTGATTCAGATAAAGCTAAATTTCCATTTCTATATCAAATGTAATACATTTTAGAATTGTTCCTGGAAGATATTTTTAAAATTTTTATAACAAATTTTTCTTTACCAAGTCAGCAATTTTAAATAGTCTGCTCCAAAATAAACACTATTCAACATATATTGTAGGAAACAGATTTTGTTTTTTTAGTATATCACACAGAAATTTAATTTCCTTCTTTAAAACCTAAGTTTTCATTATATAAGATTCACTTTGGCATTGAATCCAGTCAGATTTAAAAGATAAAAAAATTGCTTTTTTAAACTCAAATTTGAAGTAAAGAATGATAATCTCTTTTTCATCGGTTGCAGACGTTGCCATTTGATAACTAAGAGCAATTCAGTAAAATTATTTGTATGCAAATTTTGGTTGCATTGTTTGTTTGTTGTTTGTTTGTGGAGTGCTTCTTATGATGTCAATAATTAGATAGTCCACAGTGCAAAACGGTATTTTTTTCAATCTCTATCAGTTCAAGACTTATAATTATCTGGACATAAAATAAGATGAAGCTTGCTTAGTATCAGTTCTTATAATGTAAGTTAACTGTGTAATCATAATTATCTAAAAATTAAATGAAATAGTTTTAAATCCTCAAACACTTGAGGTAAGCAAACAATTAAAATGCTGACTGTACATCAGGCTTCTATTTTGACCTAAAGTAAGTTCCCTGAAAGCTGAAGAACCGTGATTTTCCTTTTATGCATCTATTCAACCATGTAAAAGCAGCCCCAAACTTCACATTTCTCAGTAAGTCAGGATGCTCTTCCTCTACAGTTAGAATATTTCATCATAGTGCATAAGGTTCTGAATGCAGTAAATCTTAAGTAGTTGATATTTTGTGACTTTCACTTGATAACTAACGATAGCAACTAACATTCATTCTATGCCAGGCCCTGTGCCAAGCTTTTTACAGGAATGATCTCATTTGATTCCCATAGCACCCTCTGAAATAAGTATTATTGTCTCCATCCTGGAAAGGAGGAAGCCAAGCGTAGTGGGTCAGATAGTTTGTCTGAGCAATAGCCAGTAAGTGGCATAGCAAGCATCTGAACCCAGATCTGTCTCATTCCAATACCCTTGACCATACTAGTTTCCAGTGTACTTTATGTGCTGAATGTGTGTGTGCACTGTGCTCAGTCCCTCAGTCATGTTGGACTCTTTGCGGCCCCATGGGCTGTAGCCTGCCAGCCTCCTCAGTCCATGGCATTTTCTAGGAAGAATACTGGAGCACATTACCATTTCCTACTCCAGGGGATCTTCCCAGCACAGAGACTGAAACTGCATCTCTTGTGTCTCCTGCACTGGCAGTCAGATTCCTTACCACTGGTGCCACCTTGGAGGCCCATGTACTGAATAGTCATATTCTAAGACACCAGCCAATCTGGAATAACAGACTGGTTCCAAGTTGGAAATGGACTATGACAGTGCTGCATACTGTCACCCTGCTAATTTAGCTTATATGCAGAGTACATCATGCGAAATGCTGGGATGGATGAAGCACAAGCTGGAATCAAGATTTCTGGGAGAAATATCAATAACCTCATATATGCAGATGACACCACCGTTATGGCAGAAAGCTAAGAGGAACTAAAGAACCTCTTGATGAAGGTGAAAGAGGAGAGTGAGAAGCTGGCTTAAAACTCAGTCTTCAAAAAACTAAGATGGCATCTTGTCCTGTAACTTCTTGGCAAACAGAGGGGAAACAATGGAAGCAGTGACAGACTTTATTTTCTTGGGCTCCCAGAATCACTGCAGATGGTGACTGCAGCCATGAAATTAAAAGATGCTTGCTCCTTGGAAGAAAAGCTATGACAAACCTAGACAACATATTAAAAACAGAGATATTACTTTGCCCACAAGGGTCTGTCTAATCAAGGCTAGGTTTTTTTCTAGTAGTCATGTATGGATGTGAGAGTTGGACAATAAAGAAAAGCTCAGCACTGAAGAATTGAGATGTTTCAACTGTGATGTTGGAGAAGACTCTTGAGAGTCTCTTGGACTGCAAAGAGATTCAACCAGTCAATCCTGAAGGAAATCAATCCTGAATATTCATTGGAAGAACCAATGCTGAAGCTGAAACTCCAATACTTTGGCCACCTGATGCAAAGAGCTGACTCATTTGAAAAGACCCTGGTGTTGGGAAAGATTGAGGGCAGGAGGAGAAGGGGTTGATAGAGGATGAGAGGGTGAGATGGCATAACTGACTTGATGGACATGAGTCTGAGCAAGTTCTGGGAGTTGGTGAAGGACAAGGAAGCCTGGTGTGCTGCAATCCATAGGGTTGCAAAGTGTGGGACATGACTGACTGACTGAACTGAAGACTGCTGCTGCTGAGTCGCTCAGTCGTGCCCGACTCTGTGCGACCTCACAGACGGCAGCCCACCAGGATCCCCAGTCTCTGGGATCCTCCAGGCAAGAACACTGGAGTGGGCTGCCATTTCCTTCTCCAGTGCATGAAAGTGAAAAGTGAAAGTGAAGTCGCTCAGTCATGTCCGACTCTTCGCGACCCCATGGACGGCTGCCAACCAGGCTCCTCTGTCCATGGGATTTTCCAGGCAAGAGTACTGGAGTGGGGTGCCATTGCCTTCTCCAAATGTCATGTAATAGAACACTCCAAACTGAGTGCTTCTAACAATCAGCATCTGTTGTTTTTTGATCCCATGAGTGTAGGGCTGCCAAGAGGACTGCTTCAAGCTGTTGGTCAGCTGGGCTTAGCTTCGGCCTTAGAATTGGGTCCATATATGCTCTAAGTGTCATCATATTCTTCTTGGGCCAGGAGCTGCCTAAGGCATGTTTGTCTTATGGCAAAGCACAGTGGTGCGTGGGTATAATCCCAACCACACAAGCAGGTTTTAGGCTCCTCCTTGTATCACGTCTGCTCACAGTCCATGGACCAAAGGAAATCACAGGTCCAGGTTCCAAGTCAGTGGGACAGAAAAATATGCTACACCCCATGGGAAAATATTTCTTCCCTAAGAAAGATAATATTTCTAACACAAAATCAGTCTATCACATATTACTTGTACAGTGCTACGGGTTGAGTGCTTTCTTTTGTTACAGTCAACATTGTATATGGTAAGTCTATGAATTGAAGGTATATATATATCACACATGCTACACAGAATAGAAACAGAAACATATTATAAATTATCAAGTGCAGCTTCTTTCTTTATAAATAAATGTTTATACCAGTTCCTTACTTTTTAAAATAAAAAATCTGCTATTTGGAAAAATAAAACTGATAAACCTTAAAAAGTATTTTGAAACAAGGTTGGCTATTTAAAAACACACATATACACAATTAAAATTAAATCACTTCTTGGTTTTTAATAGCATTCTCCAATAAAAGGAAAAAGTATGAAAACATGAAGGAAAAGAGTAACTTTAAGTGGAGAAACCTGACAAACACTACATCTACCAGGTTGTCAGGATTAACTTCAGCAGTGATAAGTCAGGTTGACACGACTGACTTACCACTGCAGTTTATGTCTATGGGTTCCCTCACAAAATACACAACATAGAAAAACATTTAAAAAAATCTCAGTTGAGAGACATTTGAGAAAATACCTGTCCAGTACCTCTCAAAATTGCCAGTCATTAAAAAATAAAGTCTGAGAAACTGTCACAATCAAGAGCAGCCTAAGGAGACACAATGTCTAATGTAATGTGGCATCATAGATACAGTCCTGGGGTGGGAAAATGCACATTAAGTTAAAGCTAAGAAAATTTGAATAAAGTATAGACTTTAGCTAATAATGGGCTTCCCAGGTGTCTCAGGGTTAAGAATCGGCTTGCCAATGCAGGAGATACAAGAGACGCAGGTTCAATCCCTGGGTCAGGAAGATTCCCCTGGAGAAGGAAATGACAACCCACTCCAGTATTTTTGCCTGGAGAATTCCACAGACAGAGGAGTCTGGTAGGCTATACAGTCCATGGGGTTGCAAAGGGTCAGACATGACTGAGCGATTTAGCACAGCATAGGTTTATTAATTGTGACAAATACACCATACTAATGTAAGATGTTAATAGGAAGTAAACTGGGTGTGAGGTGAATGGGAACTCTGTACTATCTTCACAGTTTTTATGTAAATATAAAACTAATCTAAAACAAGTTTTTTAAGTCAAATATTAAATTGCAATGATATAGAGGAAAGAAAAACAGTAAAAACAAATTAGAAAAAAAACCCGAAATAGCAGAAAAAAACTTTCAAGAAGGAAATTTAGTGATACTAAAAAATTGTGGCAGTTGGAAAAACCCAGTCAAAGCTAAAAACTATGTAACTCTTGCTGAATATGTCTCATTAGTATTTGATCTTTAAATATTTAAAGCTGGGTATTCTGAAAGCATTGCCCCTGGGACTGCCTAAGACAAAGCATGTCATGCCCTCCTCCAGTGAATCTTCCTAACCCAGGGATCGAACCCAGGTCTCCCACATTGCAGTCAGATTCTTTATCATTTGAGCCACCAGGAAAGTCAAGAAAAAGCAAGGAAGAGTCACATGCCACTCTTTAGGAATGAAAGTCTCTCTCTTGGTTTGACAGAATTCTCTCTCTCTCTCTCTCTCACACACACATACACACACTATGTGGGGTACCATCCATTCTCCCTGTGGTTTCTGATTCTCTCCTGAAGGCTTCACCCTTGGCCCTCCTGGTTATACACACACACACACAAAACTGCTATTATTACCTTGTGCTTCTCAGAAAAGGAGGAACATGGACAGGAAAGGGTTAAAACTGACAGAGTGTGTGTAGGGGGTTGGGGATGCGGGGAAGTGTCTTGGAACATCCCAGGGTCACTAGCAGGAGGCTGGCTAAGAACATCTGAAAACCCTTCTTAAACTATTGACTGCATAGAATAAAGACAAAACTCCATTAAATGCATCAAAAAATAAGGAGTAATTGTGCTCCCAATTTTTTAAAAAATGCAATAAAAGATTCAAGAAAAGATATGGTTGGGTTTTGATAAAGCTGAAATGACTTCCAATAGCAGTCCCCTCTCTGCTTTATATTTTACTGTTTCTCTTGAGAGCAACCTTGACATCCCATTTCTGGTTCACATATTTCAGAAAAAAAATGAAAGCATATTGTCAGTCATGTAATTGATATACAGTGCTTCTTGACATGTCTATTTTTAATTAAAACACATTTTAATTAAAAAAGGAGAGAGCAATTTTAAGAAGAGAAACTCTCTGCCAGATGGTGATTCCTAATTTACCTCAAATGTGTTGGGAGCCACATGATTCATTTTTGATTAGCTTGGGTTTGTACGTTGTAGAGAATAGTAATTTTATTATGAAAAATAACCATCTACGGCACCCCTGCTAAGTGAGGTAAGTAGGTGTGTGTGGGCATGGTCACCTGCATTAGTGGGTGTGTTTTACAGCTATTCACCCAGGAATTCTAATGGCATGAATAACATTTCTGTGTAAAAATCCATGTGTGCAGTAGCACTTTTGTTAACAAATAAAACTCCTGCAATATCAGATTCAGGTTTGCAAGGGTAGGACCACATCTGAGTGCCAAGTCTCAGAGCCAAGAAATACCTCTGGACAAGGGTCCACTTGCAGTTGTGTCAGGACTTCTGATAAAGCCGGATGGGAGGAAAATGACTGCTCTTCCATTTCCCCCACTGCCCCCCGATACTTTCATATCTCACTGGCTTCATTACCAAATCAAAATTCCTTACAAGCTCTTTGCTCCCCAAATACATATACCTCACGTGTTCCCAGTCTATAGACCATAGTAAGCACATATAGTATATACTATACGATAGTACTTTGTGTGGAATACTATGTACTAGAACTGCAGTAAGTATAGTTCCATGTCTTCAGACTGTAGTGAGTAAAAAAGAAGGTGACTAGAAGGTAATAGTTATTCTAAAGAATTTGTCCCTGGTTAGAGGGGCAGAAGGGCTTTCCTGGTGGCTCCTGCCTGCCAATGCAGGAGATGTGGGTTTGATCCCTGGGTCGGGAAGATTCCCTGGAGGAGGAAATGGCAACCCACTCCAGCGTTCTTGCCTGGGAAATCCCATGAACAGAAGGAGCCATGGAGTCTCAAAAGAGTAGGACGCGACTGAGCAACTAAAATAACAACTCAGGAGGGGCAGAGTGAAACTAACATTGAAGCATTCTAAGTTCTAGTTACAGCATGAAGTTAAGCCAAACCTAAATTATCAAAGTTAAAGCACTAAATTTAAGAGACCAGCAGTAACGTCCCGTCCATATATGACTTGGATGAACCAGTTAACATCTCTATTTCTCCAACTGTCAAAAAGAAATAAAAATACCTGCCTGCTATAGCCACTGCAAGGAATGAATGTGATAATGGCTATTAAAGCATTTTGAATGGTCAAGTAGTAAAATATTAATAGTGAATTCAACAACACTTTTTCTTGGATTTGAATATCATACTGTATGCAAAAGAGACTGGTAGTATTGTTGTTTGCTGTTTATTTCTTAATATTCTCTCTTAAGACTAAGAAGGAATAAAAGAGAAAATGCTCCAGGTATCTCTGGACCTTAACTGAACCAAAATAGCTATTTAAAATCAAGTTTTGAGGCTTATAATTTTAATCACTCATGAGAAACTCAGTTTCCTTTTTCTTGCTCGGATTCAATTCCTGAGTCATGATTGGTGTTAAAATAGCTCTAGAAATGAGAATGCAAATTAAAGGCATTGTCAGAAATAACCATGCCTTTCAAAATAAGATGCCATTTAATTCAAAATCCTGGGATGAAATTGACCCTAATTTGAAAAGAAGAAATTGTTCAATGGACTCAGTGAGAGGACTGACCTTTCTGGTGTCTTTTAAAAAAGATGTTTTAGTGTTTAAACACTGAGTTTCTGACCACAATTTTGAGAAATGACAGGGTCAGAATATTTTATTGATTCTTACAAGTTATTGTAATGTAGTGAGATATAATTGATGGATAAGTTGTAGAAACTTAAATTTCAGACTTGAAGATTTTAAATAATAAAAAAACTTTAATCCTCTTGTGATTCAAATTCACTTTTAATGTGCATGCCTCAAAATTTCTGACTGTAGCAAGAATACCATGTACCCAAATCATAGAATTTATCAATGATGATAATTATCGTGAGAAAATGGAGTAAAGAAGTTAAGTATCCTTGAATGTACCTCTTAGAAGTTAGATATTTGACAGATGTAACATTTATCTTGAGGTTAGTTAACATTAATCTTGCCAAAATACAGTTTACTTCTAAATATGAAAGTTTATTTATACAAAGGCTATAAAGACATGGCTCATTTCTTTTACCAAAATGCAATTGATATGACACTGCTGTAATTTATCTAACTCCTACTTTTTATATTAATTTATTTTGCATTGGTGTGATTTTTAAAGAGTTCAGATCTTTTAAATTTGCATTTCAAAGTAGCTATAAAATATGTATTCCACTGCAAAACATTAGCATAAAGCGATTCGGTATTATATATTCTGTCGGAAATGCCAGGAAGAATTCCACAACTATTGCATTTCCATCTGGCAGCATCTTCCTACACTGAATATCTGCATAAATATTTCAGCAATAAAGTAAAATTATGAAACATAAACTCTTTAAGTTACATTCCAAATTGATAACCTCTTCAAAATTTAATAAGCAAAAGAACTATGCAATTGCAAAGAAATTACTAGAGTGCTTTCCACCTATTTTCAACTGTCCTAGGGAAATAGTTTCTCCTTCAATACATATTTCACTCATATCTTACCTTTTCTGTCCATAAGGAATGAGTATTCAGTGGTTGAAAAATGAATTCCTACCCAATATAAGTATGAATGTTTGAGTAGTTTAGCTGCCTTTTCCAGAACATTATTTAGCCAGAATGAAAGAATTACGTGTTGAGTTAATGACAGGTAACTGTAGTGGAATTGGGACATTATAGAGCAAGAACTTTCTATTTTATTTAAATGAATGCCTGTTTTTTTAGTGGAAAGATAACATTCATCCTCAGAGCTACGTTTTTCAGGATTGGTGATGACTGGTGTGCTAACCAAATTTCCAGACCCTCACTGAGGTTTTAGCAGTAATAGCAGAGAGCGCCTGTGTTCTAATCTATATTATGCAAGGAATGTTCACATTTTCAAGTGTAAATGAGGCTAGAGATAGGAGACGTACTTTATATGCTACTTTATTTAATAATCTAACTCTGCAAGTATCATCATACATTATTGATGGCTGAGTCCCTCTGCAGAGTCAGAAAGAAGTGAGTATCAGTTTGGCTCTACCCTTTATTGATTCTGTGACCTTGGCCAGGTTCCTTAAAATCCTTTAATTCTTTTGCTCATCTTGAAAGGAGTATAACAGTAATGCTATTCACTGGGATTGTTTTGTAAGTTAAGGGAGATAAAGTATGTCAAGTGTTCCCTCCAATGCCTTGCATAAGTAAAAGCTGAGCAACTCTGAGGTATTAGTATTAAAACTGTTCTTGTTTTATTATCATAGTTGTTACTACCCATCTGTCTAAACTTTGCTAAGTGACTTCTTTCATATATGTATGATATATATGCATATACATGTGATATACATTTCCATGTACACTTAAAGATTTATATGTGATTTATTAGGGAAAGCAACAGCCTGGGAGTCAGGGCTCTGGTCTCAGATCTATTACTTATTAAGGTCTTTGGGTCAGTAACTTACATCTCTGAACCTCATTTTCCTTATGTAAACAGAAGGTTGGGTTTAAAGATGGTAGTCATGAAAAGACAACTTAGTGAATGGGAGATAATATTTGCAAATGATATGATTGGTAAAGAATTGGATTATAACTATCCAACATATATAAATAGCTCTTATAAATCAACATCAAAAAACAAAACAAAACAAGCTTAAGAACTGAATATATGTTTTCTAAAGAGGAAATTCAGATGGCCATCAGGGGCACATAAAAAGATACTCAACATCGTAAGCATCAGGGAAATGTGAATCAAAATCACAGTAAGGTATCACCTCATGTCTCAGAATGGCTATTATCAAAAAGAAGACAAATAACAAATGTTGGCAAGGATGTGGAGAAATGGGAACTCTTCACACTGCTAGTGGGAAAGTAAATTGATGTAGCCACTATGGAAAACAGTATGGTGACTGCTCAAAAACAATAAAAATAGAATTGCCATATGATCTATCAGTTCCATTCATGGCTATATAGCCAAAATAAATAAATAAATAACTTAACTGAATAACTTAAACTTCCTTCACAGTGCACCCATGGATGTTCAGTGTTTGTGATGGGCCCAGTATAGTCTAAAGCTCACATGTCCTCCAAAAAGAATACTTGTATCAGAATGAGAGGTGGGTCTGGTGGGCTGGGGCCTATAGTATTTCTGTATTTACCTGCTAGTTTGTAGTTTGAATTAGGTTAGTCATAGAACAAGCTTCAGAATTGTAATGTTGCATGCACATGAGTTTGATACTGTCATCCTTTTCTACACTAAGTATATTCACTTTTTTGTTAAGCGTTTTGCTATTTTGTCAACCATGGAGATCTGAACACCCCTGTCAAACTATATTACTAGCTGTTATTTAATCACTACCTACTACATGCCCATCACTGTGCTGTCCATACCATAGGACCCAGCACTTTTATTCCTAGGTATATATTTGGTAGAAATACACACACATACACACACACATATATATAAAGACATATTTGAAAATATGTGTAGTAGCAACTTTTTCTCTTTTTAATGTTTTAATTGGAGGATAAGTGCTTTATAATGTTGTCTTAGTTTCTGCCTTACAATGCAAATCAGTCATAATTAGTATATATATCCCCTCCCTTTTGAGCCTCTGTCCCCCATCCCATTCCACTCCTCTAGGTTGGCACAGAGCACCAGACTGGGCTCTCTGTGGTTTACAGCAGCTTCCCGCTAGTTATCTATTTTACCCACAATAGTGTATATATGTCAATGTGGAAAAGCACTGTTTGTAATATCCTCAAAATGTCATTGACCCAAATGCCCATCAGCAGCAGAATGGATAAAAAAATATTATAGCATGGTCACACTGTGTGTCAGGCTTAAAGAAGATGTGCACTGTATGTTATAATTGCTTAAACATCTTCAGAATTATGCAAATACTATTATTCTGTTTTACAACAAATCAAGGAAGCTCTGAAGGCTAAGCTGACTTGTCTAAAAGTGTTCATGTGGTAAGTGAAAGAAAGTGAAAGTGAAAATTGCTCAGCACTTCTGAATCTTTGCAATCCCATGGACTATACAGTCCATGGAGTTCTCCAGACAAGAACACGAGTGGGTAGTCTTTCCCTTCTCCAAGGGATCTTCCCAACCTAGGGAGCGAACCCAGGTCTCCTGCACTGCAAGCAGATTCTTTACCAGCTGAGCTACCACAGAAGCCCTATGTGGTAAGTACTGTATCCAAATAAAGTTCTTCCAGATTCTTAAGTCCAGACTCTTGATTATACCTCACTGTCGCTTAATAGCTCTTATTTATTAAGCACTTTGTATGGTGGCTCCTAGATGCTTTATATGCATCAGTGGATTTAATCTCATCCGTTTTAACTTCACAATAACTGCAAGGTTAAGAAATTGAAACTCAGAGAAATAAGAAAGTGGAAAATTTGAAGTTAAAACCCAGCTCCTTTTGACCTCAAAACCCATACTTGTTTTGTCACGACACAATATCTCATATGGTATAAGCTGCATGCTTTTTTCTATAAATAAATTTATGAGATTTTTAGTGGAAAGTTTTCATGTTTAAAATCAGAGATTGTATAGTAAAAAGCATTTGGTTGTATTGTAATTATTTATCCTGAAATGTAAAATTGTGACTATTAAACTTGATAGTCTGCTTTGATTTTTTTTTCACTCTTAATTAAAAATAGTGATGGGGAAAAAGCAATTGGAGGAGATTGATGTTCCCATAAAATAAACTTGGTACTTTAAACTTTTATGTTCAAAGAATAATAGTAAGGTGGCCTGATGTTTTTATTTGGAATTTGTTGGGAAAAAATTGATACACATGTTTAAGGTTATTTTCATTAGAAAAAAACCCCCAAAATCTATAAATTAAGAGAAAACACCTAATTTAAGTATAAAGAACCCACAGACCAATGCAGGAGACATAATAAAAGTGGGTTCCATCCCTGGGTTGCAAAGATTTCCCAGAGGAGAGCACAACAACCCACTCCAGTATTCTTGCCTGGAGGATGCCATTGACAGTGGCCCCTGGTGGGCTATGGTCCATAAGTTTGCAAAGAGTCAGACACAACTGAAGTCAGACACAAACGCAAGCACCTAATTAAAAAGTACAAAAAAATTAAAAATATATCTGTATAATATTTCAAAATTTGGTCTCTAGTAAGTAAAGCACTGAGCCAGCTCTTAGAGACCCAACAAGGACTCTCAGAAAACCACTGGAGGAATTGAGTATCATCAGTTTTTGCCATGAACAGATCCTGAGACCTTCCTCCATTTAGAGCTCTATTGAGTTGAATAATAATTATGCCTCCCATTTCTGTATGATTCCAAGGCAATACTGTAGTTTTCCAGTGGGTCAGCTGTGTGGCTGAATATACCCATTGTGCATATGAAGAAGCCAAAGTTCATAGAGGGAAAGTGACTTGCCCAAATTCTCGTGGCTGCTCTGTGGCAAGAGTCAGGAATCAAACCCAGATCTTCTAACTCAAGTATTTCTCCAGCACATATCACTTATTCTTGTAATGATCCAACACATAACTGCTGATGTTTTTGTGTTTTCAGAGAGTTGGGGGAAATGGTCGATGTTCTGTATCCTTGATGGCATAAGTACCATAGTGTAAGAATTTAAATCATTTTTCATGCTACTGCTGTAGGAATCGATGCCTTCCATGGTATACATTAGTGAGTAGATGAGAGTGAAAGAATTTGTGCATCAGTTGTGTTCTAATATCTTCACTGGCTTAACCCCAGTGTATGGTACATTAAGTGCACAGCAAAATGGGTAGAGAAATCATAGACCATCGGATCTAGAAAGAACCTTGGTGTTGTTCAATCACTAAGTTGTGTCTGACTCTTTTGCAACCCCACGGATTATATAGCCTGCTAAGCTCCTCTATCCATGGATTTCTTAGGCAAGAACACTGAAGTATTCTTGCCATTCCCTTCCCTAGGGGATCTTCCTGACCCAGGGATAGAACTCTTGTCTCTTGCGTTGGCAGGCAGATTCTTAAGCTGCTGAGCCTCCAGGGAAGGCCATAGAAGGAACCTTGCTACTGCTAAGTTGCTTCAGTCATGTCCGACCCTGTGACCCCATAGATGGCAGCCCACTAGGCTCCCCTGTCCATGGGATTCTCCAGGCAAGAATACTGGAGTGGGTTGCCACTTCCTTCTCCAATGCATAAAAGTGAAAAGTAAAAGTGAAGTCGCTCAGTTGTGTCTGACTCCTAGTGACCCCACAGACTGCAGCCTACAAGGCTTCTCCAACCAAGGGATTTTCCAGGCAAGAGTACTGGAGTGGGGTGCCATTGCCTTCTCTGAGAAGGAACCTTAGAGTTTGTCAAACCCCTTCCTGTACAGAAGGGGGAAACTGAAGCCTTAGACATGAAGGGAGGGGCTACAGATAACACAACTTTTCCAGGGCAGAGTGAAGCAAACTTAATCATTATCTCCAACACCTTGGATAAGTGCAGTGGATAAGTTTGGGAGCTACTGAGATGAGAATTTTAAAAAAAATGTATTGATATGTTTATTTGTTTTTATTCTCACTGTTGAAAAGATGTAGAATAATAAAAAATATCTTCCCAGGAGTTGTCCAAGCCTTGTCCCATTTAAGTCTGAACAGTTTTCATGCTTCATCATTTAGGGACTTTGGATCTGCAGCAGACATGACAGTAATCACATCTCTACCCTGTTTGGCACTGTACCACAGAAAGCCCAGACCTCACAATTCCTCATTTTGTTCTATTTCCCACCTTGCTCACAAGGATACATTCAGCTTCTTAATTATACCAGACCCCTTAATTACACCAGGCCTTTTGTACATGCAATTCCCTCTGCCTGTGATACTTGTATGCCTCAGTCTACTTAGCTAGAATCTTCTTTCAGTTTAGGTCTGAAGTTAAATGTGGGGTTGCCAGATTAAAACATAGGATGCCCAGCCAAACTCATATCTCAGATAAGCAGCAAATATCTCTTTTGAATAAATATCTTCCAAATATTGCATGGCAAAGCTTATACTAAAAAATTACCCATTGCTTACCTGAAATTCACATTTAGTGGTGCACCTTGTATTAATTTTTTTGCATAAGTGTACACTGATATGCAATTGTAAGAAATAATGCAGAGATCTTGTATATTCTTCATCCAGCTTCTCCCAATGGTAATATCAGATATACCTAAAGTATAATAGCACAACTAAGAAACTGACAACGATACGATCTACTGATTTTATTCAAATTTCACCAGTTTTACAAACACTGCGTGTGTGTGTTTGTGTGCGTAGTCTATGCAGTTTTACCAAGTGTAGATTCATGCAACAACCACAATCAAGATACATACCAGTTCCATCATGAGGATTCATATTACTGTTTAGAGCCATAGCCACATTCTCTCTTCCTCCTTCCCTAAGCCCTGGCAGTCACTAATCTGTCCCCTCGCTAAATATCTTTGTTAAGAGATGAACATTTCTAATAGTTCGAGTCTTACTTTAACATACATTGGGAAAATGTGCTGTACTTAGTCGCTCAGTTTTGTCCAACTCTTTGAGGCCCCATGGACTGCAGGCCACCAGGCACCTTTGTCCATGGGATTCTCCAGGCAAGAATACTGGAGTAGGTTGCCATTCTCTCTTCTAGGGGATCTTCCCAACTCAGGGATTGAACCCGGGTCTCCCACATTGCAGGTGGATTCTCTGCCATCTGAGCCACCCAGAACCGGAAGAATACTGGAGTGGGTAGATTTTCCTTTCTCCAGGAGATCTTCCCAACCCAGAAATTGAACCAGGGTCTCCTGCATTGCAGGCAGATTCTTTACCTGTTGAGCTACTAAGGAAAATGAATACTTTATAATCATTGATTTCAGAGATATTGCTCAGGATGAAGGTAACTTGGGTATTTGAGTTTTGTAAGAGCCAGTTTAAAGAAACATAGTGAGTAAGCAATAATTTCAATGATGCATAGCTATAAGAAAAATTGTGGAGGTGGTGGGTGAGGTGTTAGGAAACAGAACTTTTAAACTGGATAGAAGAAGTAGATTGAATGGAGGGAAACCATCTGTTCATCCCTTTTTATTTCTAAAGGTTATCCTTAAATGTGTGCTGGGCATCCTAAGCCAGTGCTTCTAATCCAGGTTCCAGGGCTCAGTTGCAAATTCAGCTAATTATCCCCATACATTTGAGCAAACGTAAGTGATTAAGTACAAGATAGCTCAGATATACTCTGGCTGATTCTCTGTGAATAGAATAGAAGTTACCATGTGGCAAGCAGAGTCTAAACTTCTGAAGTTTTTGTTAGACATAGTTTGGTTTTTCCACTTGTAATTCATACTCAGTTCTTAAAGAATCAAAGGGAAAAAATAAGGTAGAAATTAGCATACCTGAGCATATTCTAACATACGGGCTAAGGAGAGGAGTTTGCATAAATCTGCAAAAATTATTTGTATCTTCATATGCAAAAAGGGGGAGGAAGAAGCAGGGCTGAAAATATATATGATCATGTAGGTGGAATGTATTCTTACTGCTTGTTTTATTCTTCATGTAGGTGTAATAACAAAGGAAATAGTTTAAAAAGAAAGCTTAAGTACAGATATTTTACTATTTTCTTCATCAAGGCAGGTTTTGTTTTAATTAGAATAGAATCTCTACCCCCAATGTATCTATTTATCTTCTGTTAAACTAAAACCACAACAGGGTTGTTTTCATGCAGAAGAAATACAACATCAATTCCATTAAACATCACTTTTTACCCTCCTGTACACAAAGTAGCCATTCAATAAATATTTGTTGTCTACTGCATTGCTTTAATTTAGAATAACTTTTTACTAGTTTTAACAGCGAATCTTAAAATTATAAATTGTTTCATATCCAAGTGAATTTGAATTTTATGAAAACTATTACCACTGGAGTTATTTTAAATTTTTGTGTTTTCATTTCCCATGAACTTCTAAATGACAATGAAATTGAATGAAAAATTTCTCTTACTCACTGACTTACAACATTAAGAACAAATCTAATCTTTGATTTGACTAGATTCACTCCACAATTTCAGTACTCTTTCTTAAAAAAATAACTTAAACAGCTTTTACTGAAAATACACAGCAGAAATGGGGTGGTACTACAGTTAGTGTAATCTTTAACACAAGCTATTCTAATTCTGGCTCTTAATATAAAATAACAATTTTGTATTCGAGAGTCTTTCTGCATCCTAATTAGAGGCACCATGTTACTATATATCCAGAGGCTATATCTGTAATATTTATCACTGCATTAATTCATAGAACTTTTCCCCTAAATATTATGAAGAGAGTCAGTGCATATTTTCTTTCAGAAAAATGTGTCTGGAGTTTCTCAATGGCTATTTCAGGAAAGAAAAAAAAAAACCCTTCATTTCATGTTCTAAATTTTATAAACCAGACTTCTATAACATTCTTCTTATTGGAAATTTGAAGAATGGGAAGTGATTATTCTCCAGAGGAAAAAAGTACAGTGAGAATGGCTTAAATGGTGATTTCTCACTAAATAGAAGGACTGTTGATATCAGGGTAACTCTCACTTTAAAATCTGGTGGGGGTAAAGGGAAAAACTTTACTAAGAGTCCTAGTAGGATTAGCATTTTTAAATGCTAAATACAATAGCTATTTATAAGAAAACACTTGTAGCATTTATTCCACATCCAGTACCAGAACTGTGTTAGGAAGGAAAATGCAAGTACGACTCTAGTTTGACACTTCATCGTAATATTTAAAGGAGCCACAGAGAGAAACAGGTCCTATTGGAAGAATTTCTTGCTTTTTTAATCCTGTTAATTAATATGCTAAACATAACTAGATTGGCAAGGCTGAATCCGCATGCTCCATGGATGGATTGCACTTCTGGCTGTGTTTATTGACAAAGCATTTGCAAGTCCATTAGACCTGCCAGGCTGTGCCCAGTTTACAGATAAAGGGTGGCTTTGGGTCACATCAACAGCATTCTGAGGTTGTCCCACCCTGAAGACATTACAACAAAACAGAAGGGAGGATGGACTCGACACTTTTATACTCACACAAGAGACACACCTGCACACACATACACATACCCTCGAATTTTCTGGGGAAGAGTTTAAAGAAACTGAGCAAGTCCTCTAAAAGGATGAAAAGGCATCTAATAATTTACTCTCTAGAAGTCTGTCAGGAGGCATAAATCAATGACACTCATCCCAATGCAGCATCTCCCTTGCACTGAACCCTCCAACACCATTACCGTGTCAGAACAAAAACAAGGAAATGACTAGATCAAAACAGCCGGGGCTGAGGACATTTATCTTAGTCATTAGTGCACAGGAAGGTGACACTATATAAGATCAGATTGCTATGTACTCAGAAATCTGAAAATCAATTTCTTCAGATGCATGAAATAGAAACTTGATAAGTATCTATTGCATTTCTGATATTCAATATTTATCATGGACTCAAAATTAAATTCACTTTCTTGAAGAAAGAGTTTCTTCATTCCCTAGTCATAATAATCTTGATTCTTCCTGAACCCTCCTCCCTGCAGCCCTCCAACCTAGTCCCTAATACCCTCACCCGCCACTTATCCCCATTACCAAATCTCTGCCATTTCCCACTTTACCATATTTTTCCTGATGAGGATAAATTTGACCTGGACAATTTAAATTAGAATTTCTCTGGGAGATTACAAACCATACTTAAGATACTACTCCTTTTACTGTGCTTCATGAAGTCATTTTCCCTGCTACTTTATTTTAGAAACTAGGATTAGTAATTTAATGTGAAATTCTTTATTGAACTCCAGTTCTGCTTACTGAGCTTTCCTGGTGACTTAGCAGTAAATAACCTGCCTTCAATGCAGGAGACCCAAGTTTAATCCCTGGGTCAGGAAGATCCCTTGGAAAAAAAACAATGACAACCCATTCCAGTATTCTTGCCTGGAGAATCCCATGGACAGAGGAGCCTGGCGGGGAGCGGTCCATGGGGTTGCAAAGAGTCAGACACTACTGAGTGACTGAGAACCACACACCCAATGTCTACATTGAAGAAATTTCTCTTAGGGTTGAGTTTCTATTGTTTAGCCCTATGCTATACCTGGAATGTATTCTTGTAGGCCATGAAAAGTCCCCAAGGACCTATAATACCATGTGCCCTTGGCCATGCCAGATTACCTTCTCTCTGTAATGAATCCAAAGTTAAATTTCTTCAGAATGGTAGGTAGATCCATATTCAGGCTTTGGTGGGATTTTTTTTTTTTTTTTGGCAGTGTTTTAGACTACCATTGTGCTGTGCTCAGTTGTTTTGGAAGTGGTCTACTATTTAGCTTCCATTGCTACTTTTATCTTGACTTTTTTTATTTTGCTAGAGTGTGAACTTGGCATTTTAAGATGGAAAAAGATGGTCTGAGGAGATTGTGAGCTTAACTACACCTCATTAGCTAATTAGAATTAAGTTTCTTGAACCAGCACTAATTTTTGAAAATAAAAAATACATCTTAGGGTCTGAAAGAATTAAGAATCCAGAGATGCCGAATTTACTCCCTAGGACTAGTGTGGGGCCTGAGAGAATTTTGACTCATTATAGTTTTTAAATTTCTGTCTGAAGGAGCAGTTCACATGGAGGCAGACAGACAGAACAGAGCCTTCATTATAGCCGAAACATGCATTGTGAGCATTCTTTATGTCTGACAGAGGCCACGTTAAAGAGAAAGCAGTTCTAAATTATACTTCTCACAATGCTTCCCAAAGAGAACATGGCAAATGGATTCAATTCTTTTAAACCAAATTGGATATCCGAAAATAAATTCAAACAGCCAACCTAGTTTTCTGTGTTCCTTTTCCATAATTTCACTGATTCTCATTATTTGAATTGAGTTAGATCAAATTTAAGATAAAACACCTTAACACAAATTTGTAGAATGAGTTTTTAAAAGAGAGAAAAGGAGACTCTTTTTGAGATGGAGAGATAGCTTACCTATATTCAAATATCCCTTATATTCATAATGTTTCACTGTCTAGCAATGGTGGCTTTTGTTATGAAAATAAAGCTGAGAAAAATCTGAGTTTAGGAGAGAGACCTCACAGAACTTAGTAAGATATTATCAGATGCTCACATGAAAAAACTTAGAGCAGACTAAGAATACAATACTTTTTTCTTACACATTTCAAGATTACTGAGAATAATTGAAATTCTAGGGAGAGGTATAGTTTTCAGATTTGGCACAAAATCTGCATGGACACACACACAGTACACACACAAACACACATACTAGCTGGACAACCAGTCAGTTTAGCCTCAGGTAAGTTTTATCCATGAAAGAACAGGAACTATTGCCCTTTGGAACATATAAACATATGTTTAGGGGAGACTTGGGGAGACTTGCTACATAGACTGTGCTATGTGCTTAGTTGCTCAGTCATATCTGACTCTTTGCGACTCTGTGAACTGTGGCCTGCCAGGATCCTTTGTCCATGGAATTCTCCAGGCAAGAATACTGGAGTGGGTTGCCATTTCTTTATCCAGGGGATCTTCCCAATGCAGGGATCAAACCCAGGTCTCCTGCATTGCAGGAGGATTCTTTATTGTCTGAGCCACCAGGGAAGCCCATACTACATAGACTAGAATGACTCATATATCTAACCAAAGTTTATGAATGAATTCTAGTGTGGGATCTGCTGAAAGTGTTGCATTTATCTTGATTTTGGAATCAGCATTTTTATTTCATTCAAGTGTTTTCCTATTGTATTAATATGTGTAAAATTCCTCTTAAGAATGAGTAAATAGTATCTATTTGTTTGTTGAAGCAAGAAACATATATTGAAAAAATACTCAGCACCAGGCACTATCCTCCATATGTAATGAGAGCATGGATTAGAAAAACAACCAAACGAATACAGTCACTATCCCTGGAGTCAGTCCTTCCAAGGAGGATAGAATGAACTGAGGAGCGATGTGAGGGTGCTGGGGGGCATGTGCAGATGGCCGTAGATCAGGTTAAGAACAACCAGCTCTGCCTCCATGGGATAAGCACAGGGGAAGTCTTCCATTGGTGGGAGGAGTGAAGTGGTGATATCTAAACCAGACTTTGGAGGATGAGACTTGGTACCTGGGAAACACTGGTTGCTTGAATAGCAACCGAAAGACAAAGTGAGAAGGGGCTTGATTTAGCACAAAACCAGGAGCCACCAATGGCTGTCATGGAGGCAAACACAGAGCCTAAGGGGAAGGAGGAAAGAAGGGTGGGGACAGTCAGATGGGAAATTTCAGGACACCCCTGGCTGCTCCACCATCTTTTATTATACTCAGCTTCTATCTGAGGGCCCCCAGTAAGGTGGCTGGAGGTGTCTGGCAAGTCCTCAGGAATGGTGGGAGAAAAAGGCAATCCAGGCAGAGCAAACAGCCTCTCAAAGGCAAAACTTTCAGCCTAAACCGGGAAACTGCAAGCGGTAGTGGTGACTTGAGTGTGAAGCACAGGCCCAAGGTACAGTGCCATAACCCTACCTACTGGAAGACCTGTGACAGGAATCAACCCCCTCTCCTCCCAGAGCATGGCAGGGGCTCCCAGGGGACAGTGAGAGACTGAAGGCCTTAACAGTCGGCACTTCTCAAAATGAGCCATCCTGTTATTGATGAAACTGCTTCAGCAGAACTTGGCTGTTGACTTTTAAGCTTCCCAAGCAAATACTTCACAGAATGTCAACGTCATTGCCAAAAACAGATGCTTAAACAATTGGACAGAACTCCTGTTGGTGCATCACATCACGTAGGCTTAAAATTGTATAATCTGTATAAAATCCACAAGGCAGCCTAGAAAGTAGGCAGGTGACTAAGAGATACTAAGGTACATTTATGAAAGAGTCCCTTGGTAGAGGAAATAAAAATGCAAGCATTGTGAGCTGAAGGGCGTGTGGACTTTCATATGATATTCGAGTCAAATGTCTATATAACTTAGTACTCATCAATCTTTTAAAGGACGAGACAGAAAAGAACATGATTATATGCTGATAGGTTTCAGAGTCGCATAAAATGGTGTGAGATTTCATTTTTCATAAAAGAAATGAGAGTTACTGATCCCTTACATGTAACAGGAATGAATCTAGTCCTTACCCTGCCTCTGATGGGTCGTGTGACCCTGAGAAAGTTACTTAATCATCTTGAACCTCTGTGTCTTTTATTTTTGTAATGGCAATGATACTAGCTGTCTGTCCACCTAATCAATTAGTGTAAAAAATAAAAGATGCCACGCATAACAGATAACATGGATAGTAAACTGTAGCATACATAGTAAATATAGAGTCTTGGCAAAATAACTGGAAATTGTTGTTGTTATTGTTTAGTCATTCAGTTAGATCCAATCTTTTGAGGCCCCATGGACTGTGGTTCACCAGCCTCCTCTGTCCATGGGATTTCCCAGGCAAGAATACTGGAGTGAGTTGCCATTTCCTTCTCCAGGGATCTTCCTGACCCAGGGACCTAACCCAAGTCTCCTGCATTGGCAGGCATGTTCTCTACCACTGAGTCACCAGGGAAACCCAATTGGAAATTAGAATAGAATGAAAATGCAGTGTCAGGGTGAGGAATGGCTGATCAGTCAGAAAGAAGCTTGTTCTTTAAAACAATAATCAAAGGACTGAATGCTTCTCTAAGAAGATCTGTCCTTTAAAAGAATGGATAAGAAAGCTGTGGTACATATACACAATGGAATATTACTCAGCATTAAAAAAAAATTCATTTGAAGCAATTCTACTCAGATGGACAAAACTGGAGCCCATTATCCAGAGTGAAGTAAGCCAGAAGCAAAAACAACAATACAGTATATTAACACATATATATGGAATTTAGAAAGACAGTAATGAGAACCCAACATGGGAGACAACAAAAGGAACGCAGATGTATAGAATAGACTTGTGGACTTTGTGGATGAGGGTAAGGGTGGGATGATATGGGAGAAGGGCATTGAAGCATGTTAATTGTCATGTGTCTAATCAATCGCCAGCCCAGGATTGATGCTCGGGGCTGGTGCAGCGAGATTTCCCGGGGGGGAGGGAGGAGGGAGGGGGGTTCTGGAGGGGAATCATATGTAAACCCATGGTGATATCATGACAATGTATGGCAAAAACAATAATAAAAAAAAAATTAAAAAAAAATAAATAAAAGAACAAGTCATCTGATGCATGAGTAGGTAGCTCTTATAAAGTGAAAGCTGATCTCATCTCATGCAGTCATTGGGAATGACAAGCCTGTTGTAAAAGACCCAGGTTTTTTTACACAGGCATGACTTTTGTGTACCTTCCTGGTTGCAAAGAGTCAGACACAACTGAGCAACTGAAAAACAATTTGTTTGTTAGCTGGCAACATACATGCGGAGGTGACAGGCCAGGGCGGGTTTAATAAATGACACCTTGGAGCAAACACATACCAGAAATTTTCACTGCCAAATAATGCATGACTGGACAAATGTAAATAACTGGACCCAAAGGAGCCCTCCCTGCTTGTCTAAAGATGTTCAATGCAAACATCATAAGGAACCCCTGGGACCATTAAGCTTCTTCTACTTTCTTTAAAATTTATGAGCATGTAGCCTTACAGCTTAGATTTTAGCACAGCATCAGCAGTATCTTGTAAAGGGGGGATGTCATTTTAAAAATTTGCATACAGTGATATTCACTTTTTCTAATGCATAGGTCTATGAGTTTTAACAAATGCAGAGATCTCGTGGCCACCACGACGAACAGGGAAACAGACCCATCTCAATATCTTTTGTAGTCAAAGTCCTCCCCATCCCTAATCCCTGGTAATCTCTGATCTGTCCTCCATTTCTATAGTGTTGCCTTTTTCAGAATATTATCTAAATGGGGTTATTCAGCATGCGGTTTCTTGCTGGTGTAGGTTTTGAGCTATGACAAGTTATTATAAAAATGCCCCTGGACCAGAGCATCAAAAAAAGCTAATCTCAGATTCAGTTGGAGATGGGGCTGGTTTTAGTGAGCCCTGTGCCTCCCCCTTCATTCTTTGTTGCATCAGGCTGACAGGATTTATATTTTCATAAATGCTTTTTGCATTGGGTTTTTCTTCTCTAGGGCATCAGTAGCTTCTGTCACCTACACAGCCAGACATTATTCTGCAGTCTTTTACTGACTACTTGTTTTCAAATTAGGATGTGGTGTATACAGTGCTGGCGATTCAGAGCTGAGAGACCTTGGTCTCTGCTATCAAGAAGCAAGAAATTCTTCATCAACTGCTCTCTGGTATCAGGTGTGTGCTATGGAATTCTCAATTCTTCTCAAACAACATCTGGCTTATTTTCACTTTTATATACTTAACATTCGAGCACGTGTTATATGCCAGGCATCTTTCTTGACATTTGGAATAAAATAGTGAACAAATAAAGAAAAACCTGTCTTTAAAAAGAAAAATCCTGTCTTACTGGAATTCATAGTCCAACTGGTGGAAACAAATAATAAAACAGTTCAGTTCAGTTGCTCAGTTTTGTCCAACTCTTTGTGACCCCCATGGACTGCAGCATGCCAGGCTTCCCTGTCCATCACCAACTCCTGGAGTTTACTCAAACTCATGACCATTGAGTTGGTGATGCCATCCAACCATCTCATTTTCTGTCATCCCCTTCTCCTTCTGACTTCAATCTTTCCCAGAATCATGGTCTTTTCAAATGAGTAAAACATTTTTCAAATTAATAAAACATTAACGTAATAAATAAGTAAACTAAGTGCTATGTTGAAAAGTGAAGAATGCTATGGAAAAAAGAGAAAGTAAAATGAAATAATGGAGTGCTCAGGGAAGGTAAAATTTCTATTTAAATGATTCATTTTAAGAAAAGGTGGCATTTCCTTGATAAAGATAAGAGGATTAGTCATAAAGTTATCTAGTGAAAGAGCATTCTAGGTGGAAGGCATTTCTAGTGCAAAAGTCCTGAGGAAGGAGCATGCCCAGAGTGTCAAAGGAAGAGGAAGAAGGACAGACTGGCTGGAGGTGACAGAGCATGGGGATAGGAGATGAGGTCATAGGATTAATTGGGGGCTGGTCAATGAGAGCATGTGGGACCCAGTCGACCATTACCAAGTGTCTGGTCTTCACTCTGCGGGATATAAGAACCTTTTCAGGGTTTTGAGAGGAGGCCTTGCTTCACCTGACTCACATTTTACAAGGATTGCTCTGGAAAGTGTTCTGACAATGGGTTGTAGGAAGCAGTGGAGATGTAGGGAATCTATTGTGGTGTTTCTGGAGAGAAGTGAGGTTGTAAGGACAAGGCTTATTAGCAGTGGAGGTCAGAAAAGGTGGATTTGGAGAATATTTTTAAGATACATCCAACATGATTCTTTAAGAGTTGAGATGTGGGTTCTGATTTTTTAAAAAGAATATTCAAAAATGACTCCATTTATTTTAGGACTGAGGAACTGAAAGGTTGGAATTCTCATCAAGTGAGTAAGGACAAGGCATGAATATAATATTACTTGGAGAGAGAAGATCAGCACATACTGAATGTTAAGATAGATATCCTTGCAGATCTGGTAGAGAAGTATGAGCTAGAGATGTACATTTGCGAATTCTTGGTATAGAGATGACATTTTAAAGTTATGTGACTAAATCACACAGAGTAAGTATCAGACCATTTCCTGTCTTGGGTTTAATAGCTAAACTGAACTAGAAGCCTGAAACAGGATAGGAAAACCTCCTTGTCTCAGAAATGCAATTGCAGTTTGGTCTGGGTTTTTCTGGATAGCAATTCCCCCTCCCTCCCTTCTTCTTTCCACTGTGTCTTCTTATCATCAGCATCACCAACCTCCTCCATTTAAAGAAAAGGATGAGAAACAGAGAGAGAAGAGGAAGGAGGGAAGGGAAAGAGATTTTTTATACTACTGATCATATAGTCATATATGATCATATAATCCCACTTCTTATTTTCACAATGAAATATATATATATATACACACATACATACATATATATGTAGTGACTGACAAGTAACTTATCCATATATATATGTATATATAAAAATTAGTTAACAATGAAAACAAATTTTGATTATTTATATATCTAAAGAACCAAGGAGATAAAACAGACAGTTTTGTTTATCTTTCCTTTTTTTTTAAACTTTTTTATACTGGAGTATAGTTAATTAGCACACTAGTTTCATGCATACAACAAAGTAATTCAGTTATACATATACATGTATCTATTCTTTTTCAGTTCTTTTCCCAGTTAGGTTGTTACAGAATGTTGTTCAGAGTTCCCTGTGCTAAACAGTAGGTCTTTTGTTGGTTATCCATTTTAAATATAGCTGTGTGTACATGTCAATCCCAAACTCCCTAACTATCCTGTCCCCCTTCCCTTAGACCCTGGTAACCATACGTTCATTCTCTAAGTCTTTGCATCTGTTTCTGTTTTGTAAATAAGTTCATATATATCATTTTTTAAAGGTTCCACAGAAAAGTGATGTCATATGATATTTCTCATTCTCTGACTTACTTCATTCAATATGACAATCTCTAGGTCCATCCATGTTGCTGCAAATGCCATTATTTCATTCTTTTTAGTGGCTGAGTAATGTGTTTCTCTACTTTCAAATTTCATTGAAAAGGGTGATAAAGAATGTTTGCTGTGAAAGAGAAGGCAGCCAGTGAGTTTTAGTAAAGAACTTTGTACAGAATGAGGAGACAGTTGTTTACTTCTGTTTCACTTTCAAATCCTCAAGTGTTTGGACTATTAAAATTACCCAATAAGGTCAAGATTCAGCAGTAAGGCAGGCTTTTCATAATGTGATATATGATTAGCTACATTTTACCAAGAACTGCCTTTTCTCTCCCTGAAACCACAACCAACCTCAGAGATGAGCTGGGAATCCTTTGGAGAGCGTTGCTGTATGCACTGTCCTGAAGTAACTATTTCCTCTCCACTCCACTGGGTGCCCACAGGAACACCAGGGAGGCCCAGGATCTCCTGCCCATTGAATAGAGCCCAGCGTTTGCACATCTGACCGTGAGCCTGTCATCCCTGACATGAACATGTATAAACATTGGTCAGGGGGACCTTTATTTACCCTCCTCTCTTGCTCTGCTCGTGGCCTCTCTTCAGATTGCTTTCTCTATATCCCTGGGCCCTGTGGGCTGATCCCTCCACAGAACTCTTCCCTTGCTGCTTCTTCCTCCCTCACCATCACTGATGCTGATCACCTTCTCCTGTACCAGGATGAAGGGGTCCTTCTGCAGAAAATTGCAGACACAAGCCTAGTTCAAAAAGCCTCTGTTTAACACTCAACTTCTTTCTCCATTTCCCTCTCCTCCATCTCCTTCTTCTGAATGTTCTCAATTACAACTTTTCTGAAATTAAACTCATATTACTCTTCTTAGTTTAAGTGTAATACCTTGATCATGACCAAGGTCTGGCTTAGGGAAGGTTGACAAGGAAAATAAAGAGCTGCCGTAAGATTAAGTTTATTAAAAAGTGAAAGGAGTAGATTGAAAAGATTAAAAAAAAGAAAATTAACCTAATAAATAAGTAAATCACTTTAATAAATAATAGTTTTTTTATGTAGATGTATGAAAGTAAAAAATAATCAAGGACCTTGTCTTTTGAGAGTAAGCAAAATTTCCTCTTTCATAAGGAGCAGAAAGAAGCATGGATAGAGAGATGATAAATGAGTACAACAGCTGCTGTGTTGGCTTGAAAGCTAGTAATGTGATAGTAATGAACCCAAAGGATGATGGGTCCTTGCAGGTTGTCCAATAATGAAATATTGAGTAAATACCACAGCAATTGTTCCTCCCCACCAGACAAATACACATCTGTGCAAGTGGCCATCTGGCAGGATTTGGTAGATGAAATTGTCATACTTCATTATCTGAGTTTCTGTGAGACCCCTAACAAAACATTCACCAGCCCAATCACCCCCGTCAACAACTATTTTTATATAAAAACAGGACAATTACCTGGTATCTCTGCTAACATTTGGTCAGCTCATTTTAAGGGTGGTATTCGGGATTGCAAATTGACATTGTCTCACTGGAGGTCATTTGTTTGGTGTTATTTAGCCCTATTCTGGGCTTCCCTGGTGACTCAGTGGCAAAGAGCCCACCTGCCATGCAGGAGATGCGGGTTCACTTCCTGGGTCGGGAAAACCCCCTGGAGAAGGAAATGGTGACCCACTCCAGAATGCTTCGGAGAAGGCAGTGGCACCCCACTCCAGTACTCCTGCCTGGAAAATCCCACGGACAGAGGAGCCTGGTGGGCTGCAGTCCATGGGGTCACGAAGAGTCGGACGCAACTGAGCGACTTCACTTTCACTTTTCCCTTTCATGCATTGGAGAAGGAAATGGCAACCCACTCCAGTGTTCTTGCCTGGAGAATCCCAGGGACGGGGGAGCCTGGTGGGCTGTCGTCTATGGGGTCGCACAGATATAGACACGACTGAAGCGACTCAGCAGCAGCAGCAGCCAGTATGCTTGCCTAGGAAATCCCATGGACAGAGGAGCCTGGTGGGCTACAATCCATGGGTCGCAAAGAGTCGGACATGACTTAGCAACAAAAAAGCCCTATTCTGACAGAAAACATAAAGATATAGTTTTTAATATTGATAATGGGTTCTATTTTTACTAGGTGCCTGGAGAAGAATAAAAAAGAAAATACCTAAATTCAGGTAGGAGAATAGGTGGAAACTCTTCAACCTTTGTTTAATGAAAACTGAATTCCTTTAGACAAGCTAGTTCTAAAACAGCCAACTTTACCTCTTACTCTTTCTCAAAATGCTAAATAACTATTTTGCATGTTGCTGGTTTCAGTAATAGTTTAATACAGAATTTAGGAACTTTTTAAAGAAGGGACACTTATTATTGTTCTCTGTTGTTAGCACATCTTGCTATCATCACTCTACTTTTCATTGATCTCAAGATAAGAATTGCATATTAGCAAAGCTAGGAAACAGGGATTTGTAGTTTGATGCAGACTTCTAAATGGTCAATAAACATGATCTATGAAAATGTTATTATTAGAAGCTGAGGACATAGTAGACATTCAAAAGTACTTCCTGATTTGTTGTGAAGGACCCTGTGGTCTAAAGGAAATGGATTTCCTAGAACTATTGGTATAAGAATTAAAACTGCATATAATAAATGGAACTCACAGAGAAAGAAATCTTTGTTCCTGTTCCTTTCATTGCAAAGGAGAAGTTGTGGGACTCTGTGTCTAGCACCTAGTAGGTACTCCATGAACATTTCTTCAATGATCTATAACAGAAAATACTTATAATATACTCCCTGCGGCTTTCTCAGAGGTAATATTTCCTCAGCTCTACTGCTAGAGATTTTAAATTGTTCTGCAGTTTGTAATGGAAAGAAATGGAATGGCACCTCTACAATTTGGGAGGCAAAAATGAGAGCTACAGCTAGTGCAGAGTCAGACAGAGCAATGTGGAAGTGACTCATGAGTTCAAAATTCATCGTCGATCCTCCACTTGACTAATTAATCCACTCATCATTCAAGAGTTTATGTGGCCCTCTCCCTCTAGGGTGGAAAAGAATTGAGATAGTGCTTTTCAAAGTCATAGTCATTGGATACTTTATAGTTAATATAGATTTGTGCACAGGATGGGAGTATATGTCTATTCATTGCCTTAAATGTCCTGGTCTGTTCATAATGTTTTGAAACCAGTTCAGTCCAAAAAAAAAAAAAAAAAACCACTTCATAGGCTCAAAGTAAAGTATCCTATATATTCTGGCTCTTAATCTGGTATTTAGTCTTGTGTCAAGAATTGAGCCTGGCAGTGATGTTGTGAACTGATGCCTGTATTGTACTGAATTCATTACCATCTACACACCCTGAAGGGCAAAGGATGTAGGCAGGTACCCAACTCAAGAGATGAGTCTTGACAGGACTGTCTTCTAATATAAAGTATAATCATCTTGGTCTGTCTCTCGTGATATCACCCTATTGACTGATAGTCTGCTTTTAGAATATTCTCGAACAGAAGCTATACATTACATGTTGTTATATATATGTTGCTCTGTTAGAGGGTAGTATTTTGAGATGTGCTAAAGTTTTTGAGAGTGGTAGTAGAGTGCTGGGGTGTATAATGCATATCCTCACTAAGTGTCTAAAATCGCACCCACTCTTCTACTCTTTGTCCCTTTGTCTTTTTTTTTTTTTATTGTGTTGGTTTTGCCATACAATGACATGAAACCGCCATGGGTTTACATAAGCTCCCCCCCCAGAACGCCCTCCCTCCTCCCTCCCGATTCCCTCCCCCTGGGACATCTCGATGAACCAGCCCTGAACATCAACCCTGGGCTGGTGATTGATTTCACATATGATAATTATCATGTTTCAATGCCATTCTCCCATATCATCCCACCCTTGCCCTCTTCCACAGAGTCCACGACTCGTGTCCCTTTGTCTTGATCACTTTCTCATATTTTATATATTTATTATTTATTGTCCTTGCTTACACTAAAATGTAAGGTCCATGAGGGCAGGGAATTTGTCTGCCTGTTTACCAGTGCACCCTGGTGTTTAAATCCTGGCATAGGATGAACACTTAGAACATTTGTTGAATTAACAAACAGTGTATTCTGTGATAATCCTAAATCTGAGCATGGATTTCTTTGCTCTCATGCTTTCTCTATGCACTGTTTTGAATTATTTAGCTGGTTGCTTTTATCTAATACCATCCATCAGGATCCAGAGGTGTGGTTTGGTTGAATCGTTCACTTCTCTTCTTTATGATACGGCTTCTAGCGAAACAACTCTATAAATAGCTCATTCCATTGCCTGATGTGGCCTCAGGTTGGCCTCAGGCGGCCTCACGTTGGCCAAAAGCAATTGCTTCTGTGCTTTAGCTCCCTCTTACACTGGACAGAGTGAATTACCATCTTGTCTCACTATCACCCTTGACTTTAGCCAAGGACCACTCTCTTGGTTTTAATTTGTCTTTCCACACTGGTCCTCTTGGTAGGCTTTTCTATACTGAAGGATCCTAACAACCACTTAAACTTAATGGAAGTTGGAATGGCACAGTGAACAAGAACTCAAGGATTTAATTTGCGCAAATATGGGTTCAAATTCTGGTGTCAGCACTTGCCAGTTTGTGCCCTTGGACAAGTTACTTAATCTTCCCTACCTCTCAGTTTCCTTATCTGTAAAAATGAGTTAGTGATGATATTCATTTCACATAGTGGCATAGATAATCCTTCAGTAACCATTGCCTCTGGATATTACTGGTAATTTGTGTCTCGACGTGCCTCCCCAGGCTGATACATTTGCAGACTCTGGACCCATCTCTCATAGGCCCCACTCATTTTAAAGCTAAGAATCATCTGGCAAAAGCAGAGGTGACTGTCTCCTTGCCCATATCTTCCTCCATGACCAATAACCTAGGGTTTGCCCACCTGTAGTTTGCATGGGACAACAACATTTAAAAAGATGTGTTTTTTTTTTTTTTTGATAGGGAAAAAAATGTTTGCATTAGAAGAATGCTAATTTTTACTTAATAATTAATGACCTTTAGTTCCCCCAACTCCATAATTTTACTAAAAGTATCTTAATTCCCCCCAAATCTAGAAAGGATAAAATCTTGCAATACAGAATGAATAGTCCTTCTCCAAAAAGAGCATCTAGCAACTGTATCTGTACTGTGCCATCTATGAATCTGCATTTTTACCTATTGTGCTGCCTTTTTGTTTGTTTGTTTTTCTCATTTCACTGGAGACCAGTGAAAATTTTGTACAGAAAAGGACTGGCATTTGAAATCCCATCTTTAAACTATCTCAAGATACTTTGAAATCTTCTAGGGAAGATTCTGTAGTCTCCTTCAAATATTCTCCTACCATCTGTCAGAAATTTTAGTCTCATTTGAAAACTTATGACCTGTATGTTGTAATTTACTTTAGTTCACTTGAGTATCTCCTCACTACCATCAAATAATAGATATAAGCCTACATACTAGACACTTTGCTTGCATAATCTACATAGAATTGGGGCATATAGACCGTCTTCCAGACAAAATATGTTCAAAACCCAGAATTTTTTTCCATCTCACATATAATTGAGACTTCACTCCCACCAGCTAGCTTCACCCAAGATGCCCTCAGTCCCAGAACATCCTGAAGAGATGGTATAATCAGATATGATCAATAATGCAAGAAGTAATAACTGCTCAAACAATATAAAGAATGTCACAAGACAGCATATGATTAATTGCCAAATTAATGGTATTGAAAATCTATGCCTCAGTAGCCCAGAATTAGTGAGTGCTCACTGAAGCTTTGAATGTTTATTCTAACTTATTTGTAAAATAGCACATTGCTGCATTCACTACTTTTTTTTTCAGATACCTCTCTCTATTTCTGTTCCAACTTTCTGAATCTTGTCTAATTCCTGACCTTACCAGTGATCTTTCTAACCACCATTTCTAGCATCTCCTCTTTACTTAAGTCTTTCCAACTCCTTTGATCAAAACTTTTCACTTTCTAAATACACCAATAGAGTGATTGTCATCAGATATCACCTATGTTTGTCATAGCCTCTGTTATTTTTCACAGAATCCCAATTATTAATTACCTAATAGTCTTTTTCTAGCTGGTTTGTGCTACCATAGGGATGTTACATCTTTCTTCTTCCATGACTAAACATTCTCATGCACCTGTTCAAGCCCACTATATAACTTCTCTCCCTACCACATTTTCCCCTTGTTTCAGATATCTAATCATGATGATTTTTGGTTAATAGACCTAAGGTTTTTTTAGAACTAAATTGCAGTTCTTAACACTGACCTCAGAATCAGAAGACCAAGTCTTAAGTAATGAAGAGCCCATAGTAACTAACTTTGAACAAGTCACTGGCCCAGTAAAAACCATGGAGTAAAATGGTGATTCTAGAAATTGGTACTTTAAAATTGTTGTTGCTTAGTGAAATAAAAGTAAGGCAACCCATGAAGTAGCCTTTGTCCCTAACAACAACAGCAAAAACTGTCTTCTAAAATATCGCTGATCCATGCCATACACAGGTCTGACAACGCCTAGGTTAGCAAGTGTGGTGAGAGATGTGGGCAGGGTGGCAATGTAGCTTAGCTTTTATCAGATGATGCTTAACTTTAAATCCAGTGGAGCCTGAGAGAGATGTGTCTGGAGAGTCAGTGAGTGATTAAGCGGAGAGGGGTATGTCCAAACACAAGCCACTAATTATCAGGTTGGCCAAAAAGTTCATTTGAGTTTTTCCATAAGAATAGAGGGAACAAAATAGAGAGCCCAGAAATAAACCCATTCACAGATGGTTGACTAATTTATGACAAAGGAGGCAAGCATATACATTGGACGCAAAAATATACATCAGTCTCTTCAGTATATGGTTTGGGAAAACTGGACAGCCACCTGTAGAAGAATGAAGCTGGACCCCACCTTATACCACACACAAAAATCAGCTCAAAATGGATTAAAGATGTGAATGTAATGACTATGCCAAAGGCTTTGACTGTGTGGATCACAATAAACTGTGGAAAATTCTGAAAGAGATGGGAATACCAGACCACCTGACCTGCCTTTTGAGAAATCTTTATGCAGGTCAGGAAGCAATAGATAGAACTGGACATGGAACAACAGACCGGTTCCAAATGGGAAAAGGAGTATGTCAAGGCTGTATATTGTTACCCTGCTTATTTAACTTATATACAGAGTACATCATGAGAAATGCTAGGCTGGAGGAAGCACAAGCTGGAATCAAGATTGCTGGGAGAAATATCAATAACTTCAGATATGCAGATGACACCACCCTTATGGCATAAAGTGAAGAAGAACTAAAGAGCCTCTTGATGAAAGTGAAAGAGGAGAGTGAAAAAGTTGGCTTAAAGCTCAACATTCAGAAAACGAAGATTATGGCGTCTGGTCCCATCACTTCATGGCAAACAGATGGAGAAACAGTGGAAACAGTGGCTGACTTTATTTTGGGGGGTTCCAAAATCACTGCAGATGGTGATTGCAGCCATGAAATTAAAACATGCTTTCTCCTTGGGAGGAAAGTTATGACCAACCTAGACAGCATATTAACAGAGACATTACTTTGCCAACAAAGGTCCATCTAGTCAAAGCCATGGTTTTTCCAGTAGTCATGTATGGATATGAGAGTTGGAGTATGAAGAAAGCTGAGCACTGAAGAATTGATGCTTTTGAACTGTGGTGTTGGAGAAGACTCTTGAGAGTCCCTTGGACTGCAAGGAAATCCAACCAGTCCATCCTAAAGGAAATCAGTCCTGAATATTCATTGGAAGGATTGATGCTGAAGCTGAAACTCCAATACTTTGGCCACCTGATGTGAAGGACTGACTCATTGGAAAAGACCCTGATGTTGGGAAAGATTGAAGGTGGGAGGAGAAGGGGATGACAGAGGATGAGATGCTTGGATGGCATCACCGACTCAAAGGACATGAGTTTGAGTAAACTCTGGGAGTTGGTGATGGACAGGGAGGCCTAGCGTGCTGCAGTCCATGGGGTCGCAAAGAGTCAGACATGACTGAGCAACTGAACTGTACTGAATGAAGGTCTGAAACCATAAGCTCCTAGAAGAAAACACAGGGTATAGGCTCTTTCATTAGTCTTGATGCTGACTTTCAGGATATGATACCAAAAGCAAAGACAGCAAAAGTTAAAAGAAAGAAATGGACTACATCATAAAAAGCTTCTACATAGCAAAGAAAATCATAAACAAGATGAAAAGTTAAGCTATTGGATGGATAAAATACTTGCAAAGCATATATCTTATAAGGAGTTAATATCCAAAATATATAAAGAACTCATACAACTCAATAGCAAAAAAAAGAAAGAAAGAAAAATTGATCAAAAAATTAAGCAGAGTAACTAAACAGACATTTTTCAAAAAAAGTCATACAGATGGTCAACAGATACATGAAAAGGGGCTCAATATTACCAGTCATCAGGGAAATGAAAACTAAAACAACAGTCTATTGCCTCACGCCTGTTAAAATAGCTGTCATCAAAAAGAGAGGAGATAATTGTTGAAAATGTGGAAGAAAGGGAAACTTCCTCCTCTGTTGGCAGTAAATGCAAATGGTGCAACCATTATGGAAAGGACTTTCCCTGGTGGCTCAGACGGTAAGGCAGGCATCTGCCTGCAATGTGGGAGACCTGGGTTTGATCCCTGGGTCTGGAAGATACTCTGCAGAAGGAAGTGGCAACCCACTCCATTACTCTTGCCTGGAAAATCCCATAGACAGCGAATGTGGTAGGCTACAGTCTATGGGGTCGCAAAGAGTTGGACTCAGCTGAGTGACTTCACTTTCACTTTCACTATGGAAAACTGTATGAAGGTTCCCCGAAAAATTAAAAATGCAACTACCATGTGATTCAGCAATCTTACTACTGGGTATGTATCCAGATATAAGTATATATATATATGTGTATATATAATATTATTCACCCATGAGGAAGAAGAAAACTCTACCACTTGCAACAATGTGGATGAAACTCAAGGGCACTGTGTTGAGTGAAATAAATCAGGCAAAGACAAATAATGTGTGGTTATCACTTTAGTGTGGAATCTGAAAAGGTCAACCTCATAGAGAGTAGAAAAATGGTTGCCAAGGGCTGAGGTTTGCAGGAAATGGGGAGAGATTGGTGGAAGGGTACATACTTCCAGCTATGAGATGAATAAAATCTGAGGGTCAAATGTAAAACATGGTGACTATAGTTGATAGCACTCTATTTTATAACTGAAATTTACTAAGATAGTAGAACTAAATGTTCTAACTAAAATAAAATAAAATATGATGTGATAGGTGTATTAGCTAACTAGATGGAGGGGAATCCTTTCACAATGTGTATATATGTATCAAATCATCACAATGTACACTATAAATATTTTACTATTTGACATGTCAATTATACATCAATAAAGTTGAACTTTTAAAAGGTTTAATAAGATCGATGATAATTTTCAGAGTTCTTTCTCAGTCCATTGTCTTTAATGAAAGTTCATTAAATATTTGTAGCTCCCTACTCTGTTTAAATCCATGTTCATTCATCACTTTTATTTATTTCAATAATTTATTTAACCATCATCCATGATATCCTTTTGCCAGTGAAGTGTTAAATAATATAAATGGGCTATTCAGAAGTTTTATTTCAGTAATGGCAATTTAACAGTATTGTAATACTGATAATACCTCATGTTATATAACATTTGTCAGCTGTACAAGTGAATATTCTTTCTCCTTTCAAGAACAGAGATAATATTTCAGGGAGGTAAATGATCAATGTTATGTCTATATAACCTAAACATCAGGTTGACAGTCTGTACCTAAGGATTCAGATATTGGGAGGAAGGTAGGGGAAAATAAAACAAATTCATTTGATATTATAATAGTTATGTATAAATATATGTAAAATTATTTTTATAAATGAATGTCATATAACTTTCAAATTCATGGATAACTCCGCCAAGTGATACTTGTCATGAACATTAATAAAATTGAAGAGGCCAGTTTGGTACATAAATAACCCAAGGGCAGCTAAATGAAAAGTGAACAGTTTATCTTACATCCAAATGTGTTATCTGGACAATGCCAAAAAATGCACATTTTAAATATTCAACATATGTATAAAGTTGGGATTATCCAGTTAAAATATCAGAATCAATTGATTTCTTTTTCTTGTGAGTAATCAACAGGCCCTAGACATAATCCATGAACAATTTACAGGGAAACAAAAATTGTTCTTTTCAACCATATTCACACTCCTGAGCACTATCAGACAGGTTAGGAAGCCTAAATTTTCATCCCACATTTTCCAAGTGTTAATTTGTGTTCAGGCAAAATGCTTTCTTTATGCATCAACTTCTCCACATGTACATTCTTTTAATGAATGTAATCTTGCTAAAACCTCAATCAAATATGTCACTACTCTGCTCAAAACCCTCCAATGGGTTTCAGTCTTTGCAGTAATCTTCGAGACTGTGAATCTGAATGCCTGTCTCTCCCCTGACCTCTACCCTGACTGATTCTCACTCATTGACATGATACCAGCCACACTGGCCTTGACAGACCAAGTATCCTCTCTCCCTTCTTTCGCACAGGTATCTGTGTGGTTTGTTTCCTTCTTTCCTTAAGTCTTTACTTAAATGTCACATTCTCAGTGAGGTAACCCTGTCTCAATAACACTCATTATGCCCTTCCCTGCTCCGTTTTTCTCCATGATGCTTACAATCATCAAATATACTGTACATTTTCCTGATCTGTTTTGTTGATTGTCTTCTCTCTTAGAACAACAGCACCATAAGAGCAGGAGTTTTATATCTTTTGTTTCACTGTTGTATTTCCAGCACCTAGAAAGAAACTTAGCTGGAACATAAAAGGCATTTAACAAATATTTGTTGAATGAACACATGAACCGGTCATTTATTTCCTGAGCACGTGTAACTTGCTGTGCACCATGCTGGCTCCTGAGATCCAAATGTGAATAAAATTGCAGTCCTAACCCTTAGGAAGGTCACAGTCTGCAGATGTGATCCAGCTCTTGCCAAACAGCTCCATTAATTTAATGAGATACAAGGAGCATTGGTCACATGGAGGTTGGACTTTTGTAAAACTGGGGATGATTTCACGGAGGAAGAAAATTTTAAGCTGAGACGGGTAGCATTCCGTCAATTGAGTAAAGCCAGAAGCACTATGGGGAGAATGAAGTCAAGTATAGGGGCACTTCCGACATCACAAATTTTTTAAAAATTAAAAGAAATAGTGTATATGGAAGGGCTTTGCAAACTAACGCAATAATAGAATGTATGTACTATTATTATCTACCTTTTTTAATTTTTCTTTTCCCATTGACATCATCTCCCAGAATGTTCCAAGATACAACTTTATGCCAAAAGACAATTATATACATTTGAGTTTTACTGAAATAGATGATAAATTGAGATATTCATATTGGTCAAAGGATATATGAAATGTTTGGCATGTCTAAGCGTTTTGTAGATCTGTTTTTCTGTAATTAAAAGCTGTTATCTCTAATTTCTCAGGCTGAGTACAAATTAAGTAGGACACTGAAAAAAATTAGTCTTAAAATAAACCATGCTGTATTTCTCAAGTGTACAAATTGTTAATTAGAATTGGGAAGTGAACAGAAGGGGCATAAAATAAAGACCTTCCATTTCAAATAAAAGCTGAAAATGGACCATGTTTGACACTGGCATTAAAAAAACTAAGAATTGTAGGGACTGAAATGGAAATTGAAAATTTCTGAAATATTTAAATAATTTAACTTAAAATTTTATATTGAGTGATTAAAATGTATATTTTGCCTTTTATTTTAATAGTCAATTTTAATATTTTAAAGTAAAAATAACTTTTTTGAAAGCGTGAGAAATTATTTTTGTATTTTTACATTTATTTTAATTTACATTTTCTATACTAGACTCAAACTTTGCACACTTTGAAATCAATTGCATTTTGTTTTTTAATTATTTATATCAGAATTCAGCAGACTATGCCTTGCAGACCAAATGTGCACCTGTTTTTGTAGTCTACATGCTAAGGATGTATTTACATTTTTAAATAGTTGGGAAAAAATCAAAAGAACAGTAATATTTGTGGTATAAAATAATCATATGAAATTCTGTCTTGTACATCTATCAGTGAAGCCTAACTGGGACCCAGACAGTTTATGTGTTGCTTATGGCTGCTTTCCCATGACAACAGCAGAGCTGAGTGGTGGCAACAGACTATGTGAACCATGATGCTGAAAATATTGTTTGTCTTTTACAGAAAATGTTTGCTGATTCCTGCTTTCAGTCATTCCTTTCAGTAGAACAAAAATTATATGAAAACCTTGATTATAAGAACACAGTATATCTTCAAGAAAAATAACTTTTATATTTTAAGTGAACAATTATCAGTCATACATTTTTATTTTCATTGCTCTTCCAAATATCACTGGCCCATTAATAGAACATAAAAAAAATAACCTTACATGTATATTTTGAATTTTGGTATTTTTGGTATATGTTTGTCAATGGTGAAGGGTGCATGTATTTTATTTAACAGTGAAGGATGAATGTACTTTATTTAACAGTTTGTTCATATGGTTTTTAAGTATTTAGATATGTGGTAGATAGGGCTCCATTTGTGCTGTTGGCTCCACCTCTGCTATGTTAGGAAAGCTGAAAAACAGAGTAATCACTGAGAAACAGAAAGGGTACAAGAAGTGAACAGGATTATGGTCAAGCAACTGATCTGACAGAAGACATTTTAAAGAAAATTAAGCAAATTAGAATCAAAGAAGCTTGCATATCTCTGGACCCTGTGGGAATCTGTGGGCCCTAAGAAGACAATTAACTCTTGGAAAAGTTATTCCACACATTAGGGAGGAGAAGGCTGAAGCACAGTAAGATGGTTACTTGTTATGAGACACGATTAACTGAATCAATCCATGCACCTAGCAATTATCAACAACCCGGAGATTATAGGAAGATTTACTTTTAAATTTTAATCATAATGACATACATGGAATTTTCAACCTTATGACACTAAAGATGCAGTAATTAATGTTGCTTGTGCTGGAGACTCGTTGGTCAGCAACCTTCCTTTAGTATCTTCTGGGTTGCAGACACTGCCCTAGGAGCAATGGCATAGATCTGTGTAGTCCAACACGGCGACCATAAGCCATATGTTGGCTGTTGAGCACTTCAGTAGTGGTTGGGCCCAACACAGTTGTGATGTGTGCTCTAAGTGTAAAATGCATGCTGGATTTGAAGATTCACTATGGGGAAAAAAAAGAACGTAGAAGTCTTTATTCATAGCTCTTTATATTGGCCACATGTTGAAAAATAATATTTTAGCTCTATTGGGTTACAAAAAATATTATTAAAATTACTTTTACCTGTTCCCCTTTCCCTTTTATCATGTGGCTACTAAAAAATTTTAAATTGCATATATGGCTCTCATGATATTTCCATTGGACAGCATTGGAGTGGAAGGTAGAAGGAGTGCCCTCAGGGAGCTCACGTTTTAGGCAGACTGGTAAGTAAACAAACAATGGCAGGTGACCGGCATAAACATAGAGCTGCTCAGGTAGCATCCAGGCAAGTCACAGGTGTCTGCAGCAGTTGATGATGGCTTCTCTGAATCTTCCAGTAGAAGGTGGAGAGAAACTTCAGTCAGGGGAGAATGTTCCAGGTAAAGAATACAGCATGTGCAAAGGCACAGTCATTTGAAATAGCATATCACGTTTGTGCTTAGTCACTCAATCGTGTCTGACTCTTTGCAAGCCCATGGACTGTAGATCACCAGGCTCCTCTGTCCATGGGGATTCTCCAGGCAAGAATACTGGAGTGGGTTGCCATGCCCTCCTCCAGGGGATCTTCCCAACCCAGGGATCAAACACAGGTCTCACACATTGCAGCAGAATTCTTTACTGTCTGAGCCACCAGGGAAGCCCAACGTTTCATGTTCAGGAAATTATTAATAGCTTGGTATGTTTAAAGCTGGGCTTTCCTCGTGGCTCAATGTTAAAGAACTCACCTGCCAATGCAGAAGATCAGGGTTCAATCCCTGGGCCGAGAAGACCCCTTGGAGAAGGAAATGGCAACCTATTCCAGTATTCTTGCCTGGAAAATCCCATGGACGGAGGAACCTGGTGTGTTACAATCCATGAGATGGCAAAAGAGTGGGACATAAATTAGCGACTAAACAGTAACAATATATCTAAAACTAGGGTGGGTTTGTGGGAATGAGAGAAGCAAAGCTAGAGAGGTAGGCAGGAGTCACTGATGAATGGTTTTAAAAGTAGGCATTACGGAAAGTTTGGGGGAAATTTGACCCGGGTCACACATCTAAAAATATGTCATTTTCCAATAATGTTGAAAAGCTACTTACGAGCATTGGAGTGAACTTTCTTCAGAACAGCTTAATGTGAATTCTAGAAATGATATTGATTATTCCTTTTCTGTTGATCCATGAATCAATGAACGTATGGCTTAGACAACCAGAAAAGCAGTGCCCAGAGTACTGCTGTATGGTTTACAAAACATAAATAATGCCGAGAAAGGTGCTGAAGTCAAAAGACCCTGTTAAGTAATAGCAAATGGTTTTGGAGGATGCAAAAATTACTTCCACAGAGGCTACTTCCTTCAGTTGTAATTCACTAATTATGCAAAAAGCAAGCAATATTTCACTGGCTAGGAGACACTGCAACTTAGGTGACTTATGCAGTCTTCCTGAGAAAGAGACAAATGACCATGACACCATGGACTTTGTAAGGAAATCATGTTTCAAGGCCAGTTCTGTACTGAGAGATGATCATCCTGGCATAACTATTCTTGACTCTTGATGGAAGGGCCTTCCGCCAACAGCTGTGACCATCTGACTCTCCAAGAAAAGATTCAGCTTATTCAGTACCCTGGGCCCAGTTGATTCCTAAGTAGAAAACACTTTAAGGACCCTAAATATAGCACACTGAAGTGTTAGTCGCTCAGTTGTGTCCAACTCCCTGTGATTGTGTGGACTGGGACTCACCAGGCTCTTCTGTCCATGGGATTTTCTGGGCAAGAATACTGGAGTGGGTTGTCATTTCCTTAGGCTCCAGGAGATCTTCCTGACCCAGGGATCAAACCTGGGTCTCCTGCGTGGCAGGCAGACCTTTACCATGGAAGCCACCAGGGAAGCTCAAATTTAGCACATTATTTGACTAAAAAACACTTCAGATGTGTTCTGAGCTTGGAATCTGGGTCTGGTAACCAGACTTTAAAAAAGCCCTTACTTTGAGTCTCAGCAACTCATAAATGGGAACCTGCCATTTTCTTTCATCTTATCAAGGTGCTGTGCTTCATGTTCTTGTCTTGATCTTCTTTCTCTCCATGCGTGTCCTATTCCAATGACCTGTCTTATCTGTCTCCCTCTCTGTGCTTGTCTATACATGTGAACATGTCATGGTTCTTGGTCTTGTTCCACCCATGGGCCAGTACCTAACAGTTGATAGACCTGTATACCCTCTATTTCTGCTTCAATAACCAAAATTTTAGACTCCATGTTGAAAATGCTCACTGAGAAGTATACACTGTTTAAGAAACCAGGAAAGCACAGGCTTCTGAAAGCACTGTCTTTGAGCCTTACTATTTAGTTTTTCGATGTGGTATCTGATTACTTTTATGAGCTTAGACTTATTCTTCACAGGTGAACTATTCCATTGTAATGCCAAAGTTGAATTTTTCAAAGGTGGTTGAACTTTTCAATTTTCACCTTATTCTTTTTTGATTCCTTAATTCTTTTAAACCAGAAAGTAGACTTAATTGCTGGGGGTTGGAGGTAAATTAATTAATTGTTCAGTTGGATTGTGGAAAGTAGAATGAATGGTTCTGCAAGCGAAGCACTTTCATTAATACAAACAGCCCATTTTCTCTATACTCCTGCTGATTTTTCTGGTTTCCAACCAAGACACGCTGGACAACTTTAGCCTATCACAGAAGAGCCCAGTATCTGATCCTGGTCCTTACTCAGCAAAGGAAGTATGGCTGAAGCACTTTCTTCCAAGTGCTTTCTACTTGCTCAGACTCTGAGTTTCATAGGTTTACCTTGGTCAGGAACTGGGCCTGCTCACCTCTCTCTTTTGCAGATGGTTTGTTGTATCCTCAGACCTATACCCTATAAACACAGGGGAAATAACGTTAAATGGGATGAATAGGCAATCACGAACCTATTGCTTTGTTCCGGCTCGGGCTGTCAGTTGCTATGTCAGTTATCTGTTTTTTGGTAGTCATTTGAGATGCTGAATAACTGGAAGAAAGTGACTGGTTTTAAGTAATTGAAATTTTATTTTTTTTTAATTTTTTAAAATTTATTTATTTATTTTTCTTTTTACATTATCGTGTTGGTTTTGCCATACATTGACATGAGTCCACCATGGGTATACATGTGTTCCCCTTCCAAAACCCCCCTCCCACCTCCCTCCCAATTCCATCCCTTTGGGTCATCCCGGTTTACCAGCTCTGAGCACCCTGTATCATGTATCAAACCTGGGCTGGCGATTCATATCACATATGATAATTTAAATGTTTCAATGCCATTCTCCTATATCATCCCACTCTTGCCCTCTCCCTGAGTCCAAAGTAATTGAAGAACAATACCTCTCCAAGGGAGTCACCTACATTGGAACAGTTTTTACTTCTTCATCTCAAACTATATAAAGCAAGGTTAATTTTGTGTTTTTAGGATCTCATCATCTTGTGGTGTTTAAACACTTTTGAAAAAGTGTGTTACTAACAAGTCTACTATCAAGGAGAAATCTCACTGATTTAGAATTTATAAACCCAAGGAAGGGCCATATGAACCGCAAAGACAATGGAGGAGAAAAATGATAAGGGTAACCATGGCCGTCCAGATTTGAGAAAGATGAACATGTGCTGCATCTTCTTTTAATCTGTCATTGTCTTCGGTCAATTGGCTTCAAGGCTCTGTCAGGTAGGATGGACTGTGGAGTCAGAGTAGGGTTGGGTTTTAGGAATGATTAGGAGGAGAAGGAAATGGCAACCCATTCCAGTATTCTTGCCTACAGAATCCTGTGGACAGAGGAGCCTAGTGGGCTGCTGTCTATGGGGTCGCACAGGTTGGGACATGACTGAAGCAACTTACCAGCAGCAGCAGCAGCAGCAAGAAATTAGAAAGGGCTTCCCTGATGGCTCAGTGGTAAAGAACTTGCCTGCCAATGCAGAAGACACGGGTTCAATCCCTGGGTCAAGAAGATCCCCTGGAGAAGGAAATGGCAACCCACTCTAGCATTCTTACCTGGGAAATCCCCTGGAAAGAGAAGCCTCATCCATGGGGCCGCATAAGAATCAGACATGACTTAGTGACTAAACAAGACAGAATCAATGGCTGTGACATTCTCTCTTTGAAAACAGAATCCATCCATAACAATGAAAACTCTTCAAAGGCAAAGTATTTTCTTGGGTGATTTGAAGCTGAGAAAACTGCCTTCAGCAGCCCCACACATCTGCATTCTTATCACCTAATTTATAGTATTTAGGGGAGCAGACCAGGCAGTAGTTAAGGTTAATCTCATGTCTGTATGTCATCAGTAATTCACTCTGTAGAGCTGGGATTTGCTGCGCTTTGCCACACCAGGCCATCAGTTCTAGCCACAACCAGGTGGTAAGTAGAGGTATTTAGATAAAAAGAATATTTCTTCCTGCAGGGAGGTGGTTGATTTTCAGGAAACCTTTCCTGGAGGTATAATATCAAACAGATCATTGACTCCTGGGGTGGTTGTTTTTATTCATTTTGAAACTTTCAAAATATTTAGGAATTGTAATGTCTTTTGACTCATCTCACAGGCAAGTGTTCTCTTGGAGAAAGAGGTAGTGAATTTGCATCTTTCTCTCCTGTGAGTGCCCTGATTGGGGTCAGGACATGGGGCTTGTGAGCACAACCTTATTATTATGTCGGCTGACACTGTACTCTTTGAACTCCGGGCCAGCTCTCCCAGGAAACCTCTGAGCTCTCTCGGGCAGGAAAGCAGGTAATTGAAAGCAGCTCTGGAAGCTGTATCTGTTCACCATCATCAGTTATTATCACCTCGACACAGCCTCTTGTGAAGGTTTTGTATCTGAGGAGTCTGCCTCTGAAGTCACAGTGGCAATTAATAATGTCCACACTGAAATCTAAATTCCTACCGCAGGTCTCACTAGTAATATAAGATTTTTCCTGTTTCTTTCATAAATTAGTTGATAACTGTCTCTGCTTCTCTTTTGAGTGAAACGATTTTAATTACACAATGCACAGGAGCACAAAGCTTCATCTCATGGGCAACCGACAGTGGAGGCTTGTGATAAAAGCACATTAAACCTTCATTGAGGTTGTTTACACATTTGTAACGGTGGCTGTGGCCGTCTCTGATAGCAGGGACAATAAATCAAAACCTGAGGATGTTCTTTTCATTAGCCAATGATTTTATAGCCTGTGGTGGCTTTTTAACTATCCATGCGTAAAATGGAGTGATATAATTCGTAATTACTGGAAATAACTAGCTTTAATTCCCCCCACAGATATTTAGAGCTTTCATATGATTTGAAAGACTCAAGTTGACTTCAAAATAGTGCATTGATTGTCCCCTATTAGTGAGTGCATCCCACTGTGTACTTGGAGAACTTCTGTAGGTGTCTTTCTCAGCCTTTACTAGGGGTTACATTAATCTTGTAATTCAGAGTATGACCATCAGAGAGGCAATGTTGATCCTAGACAGATGGCAAGAAAAGCTGCCTGGTATCCTGGGGGAAAGATGGGATAGGAAGATGAAATGAAATATGAGAAGAAATGTAGGGAGAGACTTCTCTCTGGGAAAGCAGGAGAGATCTGTCCTCATCCTAGCTGTACCGAGTACCAGGTATGTGGACTTTGGCTTCTACCCCAATGTCTCTCAACATCAGTTTACTCATCCATAAAATGGGAGTGTAACAGATGCGTTGTTCCAGGACTGATGAGATGACGCTATGACAGTGCTGCGCACAGATTTGGGTTTGGTAAAAGGTGCCCAGTATATTTAGACTCTGTTCACTTACCTGCAGCCTGTGCCAGAGAGTGGTCTGATTCATCTCAGCTTATCCAGGAGGAGTGCATGGAAAATTAGCAGCGCTTTGGCTCACCTGAAGTCCCCAGATATCATCTATTGTACTTTCTAGCAGGGACTCACAAATGAAAACTTGGATTTTAGAACCCTAATTTGATGCTTGGGATGTGGATTTAATTTATAATTTGAATTCAAAGGCCAGCCTAAACGAAGTTAGAGAAAATATGGCAGAAAGGAGAAAATTTTAAAACCAGGGATATCTAGTTTGAAATGCCAAGTTTCCTTGAGTATCAGAAGGTTTGCAAAGTTCTTTCACTGAAAAATTCTGTGACAGAGACAGGCAGTCTTAAAATCCCAAAAGGGTGGTTGACAGCATAGGTCCCATTTGCAAGTGGCCCTTGGAGAGAATAATGTTTCTCCCAGCTCCTGTGGTCTCATCAAAACATCAGGAAACAGTTTCTGGTTGCTTTGTTTATCATCACTTGTTGATGTGTTTAAGGCTGACACATTTTCATTTTGGGTATCTCTTTTCTCCAAGCAACTAGTGATATAAAGGGCACCAAAACTCTAGATATGAAATGTCAAGCTAGAACATTCCTGTGTCTTCTAATAAAATACATACCATCAATTAATTCTGGTTTGAATCTGTCTTAGATGTCATTATCATATTATTCTTATATTAATATGTAGAACTTTTTAATACAGTACTGACAAATTAAAATATAACTTTATATAACAATATATAATAGCATACATTAATAATTTTATATTATATATTATAAAAGTATCTCTATATGCTTACACCTGCCATGTGCCAGACTTTATATACATTGTTTTAAAGCTTCAAAATTACTTTAAAGCAAGTAACATGGAAATTGTCCCAAGGCTAAAGGCAAGGAAAGTGAGTGAAGTTCAGAGAGGTTTAGTGAATTTTTCAATGCTGCATAGCTAATAATTATCAAAGCCAGGATTCAATTACAGTCTGGTCTAACTCCAGAACCCATGCAGTTTTCACTACATTTTGCTGCATCCCTTTCTTGAGGACTGGACCACACACTAGTAAAAGATGTGTTATATACAGAACAGCACAGTCTACAGAGTTCATAACTGCTCGTAACTGCTTATAAGTGTTCATATGTGTCACTTTCGTGTGGGCAAATTTTAACTACCCCATGAACTATATTTACAAGGAGATGCTTAATTTACTATGGGTTGTTTACAAGTGCTCTTGAGCAAGGTGAATCATTTAGGGCAGTTTATTTTCATAGTAACCCAAGAGGTGGATGAATAAAAGAAAAAGAAAATTTTCAAGCAAACAGCCAGCACAAGGTGGACACAGAGGGTTATAGGTGCTTCCCAGTGCCCTGATTCCTGTTTGTAATCCTGATACAGACATCACTGCTTTGCATTTCACAGAGTCAACTTTTTAGTGAATATAAAGCTTTTTGTTTTAGAAAATCTGAATTCAATCTTATAACTTTGCTTTCTTCCTAATTTTTAAATTTTATTTATTTAGGCCTTCAAATTTAGAACTATCCTTGACACTTTTTCTTACACATCCCATCCCTAGTCCATGCAGAAACCCTGATGGCTCACCTTAAAGATCTATCATGAGTGTGAACTTATCTTACCACTTTTGCGGTTTCTTGCCTCATTCATTTCTTGCCCTCGATTTCTGTAATAAGCTGCTAACCAGCCTCATTGCTGTAACCCAGTCCCTAGGGACTGTTCTCAACACAACAATCAGAATTATTCTCTTAAAATTTTAGTCAGCAAGTCATTTGTCTTCTCTAACCCTGTGTGGGCTCCCCCATCTCTCTCAGGGCAAAATCCTACATGTGCTATGAGATTTTCTTCCTCTCAATGCTTCTCTGCCCTCACTTCCTACGATACCTCTTACTCCCCTACTTCAGTCACCTGGCCACCTTGCTGTTGTTTGAGGACCCAGATGTATTCCACCCTCGGGCCTTCACATTGATCGGTTGCTCCATCTGCCTGTAAGACTTTTCCCTAAAGATGTGCCTAGCCAATGACCTCACCCCTTTTAAGGTTTTGGTCAGATGTCACCTTCTCAATGAGGCTAACCTATCATCTACTTTAACATTGCAATCTGCCAATTTATTCTGTTCTACTACTTCTTTTTATAATCTACTTAATTTTTTACTATTTATTTTTGGCTGCATTGGGTCTTTGTTGCTGCTTGCAGGCTTTCTCTAGTTGGAGTGAGTCGGGGGCTACTCTCCAGTGGAAGTGTGTGGGCTTCTCATTGCAGCAGCTTCTCTGGTTGAGGAGCACGGGCTGCAGGGTGCGGGCTTCGGCAGTTGTAGCACGCGAGCTCAGTAGCTGTGGCTCACGGGCTCTAGGGTTCAGGTTCAGAAGTCGTGGCACACAAGCTTAGTTGCTCCATAGCATGTGGAATCTTCCCATACCAGGGATGGAACCCATGTTCCTTGAGTTGGCAGGCAGATTCTTAACCACTAGACCACCAGGGAAGCCCACTACTTTTTTTTTTTAACAGAGCCATTATCAACTTATTTATGATGCCAGTTGTCTGACTTCATCTGCTAGAATGTAGACCATAAGAGAGCACTGAACCTGGTTTCCCTAGTTGACCTATTTCAAGTGGCTAGAAAAGTGGCTGGCACATAATAAGTGGACAACACATGTTTGTAGAGTGTTGAATAAATAAAAGTAGGGTGCCAGAGTAATAAAAGAAAATAGTAGTTCTGTCTTATATTTCAATATTTGGTAGATATTTTGTAAATGTATGTTTGTGCACATGGACAATTTCCTGTTAGACAAAGGTGGCATTTGACTAACAATTTGGACCAAAGTAGCATGAGAATCATTGCCTGATCTCTGACCCAAATGGCCATTCAATGAATGTATGAGACCTTTGGCTTTTTCTAGAATGCAGAGGACTGACCTCTGGCTTTATACCTGAAGGGCTTGCTGCTCTTCAAAGGTTAAATGATGTTCAAGAGAAACAGTGACTTCTATGTTTGCTCCCAGCTCTACTTTTTAATGCCTGTAGTAACAGCAACTCTTCAAAGCAACAATAGCATGAATTGACCTGTACCAATGTCAGTAGATATTATAAACCCCTTAATAAAAAATCATAGAGGCACACAGAAGAGGTAAAGAAATACCAACAAAAATGTAGTCACATATCTATGCCAAGAAACCATCAATAAAAACGGTAATAAGAGAATCACTGCTTGTAGTAAACCAATTCTAAGACATAAAAGCAAGCAGCAGCAACAACAAATTCTAGTATGGACTTTACGTATAATGCCTACAATCACATTTGGTTTTATCTTTCAACATTATTAAATTGAGCCAATCAGTTTGACCAAACTGACCCAATAGTTAGAAATTTGTGCCCACATTGACTATACTCACAGGGCTTCCTTGGTGGCTCAGATGGTAAAGAATTCACTTGCAATGCAAGAGACCCATTTCAATCTCTGGGTCAAGATCTCCTGGAGAAGGAAATGGCAACCCATTCCAATATTCTTGCCTGGAGAATTTCATGGACAGAGAAGCCTGGAGGACTACAGTCCATGGTGTTCTAAAGAGTTAGATACGCCTGAGAGACTTAACACTTTCACTGTGGACGATACTCTGTGTGTGCTATGCTTAGTCGCTCAGTTGTGTCTGACTCTTTGCGATCCCATGGACTGTAGCCCACCACACTCCTCTGTCCATGCGGATTCTCCAGGCAAGAATACTGGAGTGGGTTGTCATACTCTCCTCCATGGGATCTTCCCAACCCAGGGATCGAACCCAGGTCTCTAGCATTGCTGGTGGATTTGTTACAGTCTGAGCCACCAGGGAAGCCAAGAATACTGGAGTGGGTAGCCTATCCCTTCTCCAAGGGAACTTCCTGACCCAGGAATTGAACTGGGGTCTCCTGCACTGCACCCAGATTCTTTACTAGCTAAACTACCAGGGAAGCCCTGATACTACTCTCCCTGCCTCCAAAAGGGATTAAGAACAAACACAAAAGAGGAGTAGATTACTTTCAAAGATCCTGATTGATCAACCAAAAAATAAGGAAATCAAGGGGAAAAGTAAAAGTTGAGAAATAATAGAGAGTAGAAGATTATAATTTTAAAAAGAAGTATAAGTAATTGAACTTTTAAAAAGCATAAAATTAAATTATAGGGTATATGTAGGAATACACTTTTTAAAGCAATATTTTAATAAATTTAACATAACATTTAGGTATGTTAGATATGATAGATAATATTACAATAAAGTAAAATCTCAAAATATAAACAGCTTGATACAATATAAATGTATTTCTTTGCTCATGCTATGCATCCAATATAGTTTGGGAGTTGCCTCTGCCTTAAGTGATGAGTTCTAAGCCAAGACTGACAGATTCCACCATCATTTGGATCTTATACATAGCTTTTTTGGTTACTACAGTCTGAGAAAAAGAGCTGGATAATTGGCCTTTAGTAATTAAATGGTTTGGCCTAGAAGTAACTCATATAACTTCTAGTCACCTCTTTCAAAGCAGGGGGTCCATACTGTATCATATAGTCAGTCATACCTGCCTCCAAAGGAGCAGAAACCTATAATCTATGTATCAGATATTGAGTAGATATGGATATACGTGAACATAAATAATGCTATCACAACTTAAATCTAAGCTACTTGGCAATGAAGGCAAAGCCTGAGTGTTTCAACAATTCTCTTTGCCTAAGAAAAACATCATACCATTTTAAGAGAAAAAAGCTTTTACCCACAGCACACTTTACTGTCTTAGACTTTGGCCCTTTTACCAAAAAATGCTCTGTGTTTTATTTATGAGCATCTCATATATCAGGCTTTGACAAAAAGTGCCAAGGGATTGTGTCTGTTTGTAGCTTTATCAAGACCATTTTATTGAGGAGACAGGTAATTCAGATATAGAGAATTCTGATAATCCATCCCAAGGGGTAACCAAATAGGGATAATCTTGAATAACTAATGTTTCGGTGTACCCTTCAAACTCTCTCTAGAACTTTAACTATTTACATAGGATTTTGCTAAAATACTATTTCAGATTACTTAAGGTCTCTAAGCAGTATTTAGTGATCAAGAAGGGATGCTCCAGATTAGTAGAAAACCCCTGCAATTCTAAATACATGTAGCTTTCTTTTGAAGGTGGGTTTGTGTTATTCCTTTTTACCTACATATTTATTTATTCCTTGATCAGAAAAAGACTGAAGGCAAAGTACTAAAGCACAAAAGTGCAAGTTTGAACCTACCAAGTTCTCAGAGAATTGCTCTATTTCAGACTCCAGAATACTCCAGTATCATTGGGCATGGAAGAAGTAACTTCTGCAAAAGATTTTTGAACATAAGAGTTACTTATCTAACTCTATCATAAAAGTCTGTAAAATGACATATTTCGAACGAGGCTGATTCTACCGAGATAAATTAGTTGCAATATGCAACTCTTCAAAGAGGGAAACGGTAGGGGTGGGATGAATTGGGAGATTGGGAACTTCTGGATAAAAAACTCAATAATAGGATTTTGAATTCTCTCCATACATATTTATAAATTCAACATAAATCCACTCAGAACCACCAAAGGCCTTTTTCAGAACTGGACAAGGTGATTTTAATATTCAGTGGGAAGATTAAATGTGAAAGAAAAATTGAGCAAAATGTGAAGGAAAAAAGAACATTGAGGGGCGCTTGCCTTTCCCAATGTTAGAACTCCTATAATGCTATAGCATTATTGTAATGCTATAACAATACAGTGTTGTACAGTGACAAAAATTTCACAATAGATCAGTGATACACATTATAGACTTCAAAGGTTGACTCAGAAAGATATTTGTAATAAAAGTAGTATTTCAAAGTGGTGAGGAATAGATAAACTATTTGATAAATTATCTTGATAATTATTTATCCATCTGAAAACAAATATATATAAATGCATATCCTCTCCTTACATCATATACAAAATAAATTCCAGGTGGGCTAAAACATTAAATATATAAAAATTTATAAATGCTTTAGGAAAATACTTTCATAAGCTTTGAGCAAGAAGTATGTTTCATAGGAAATCATATAACCCTGTGCCAAAGAAGGAAAATATTGAAACATTTACCTAGATGAATGTGTTCTCTTCTCTCTCTCTCTCTGTCTCTCACACACACACACACACACACATACATATACACTCATTTAGGTCAAATATCTCAGTATTTATATTGGGCAAAAGTTTAATATCTCCAGTGTAGAAAGAGGCCCTAAAATTAATGAGAATTTTAAAGTATTTTTTTTCTGAAGAAAATAGACAAAGTCTTCATATGTATTGAGTGTTTTATTAAATGGCAAGGACTGTTTTATGTAGTTTATTTCATTAGCACACCAATCCTGATAGATTTTTCCCCACATCATGGGAAGATATGTTGAAACGAACATTTTTCTTTACCAAATTGGTAAAATCAAAGACATATAATATTGTGTTAGCAGTGTTTGGGGATGTAATGAATCCCTCCTCCCATATACACATACTTTTATTGAAATAAAATTATTAATAGCACAGTATTTTTGGAGGATAATTTGGCTGTTTGATCATTCTTTAATGGTCATACTTTTTGACTCAGTAATTCAACTTATGGGAACACAAATGCTAGTAAATATGCATTAAAGTACATGCATAAGGATTATCAGTGAAACATTGCTTCTTACATGAAAAAAAGTTAGAACAATCTGAATGTTGCATTACTCTGACAAACCAAGAATAAGGCAGGGAAATGTGATGACTCATCTAAAATTGTTTGGAAAAATTGCCCATTGGGCAATGGTCAAAAGAGATTACTAGATGTTCTTTCAATAGGGGAAAGTGGATTATCAGATTCCGTAAGACATATGTACCTTTTTATTTCTATTGACTAAGCTCTCTTCTAACCCTCAAAGAGTAGAAGTTAAGTTGTAGAAGATAGATATTAATGCAAAATGATTCTTTGTTGTTATTGCTTAGTCGTTAAGTCCTGTCTGACTCTTTTTATAACCCCATGGACTGTAGCCCTACCAGGTTCCTCTGTCCATGGGATTTCCCAGGCAAGGCAAGAATACTGAAGCAGATTGCATTTCCTCCTCCAGGGGATCTTTCCAACCCAGGAATCGAACCCCTGTCTCCTGCTTGGCAGGCAGATTCTTTACCGCTATCATCTGGGAAGCCAATTCTTGTCTATAAGAATGTAAATTAATTATATTCCATAGAAAAGCAATTGATTTCCAGCTTATGGAAAAGATAACTTCAAACATTACATTTAATTGACCCATGGAATATTAACCAGTTTTGCATCTATTACCACATTCATTTCACCATGCCTGATTGCCTAGCTATATAATGTTTGTTCTTCAAGTTCTCTTTTGAATTGGTCTTAACACATTATTGTGATTTCCTTATTAATTTATGAGTTGAAAAAATTCTTTGATATATAGTCATTTTATATTTGCATGAGAGAATTGAACCTTTTTGAAAATTATATGTCAGCATAATATTAAAGTCATTGCTTTTTATGAGACAAGAAGTTCTTTACTGATCTTTGCCATGGCTTTAACCATCTGTTCTCATTCAAAATCAAAATAAATATTATTATGCCCTGGACTAGAATAAGGTTTTATTTGGTGATACTGTTGACCTCTCTACATTAGGACAATGAAATTTAGCTTTTGTACACAAAAAAGGTGAACCAGAGAACATTTTCTGGAGGTTCTGTATTGTCTTATCCAAAAGTCTTTCAACACAAGAGCATCATGTTAAATTTATGCTAAAGGAGAAGGAGATTGTGGATCCCCAAAAATTGAAGAGTTGGAGTGAACTCATTAAAAAATAAATAAACCCAGCTCCAGCGATAATTAAAAAATAGCTCTTGAAAGATTTTTTAAAAATTTTATCCTTAACCTTTTTCCCTCTTGCTACCATAAAATGCATCGTGTCAGGTTCAACAAGATAGAATTGTGCCCTGTTCTAATCCATGTTGTTATATGTAGGCTGCAAAACTGGCATTTGTTGAGGCAGAAGTGAAGGCACAATGGTATAGATTGTCATGCATATAGCCAACTCATTTTTGCCACGTGTGCAGTGCCTCAGGGAGTGGGGGAAATCAAAGTGCTTAAGGAAGAAAAAAAAAAAAAAAAACAGAAGAGAGAACTCAATCTATAGAGCTCTGTGAAGTACCACTTGCTTCTTCCCTTCATACAATCAGTTAATCACCTTATAAAATGCCAAAATCATCAGCGCATGAGTTGAAACAGCGAATGCAATTTTTTCCTCTCCTTTAAATGTCTCCTTTTCAGTTATACAGTATTTTATGAAAAATTGATGTCTTGCTAGTCAACATGATGAATGTTGGGACATGCAGGGAATAGTTTAAAGAGTTTGTTTTAACAGTTATGCATTTAAATTGTCCCATTACAGTGGACATGTTTCCTCTGCCAACAAAAAAAAAATCAGTTCTTAAAGGTCCAGTTCTCTTAGAAATTTTTTTGCTGCCTTCAATCATTTTGATAGCAATCCTGATGAATTCATGAATTAAAATTATTTCATCCAAACGTTAGATTTTGAGGCAGCAGTTCAGGGCCCCTTTTTCTTTTATTATAGGGCTTTAATACATAATACTGAAGCCATTTAGAGTTTAAAAATATGATACATTTTCTAAGGAAAACCTTTAGATATCTAGGCTCAGCAGGGCATTTGTCTGAAAGCAATTAAGTCGTGCAGTGTATAACAGTATAAAAGCCATTTCTGCACTCAAAGTGCTTTTGTTTAAGTTCAGTTCTTGGGTCAAGGTCCCAGCCTCTGATCTTGCTCATAGTACATATATAAAAAATATTTACTGAACAAATGAGCTCATTGAAAACATCATCCATTCATCCATTTCTGTATTCCATCAGTGGAAGAGCAAAGGTAAATTGTTCTTTTCTTTCCTTGTCCTTCTTTGTCTGCTTACCCCAGAATCATAGATTTATAGAACAACATAGCTGGATCTTAAGAGCCATTAAAGACAATTTCTACATTTTACAGATGAAGCAACTGAGGCCTAGAATTTTGAAGTGGCCGGTATACTGCTACACAGCAAGTTAATGGCATGACAGCCAGATGACAAATCCAGGTCTTTCATCTGTAAAGCCAGTGGCCTTATTGTGCCAGATTGCCTCTAAGACATGTTCCCAAATTACTGGTGAAGGATAACCTGGCCAGCCTATTGGCTTTTTTTCTGCTGGAGGAAAAAGAGACAGATCCCAAAAGCCCTTTTGGATCTTGGGTTCCCAAGACTCATAGCTGCCTGTCACGAACTCATCTCAGCTTCTAGAAAGCAGTATCATTTCCTAGCCCTCAACAACACAAGATTAGTAGCAATGCAGTCAGGCCAGTGTCTGAAGTACTGTTCTAATAAAGACAGGTAAATATGACTGAAAGTTAAGAAAATGCCTTTGCCAGAACTCTCTTCAAGGAGTTCTACAATTACAGCAAGTTAGCCAAGGCTTTGAGAGCCACAGTGAAGATTCTGGTAGGTCAGGGGTTGTCATGGAGGAGTTTTAATTTGGATATTAAATGTCTGATTGGCTCTTTTCAAGAAATAACTTGGGAAGAGTAACTGTGGCAGTCAGATGGTAGCCTTGGTGAATGCAAGAACAGTTAGCAAGCAGCAGCTTGATTGTGGTGGTCTCAGAGATAATGGCAATGTAGAGAAGTGAAAGGATTTGGAAGGTAGTTTGGAGTAGGATAGTCAGGACTTAATAATTGACTGAATTTGGTGGAGGTGGGTAGTGTGGGAGCAAAAGACTCAATTCCCTGATATCTGGTTTGGTTGACTGGGTAGATGTGTCACTAACAGGAATGGAGAAGTTTGGAGCAAGGGCAGGTTTGCAGGGGAATGTATTGAGTTTTTCTTCCTGTTGAACTTGAGTACCTTGGGCCACCCAGGTGAAAATGTCTCATAGGATGAACAGATATACTATCTGAAACTTAGCTATATATAGGATCATCAAACAATCATGGACAGCATATTCAGGCTACAGCACAGCTCAGAGAACCTGTTTCTGCTCTGGCCTCATTTCCTAGTGCCCACCCACCCCTACTCTACCCCAGCTACACTGGCTCATTGTTATGGCCCCAATACTCCAGGCACACTCCAGTCCTACACTACTTAACGTGTCTTTCGTTTGTCCCCTGTTAACACTGGGATATCTGACTACGTCAAGCAACCTGAAAGCTTAAAGTATAAGATATACATTCTTATATTTCCATATTTAATAATGTTACACAAGTGAATGAACTGCAGATATCTACTTTCAACATCCCTTTCTTTCATATGCTGAGTTCTGCATTTGGTGGTGAGAATTTGTTCAAAATACACGAGCCCTGCCTTTGAGTGCTATGGTAGTTCAATGTAACCAGTGTTGAATGACATCTATTTATTCAATGAAATAATTTTAGATAATACTAATAAAAAGCTACCATTTTTTACCTTAATGTCATATACCTGATACATGCATAACTTGATTTAATCCTCACACCAACCATAGATGACAGGTACTATCAGGTACTAAAATCAGGTTTGTTTGACTCTAAAACTCATACTCTTTTAATCCTCCTCTCTGTGGATACTATGAGTTATTTATAGAAATATCTCTTGACTATATAAACATTTATTCCTGTAAGAGTCCCCTGCACACGTGGATAACATTATACCTAACTGAGGAGTCATGAAAGACCAGGGATCAGTGACTCTCAAAGTGAAATAAGCCCAGTGACAAAGAGTAAAGATTCCATGGCCCACAGGCTCTGCCCATTCCTTAATGAGCAACGAGGGCATAGGACTAACCAAGATATGTCTCAGCAGAAACAAAAATCATAATAATTTTGTATTAGTTGATTAATTATAATCTAACTATACATTAAATATACATTTAGATATGCATCTATTGTACCCCATAGGAGTATGAATGACTCCTACTTGCACTGTAGCTTGCACTTGTCAAAGAGTAATGATTGAAAAATAACAGGTCAAAAATGGCATTGATACACCAATATACACCAAAGGATTAACTAACTAATCTCAAACAGAATAAATAATAGCCTTTAAGAACTGCTAATATGAAACCCTTAATTCTTTATTAAATGGAAGCCTGTGAAGTCACATGTCACTTATTCACAACAATAAAAAGAAACGCCTGCATGATCTCAGGTCTCAGGCCACTATCTGGCTTGGCACTGGGCCACAGATCACACACTGAGAATTACTCTCATATAACCTTGTGACAGCAATTAAAATTGAGGTCTGTGTTCATCAGACCCCAAAGTCACTTTGTAAAGCTCAAGTTCTTGAACCAGACACCATTCATGAGGCATGAAGACCAGGACTGTGACACCTTTTATTATAGGGAAAATTAAGTGCAGTCAGAGGAAAGTCCAGTGTTGAAATGAAAAAGAAGAGCAAGATGAGGATGAGAAATGAGACCACTTACCACTGGATACAACCATCAAAATCAACTGTCAATTATCAAGTGCTTACTACATACCAGAGATTGTGCTAACTGCTTTGCATATATTATATTATCTTGTTTAAATCTCAAAACAAACCAATAAGGCAGTTAGTGTTATCAGTCGCAGTGTATAGCTGAGGTGTAAAAAAGATAAGCAACTCCACTCAAGATCACTTAACTAGTGAGATTTTTAACCCAAAGCCAGATTTTTAACCCAAATCTAATGTTTTTAACCACTACCCAATTCTATGACTGCCATTAAATTCAAAATTTAATATACTATCAGCTACTGTCCTGTCAGAGATCAGACTGCACATCTTAACCTAAGGGTTATTGTTCAAACTGAGATAATTTTTATTGTAAAAGGCGGGCACCCTTTTTTTTTTCAGACTTTCACCAGGATTTTCACAGGCAAACAGGATGATCAGTTCATATCCTGACATGATTCATATATAGCAAGAATTCACATGCCAGTATGTAATTGTAGCTGGGAGTACAAGTTTAGATGGCGTACCACAAACACCTACAGGGAATCGTTATGACATATGTGTTAACAGACCTCTTGTGCACTTGCAGAAAATCTATTTTCTGGCTTTGAAAAGGACCAGTCAATTGCATGGATCCAAAATGATGCTTTGGGGCTATGTGGAGCAAGGTTGCACTATGAAATTTCACAGAGGCAAGAACTTTCATGTCAGTGATGAAAGGCTGGGATCCATCAGTAGTTACAAAGCCAACTCCCCACTGTCTCTGGCCCAGCAGGACGGCAGTTCTGCTAAACAGGAGACAGGCATAGCTGTAGCTTCTGCATGTGCAGCCTGGATCCAGGATGGACTAATATGTCAGAGCAGAACCACCAGCAATAGAGGTGGAGGTCTAGAAGTTGGGCTGGGGGCAAATGGAGTAAAATGAAGCTGCAGAACCAAGCTGGAGTCTCCTCCTTCACGTTAGTTGTACAGATTCTTTCCAAATATTAGTCTGTTATAGTAATTTTTTTTTGTAAATTGCAAAAGGAACTTTCTAAACCCTTTTATTTGGATATTCTTTTAAACCATCATATGGTGGGCTTCAGGTGATGCAGTGGTAAAGACTCCGCCTGCCAGTGCAGGAAACATGTGTTTGATCTCTGGGTTGAGAAGATCCCTTGGAGGAAGAAATGGCAACCCACTCCAGTATTCTCACCTGGGAAATCCCATGGACAGAGGAGCTTGGCAGGCTACAGTCCATACGGTCGCAGAGTCAGACACGACTGAAGCGACTTAGCACACATGCATGCAAGTAACCACATCTTCGTGCACGTTGACATTTTTAGTGGTGGATTAATATAGAAACTAACAGGTTTGTCTCATTGATGTGGATCTTCATCTTTGTCTGAAACTAGCAGTTAGGATTTCTAGTTATTTTGATCCAAAAGTTCCATTATAATCAACAGGAAACTTATTTCCAAAGTGTTCCAAGAGAAATTCTCAGAGCTGCGGATGTCACAGTGAACATGATACATTCCCTAATCTCATTCTTGAGGATGTTTATGTACTTTTATGGAAAATGACCCTTTATAAAAGGTATTTATACAAACTATCTTGTTCCAAGTCATAAAAATTATATCTCCTCTCTATCCATCAGTTCCCTCAAGTGTAAAATGAGGACACGGACCTGGATGCCTCCACAAATACTTTCCAGCTCTAAAATCCCATGATCCCCTTGTCATATTCATCAAGTGGGTGTGAAGGGCAATTTCTTTAACTTTTCCTTTCTTTTCCATTCTTAATATTAAAAAGCTAAATCCATCTCAAAGCAATAGATTTGACATTTTTCCATACACTGACTATGAATCAAAAGGTCAGACACATAAATCAACTGAGGAGATGTCAGGGAGCATGGTTATGCATCCAACATGAAACAAAACTTTCTTCTGACCTCTGGAAGGGGCATCAGAAAAGACTTTTGCCTGATCTTTGTGGGCCTTATGTAAACCAGCACTCCAAAGTAATCATGCTGTGGCAGAGCACCATGGTTAAAAGAGAAATTTTATCTTCCTTATTATTTTTGCTTCAGAAATAAAGTAGACTCCAAAGGTAACTGCCCTTTTCTAGAATAAGGTGAAAATATCACCAATTTCAAGGTCAGGACTGGCAGCAATGGGCAAGCTAATGTAGGGAGATGAGAGAGAAAGTATACATTAATACTCCCTTTCTGCATGTCAGCACTATTGCAGTGACTTAACATGACCTCTAAACCTCACAAGAAGTCTATGCAGCAAGCCCTGTTAATTTCCATTTTAGAACCAAGGAAATGTAAGGATGAGAGAGGCAAAATAAACTTCATGATTAAGTGGTTAGGAAATGGCAGAGTTGATATGCACTTTGAGTCTAGAGCCATACTCTTTCTGGACTACCCCTATGTATTTACTGCAGTTTAAAGACTCCGAATTAATTATATATCCAGAATTCCAACTGTTGATTCCTCAGAGTATAATTATATTTAAAATAACATATAGAAGTTTTCCTAATTAAAGAAAATTTCTTTAAGTCTTTGTCAGATAATTTTGACTTCTGTGTTGTGATGTCTTTTGTCTTTTATATTGTCATCTATTGTCTTTTCCCGGGTGAGTTATGACTCTCCTGCTTTTGCGTGTATGCATATTTTTGTGTGTGTGTTGAACAATTTTAAATTATGTTCTGAATACTTTGAACATTATGTTTTGATGTTCTGAGTCTCATTTAGCCCCTTTGGAGAGAGTTGCTATTTTCGCATTAGCAAGTAACTAACCCAGTTGGGTTCGGGTCACAAGTTCCTACCAGCCTTCTGTGTGTTATGGCTTCAATGTCAATCTGTTGTTCCCAGCCTTGTGCATGTATGCCAGGCAGTTGTGAAGATATGTGTAAATGCAGAGGGGCTCAAATATTGCTAACTGTTCACAAGTGGTCATAATCTATGTCTACCTAAGTTAACAAATTATATGATTGAGGACAGTTGGGTTTTGAGACTAGAAGAAGAATTAGGCCAAATTAATGAGGAAATTGTTGATTTGGCACTAACATGATGAAGAAGAATGAACAGAGCCCAAAGATTCAGAGACGTAACTTGAACACCAGTTTGGACACTTAATAGCAATGTGGCTTTGAGTGCATTACTCTAAAGTGCATTATTCCGTCCTCTAGAAAACAAGATAAATATACACTACAGGATATTTGAGGGATTAAATAAAAATATACAAATTAAAACACTTAAACCCCCTAAAACAATGCCTGGCATATAGTAAGTACTCAATAAATACTTTATTATTAATTCAAGAAGATGCATACTTCAATAATAAACTTATTAAAGAGAACAACAATACTTTCAGCTCACATACCAAAGTCTACTTTTCTTTTGTTTTATGCATACATTCCCAGTAGTGAAAGATGCTGATAGGGTTATAATGGGCTAAAACCCTTCCAACAGCAAACAGAGTCAAGCTGATGTCCTCAAAGATTTCATGCAATGTTGCCCCTCCTGCCTCTCTGACCTTATTTCCTATCACTCTCCATTTATTTACTATTCTTGGACCTTCTTCATAGCTCCCCAAATTCTCTGACCATGAGGACCTTTCCATCAACCATTCACTCTTTTCCAGAATCTTCACATTGCTGGTGCTTTCTCATGATTTGGGTCTTGGAGCAAAAACAATCTCTCAGAGAGCTTCCTCTGACAACCCCATCTCAGATCACGGCCCTGCCCCTACCCTTCACTGTCCATCCTGCTACCCTGACTCATTTTATTCATAGCATTTGTCATTACCTGAAATTATTTTAGCTATCTACTTAATTAGTTTCTTGTTTATTCCTGTTTTCATTCAGAAAAATGTCAGTTCTATGAGGCAGGTATCCTTTTATTCCCACTATGGTATTACTAAAGCCTACACATGTCTGGAACATGACAGGTTTTTCAATACATGTTAAATGAATGAATAAACCAAGTTGCATTTTGTTGCCTATAATTTCTTGGATTTTTTTTTACTCCATTAGAAGAAAATCTGTAAGTATTATTTGATCATTTAACTGGACTTTTTTGAATTTCTGCTATCCACAAACATTCAATGATTCATCAACATACCTGAGTAAATTTTACATTTGAATTGATTTTCATATTTAAAACCTTGGTTTAGTATCTTTATTGCAGAAAAATTCAGTGAAAACAGGAAGCTATTAATTGTGCAGCTTCTCAGCATCTGACACATGCAGATGGTGTGGCAATGTAGGGCTCCTTGGCAGGGCATCAAATTATCTAACAATCACAAAATATCAGTAACACACCTGGGGTTGCATCAGACAGGATGATCTGTTCAGATGTGGTTAATGCCATTGTTCCCTCAAGGGAAACAGTCTTTAGTTTTATATAAAGCCAGCATGGATCCTTGACAGAAATCTGCAGCCAGACATAATCACATTTAAGAAATATAAACTCAGAGATGATTCTGGCCACCTTTAAGTTGTGTGTGGCTGGAAATGAAGACAGATCGGCTATTGGATTTGAGGCCAAGATATCTTGCCCAGCACTGATTAACATGTGTCATATTTCAATCTCTTTGGTCTACATCATTTGGCAGGATTTGTTCAGGACAAGTCTTGGGGTTATTTATCCTGTTCAGTAATGTACTCTTCCTCCACCAGAGAAGTTCCACCTGCAAAGCTGAGTCTTGAATCTGGAGGGCCATTCAGAGCATGGGAGACTGATTTGCCAGAAGGAACTTGAGGTTCAAAGTCCCCAGTTATGAAGAGTCACACAATTACTTTGAATCTCATATGCTTTGATGCCTCAATAAAATAAGTATTTTTAAAATTAACTTTTGGATTTATTTATTACAAGCATGCAAACTATACAATCCTGGAAGTTGGGAAATAAATTTAAAATTCTATCCCACTTTCCTCTACAAACCTACATTCCCGAGATAAAACCAATAGTCTAAGTTTTCTTGTCATCTTTTTAGAAATTTTCTATGTATCAACATATAGCTGGTGAATATGATTCCTCAAATTGTTGAGTGTGTTCCTTCCTGTAACTTTGCAGTGCTCTCTTCCTATGGGTAGTTGACCCATTCTATCTTTTGGCACTCAGCTCAGCTATGCCACATGTTTCGGCTAATGAGATAATTGTTCTTTTTGTTTGGTTGCTAATTCGTGTCCAACTCGTTGTGACCCCATGGCTTGTAGCCCACCAGGCCCCTCTCTTCATGGGATTTCCCAAGCAAGAATACTGGAGTGGGTTGCCATTTCCAGTGGGATGACAGTAGATTTTAAAAAGCAGCGGTTTCAAACAGAATTGTGCATTAGGGGCTGTTCTTTTGAGCCTGTGACACCATCATTTTTTCTCTTTCAGTTTTACTGAGATAAATGACATACTGCATTGCATTAGTTTAAGGTATACAGCATAATGATTTGACTTACATACATCATGGAATGATTATTACAATAAGTTTAGTGAACATTAATCACCTCATTTACATGTGAAATTAAAGAAATAGAACAAAATTTACCTTCCTCTGAGAACTCTTAGGATTTATTCTCCTAACAGCTTTTGTATACAACATATAGCAGTGTTAATTATGTTTATCATTTTGTATCAATACTTTATATCCCTAGTACTTGTTTATCTTATAACTGGCAGCTTGTACTTTTTGACTCCTTTTATCCAGTTCCCACTTCTACTCACCCGCTCTCATCACAAGTCTGATCTCTTTTTCTATGATTTTGTTTGTATGTTGTTATTTTTAGTGTAGTTGACCTGCAATACTGTGTTAGTTCCTGTTGTACAATGTAGTGATTTGATATTTCTGTACATTTCAAAATGATCACCATGACTTTGCATCACATTGCAAAGATATTGACTGTATTCCCCACACTGTATGTTTCATACAAATGACTAATTTACCAAAATATTGAAGTTTTTCACTCTTAATCTCCTTTGCTTATTTCTTTCTTCCTCTCAATACTCTCCCCTCTGGCAACTACCTGTTTGTTCTATCTATAACTCTGTTTTGGTTTTGTTGTGTTTGTTCATTTGAAATCATACAGTATGGGTCTTTCACTGTCTATTTCACTTAGCAAATTATCCTTGAGGCCCATCCATATTGTTACAAATGGCAAGATTTCATTCTTCTTTATGCCCAAGTAATATTCCACTGTGTATATACCACATCTTCTTTATTATCTATTACTGATGGGTGTTTAGGTTGCTTTAATTTATGGGCTATTGTAATTAATGCTGTAGTGAACATAAGGGTGCATATATCTCTTCTAATTCTAGTGTTTTTTGTTTTCTTCAGATGAATACCCAGGGTGAAATTGCTGGATGATATGGTAGTTCTATATTTAGCTTTCTGAGGAACTGCCATATTGTTTTCCATAATGGATGAAGCAGTTTACATTCATGCCAACAATGCACAAGAGTTTTCTTTTCCCCACATCCTCACTGACACTTTTATTTTTTATAATAGTGATTCTGTATGAGCTAATATTTCATTGTGGTTTTGTTTTGCATTTCATGATTAATGATGTGCATCTTTCCCTGTATCCATTGGCTATATGTATGTCTTCTTTGGAAGAATGGCTATTCAGATCCTCTGTCCATTTTTTTTCCTTAAAAATTACTTTATTAAGGTAAGATTGACATTTAAAAGCTGTACATATTTAATATATAGATATATATAGAATCACCACCATTAGAGCCATAAATATATCCATTACTTCCCAACATTTCCCTCCATCACCTTTATTATTATATTTTTTGAGTGGTAAAAACATTTGATGTTTGTATTTACCTCCTTAACAAACACAAACACAAACACAAAATACAAAATTATATGATCTTATCATATGTAGAATCTAAATTAGTCAGGCTCAGATACAGCGAATAGAAAGGTGGTTGCTAGAGGTTGAAGGGATGGGCAAATGAGAAGTGATGTCAAAGGGTACAAAATTTGCATTTTGCAAGATATAGTAAGTTCTGGTGACCTACTATATAAAATAACACTGATAGCTAACAATATTTTATTGTATAAAATTTGTTAGGGCTTTCTAGTGGTAAAGAATCTGCCTACAATGCAGGAGATGCAGAAGACGTGGATTCACTTGCTGAGTCAGGACGATCCCCTGAAGTAGGAACTGGCAACCCACTAGATTATTTTTGCCTGGATAATCCCATGGACATAGGAGACTGGTGGATTACAGTCCATAGAGTCACAAATAGTCAGACATGACTGAGCAACTGAGCACACACACAAAATTTGTTAAGGAGGTAAATACAAATATCAAATGTTTTTACCTCTGCCCATTTTTAAAATGAATTGATTGGAGTTTTGTTATTGTAGTTGTTATTGAGTTATGTGAGTTCTTTGTATATTTTAGATATTAAACCATTATCTTATGTATCACTTGCAAGTATCTTCTCCCGTTCAATAGGTGGCCTTTCTATTTTGTTGGTAGTTGCCTTCATTGTGCAAAAACTTTTTGGTTTGTTTGTAGTCCCATTTGTTTATTTTTGCTTTTGTTTCCCTTGCCTGAAGAGACATCAAAAAAATATTACTTAAGACTGATGTTCAAAAAACTTACTGCCTATGTTTTCTTCTAGAAGTTTTGTGGCTTTAAGTCTTATATCTAAGTGTTTAATCCATTTTGAGTTGACTTTTGTGCATGGTGTGAGAGACTAGTCCAGTTTGATTCTTTTGCATGTACCTGTCCAGATTTCCCATCACTATTTATAGGATGGGCTGTCTTTTCCTCATTGCGTGTTTTTGCCTCCTCTTCTGTAGATTATCTTCCTGGGTAAGTGTGGTTTCATTTCTGTGTTCTCTATTCTTTTCCATTCATCTTGTGTCTGTCTTTATGCTGGTGCCATACAGTTTTGATCACTGTGGCTTTGTGTATAGTTTGAAATAAAATAGTATGATTCCTCCATCCTTGTTCTTCTTTCTCAGATTATTTTGGCTATTTGGAGGGTTTTGTGTTTCCATATAAATTTTAGAATTATTTGTTCTAGTTCTGTGAAAAATGCAACTGAGATTTTGATAGGAATTGCATTGAACCTATAGATTACCTTGGATATTATGATCATCTTGACAATATTAATTCTTCTGGTCCACGAACACATTATATCTCTCCATCTGTTTGTATTATATGCAATTTCTTTCATTAGTTTCTTATATTTTTCCAAGTAGAGGGCTTTTATCTCTTTAGGTAAAAAGGAGGCAAAATATTCCAAGATATTTTATCCTTTTTTGATGCAATTATAAATAGGATTGTTTTCTTAATTTCTCTTTCTGATAGTTTGTTGTTCTTACAAGTTTGCCAAATGCATTGATAAGTTCTAATAGTATTTGGTGGTGCCTTTAAGACTTCCCTGGTGGCTCAGATGGTAAAGCATTTGTCTACAATGTGGGGGACCCAGGTTTGATCCCTGAGTCAGAAAGATCCTCTGGAGAACAAAATGGCACCCCACTCCAGTATTATTGCCTGGAAAATCCCATGGACGGAGGAGCCTGGTTGGCTACAGTCCATGGGATCTCAAAGAGTCGCACACGACTAAGTGACTCCACTTCCATTTAGGATTTTCTGTGTATAGTGTCATGTCATCTGCAGACAGTGACAGTTTTACTTCTTCTGTTCCAATTTGGATTCCTTTTATTATTTTTTCTCATCTGGTTGCTGTAGCTAGATTTCCAAAACTACATTGAAAAAAAAGCTATGATAGTGGTTATTTCCACTAGTGCTATGTTCCTTGTCTTGTTCCTTATCTTAGAGGAAACAGATTTTCACTGCTGAATATGATGTTAGCTGTGAGCTTGTATTTTGTGCCTTTATTAAGTGGAGAGAGCATCACATGTTCTCTGACATGAAAAGCTTGACATGCCTCCTACTGGCTGCATGATCTTGAGTGTAGTCAGTTCACCTCTTTGTGCTTTTCCCTCTCTTATAAATGTAAATATAGTTTCTACCTTGAGGGGGACTAGTGTGAGGCTTAGAAGTACTGTGTGTGAAGTACCTGGCATAGGGCATGGGACACAGTAGGCACTCAGTGGTGGTACTGAGTACATTTATTTGTGTGATTTCTGTGACTATAACCAAGTGATTGTTACTTTCCCTCATTGTTTTCTCCTACAGTATTTTATTTGATTTAGGGAGCCCATTCTTCACATTTTCACATCTCTGAATAATGCTCTGTGAGTTAATATCAATGACATTTTGTGAACGCTATCAGCCAAGTGGCAGTCATAATGTTATTGTCATTGCCTGTGCATGGAGGGATTTAGTGCCATAAATGGACAACTGAAACCTTTCGGTGTCTCATTTCAGAGACCATTTAAGGAGCAGGACTAGCATTCCTATTTTCCATCTGAAACTGGTTATTTCCACTAGTGCTGTTACCACTATCACCAGTTACATCCAGCGTTTATAAACCACCTAACAGGTGAAAGAAATTGGGCTAAGACCCAGAAAGGCAAAGCCCTTGAATATCTAACAATATCACCTGAGAAATAGGACACAGACATAAAACATAATTAACTACAAGGCAGTCTGTGTCTGGTGCCAAGAAATAGAGCAAACACTATATAAATGCTCCAAGAGGCAAAGAAAAGAGATGACTGGGAGGGTGAGGGTTCAGAGACAGCCTCACAACGATGAAAATCATCATGAAGTTTTAAAATGAGGGTAGAACTTAGGAAAGAAGGGAGATCTCTCTGGCATGTGGGATGACTGGAACAATGGGAAAACCCCAAAGTGCATGGAAAAAATGTACGTAGTCCCTTTAGATATTCTTCCTTTTAGCATCAGGTAAAAGGAAGGATGAAGTAGTGTGGCCAGTAAGTTAGGGACAGTGTGTTGCATTGTATAGCCCTCCTTATTTTTAATTCTTAAGTTAATGATGTGAATGTTTGTGGAAGATCGCCACTTAGGCAGTCAAGAATAGGGTGGAAATTTCTTCTTCATGGATCATTTGATCTGATCGTACAGAACTTGAAGAGGTCCCAAAAGAGGATTTGTCCTGCTCTCTATTATTGGAAAGAATAGCATAATTATAAACCACTCAGAACTAGAGATTGGTTATTTTTTGGCAGATGTCCTTTAAATGTAACTGGTTCAATTTGATAACCCCGGGAAGCAAGTCAGTACACTTGGTTACCAAGTAGCTTTGTTGAGACATGTTTATACTCATGGTGGGCAATTGGGAACACCTGCTTTGAAGGTCATACAAGCCCATATCGTCCTGGCCTCATAATGTACGACTTTTAAGATAGAAGCAATTATTTGTTAAGTAGTAGATCAGGGCTGCTGCTAAGTCGCTTCAGTCGTGTCCGACTCTGTGCAACCCCATAGACAGCAGCCCACCAGGCTCCCCTATCCCTGGGATGCTCCAGGCAAGAACACCAGAGTGGGTTGCCATTTCCTCCTCCATTGCATGAAAGTGAAAAGTGAAAGTGAAGTCGCTCAGTCGTGTCCTACTCTTCTCGACCCCATGGACTGCAGCCTACCAGGCTCCTCCCTCCTTGGGATTTTCCAGGTGAGGGTACTGGAGCGAGGTGCCATTGCCTTCTCCGGTAGATCAGGGCAGGAAAAGGCAATGGCAACCTACTGCAGTGTTCTTGCCTGGAGAATGCCAGGGATGGCGGAGCCTGTGGGCTGTCGTCTATGGGGTTGCACAGAGTCAGACACGACTGAAGCGACTTAGCAGCAGCAGCAGCAGATCAGGACATTTCTTAAGACAAACCTACCTGATGCTGAAAAAATGGCCCCATAAATCTAGGTGAAATTCTCACCTCATTAAGGTCCATTAAGGGTGAACCTCACCTTCTGAGTGAGACCGAGATCTGGACCAATCTATGAAAAAGTGCACCCTGTCCCCCTTTCCACCATACCCTAGACTCTAGACCCCTTTGCTGCTGCGTCTATTCCTGAAGAACTGGTCATCTCTAACATGCTGTGTATTTGTTTGCTAAGTTTATTGTTCATTGTGTGTGTTTTCTGACTGGAATGTATGCTTCCAAAGGGCTAGGATTTTAGTCTGCTCTATTACTGCTTTGCAAACATCTAGAACAGTGCCTCAAATATGAAAATTCCAAGTATTTGAATAACTATTTCTTGGATGAGTGAACTCAACAACAAAAGTCAAGGATATTGTAGAGAGACTGTCACACTCTGGGGATTGGCTCCACATCTTATTCTATGGCTTCATTATTTCTTTATTCTAAGAACCTATGATGTTATACTATAAAAGAGGAGAATCACTAAAGTTTAAATTTTTTTTTAAATATTGATTGAAGTGTGACACATGAATAACAATGTGTAACTGGGTATTTCTAATGATACCAGGTCAAGTCTCTCCACTTGATAAAGATCCAAGCTGGAGTTCTGATTCAGAAAACGTGGCAGAAAAACACCTGAATGTATCCCTATATCTTTTATTTATAAAAACTGACTCTGTGTATTGCTCTTAAATGCTGGAGTTTGTGATTGGCATTGTATAAACTGTGAAAATGACCAAATTAGATACACTAGTTCATCTTCTGAACTTCAGCTTTTACAAGGAATTCCAGCCACCACCAGCCTCCTTAAATTAAGTTCACATTGAGTCTACTACATGTTTCTCTTAAGCTCTTCATGGGCACTTGTAAGTCACGTTGCAATTTTATCATCCTATGACAGTTCAGGGAGGGACTTGTGACAGAAAGTTACATGGAGACAAATTTTTCCAATGCTAGTGGACTGGTGAGAATGAATGCCTTATGCTTAGGTGAACATTGCATTGTGTTTTGTTATTCAGTTGCTGAATTTAAACTCTTAGGGTCATTCTGAGCATCTTCCCTGAAACATTCTGTAGACCTTTTATTTGGTATGGCTTTCCATCTACCACGCATAGACAGTAACGTGCCAAGCAGAAATCTGAAGATGCCTTGTTCAATTTCATCATTGGATTACTAGCTAGGGGATGGGAGGAGTGTGAATGTTTTACCTGCTTATCCTTTGACTCACTCTTTGGAAAACTTTTGTAACTTTACAAAAGGTCTCCCAGCTCAGATTATTTTTGTCAGACACATCTAGCAAATGCTTTGCTATTTTCAACAAGATAGAAGCCAGAAATACAGGGCATCTGGTCCTTTGAAATCCAACTAACCTAATACTGGTGTTTTAATTATTTTTCTTTTTAAAACATTTACTTAAATTTGTTCTTAAAAAGCACTTAAGCTTACATGAGCTTACAGCTCAACGAGTTTTCATGACAAGAGTACACCTGTGCAGCGTCACCCAGCTCCAGAAGCAGAACACTGTCAGAAGCTCAGAAACACCCCTTTGTGATTACTTCCAGTTACTACCTACCTCCTGAGGATAATTACTATCTTGACTAGTAAGTAATAGCATGCATTTCTTCTTCATGCTTTTTTGTTCTTTATATAAATGGAATCATACAGTATAGAATCTTTTGTGTTGACTTCTTTCCATTTTTTTTACCCTGATAGTATTTTTTCGTTGAATTTAATTATAGATCATTCTCACTGCTCTATAGGAATCTATTGTGTGAATGTACTACCATTTATGTATCATTTCCAACACTTGATGGGAATTTGGACAGTTTCTAGAGTAAGACTAAGGCCAGTAATGCTGCCGTGCACATTCTAGTGCATGGACTTACAGTGGGAATATGTAGGTAATTCTGTTAGTTACATACTTCAGTGTGAAATTTTGGGTTCTGATGCTTTTCTGTCATTGTACTGTTGATTCTCTGAAAATGAATGCACACACCTATTCATGAAGGCAATAGAATCCAGTGAGAGCCATCAACTTGATGATTTCATAAAAGGACGACAAAGCAGGGCCCTCTACTTCTGTCACAGTGAAGAATTCAATTACATGTTCTCAACACCTTTCCCTGTCTCTTCCATAGCGGGATGGGGCAAGATATAGGTGCTTGGGTCACCTCAAAACCCACAAAGAATTTCACCCTCCAGAAATCAAAGCATCAACATGATACATTAGACCATTGCTTCTTGTTCCAAGAAATTATCCTATTTGTATCTGCCAAGAAGGGCAGGGAACCGTAATTAAAATTCACACTTGCATATCACTCTCCATCTGCAAAGTACTTCATAGCTATTAACTAATTAATCCTCCACCTTTCTCCTCCTGCTCCCCCACCATTCCTCCCCACCATGAAGCAGGTGGCATCTCCATAATATGTCGCTCATTTGCAAGAAGATAAACATGAGAACAGGTTATGCCATTTCCTTGATGAGGTCCAGGAGTGTAAAATAAATACTTTGCTGCCTGGGGCTTTTGTGAAATAAAATTACCACATACTTTAAGCCTGCAGATCTAAATTGCATAAATAAGGCCTCTGAAGAATTTTTGTCACATATGACAGGAAAGATGGATTTATTGTCGGGTTTGTTTACTAAACTGTCCCAGTGGTTGCTCATGAATATCGATGATGCCACAGCTCCTGGGAAAGCCATGTAAGAAGCCTGAGATGGAAAAAAATCACTACATGCTTTCTAACATGGGACCAAGAAAGTCTATTAATGTGGTTATTCTATGTCTTTTCCCCCTCCCAATCCAAGAAGAGAGGATTTTAAATTGGTTAGAAAAGAGTATAGGTGAAATAACTTTTAAATGGAAACATATAGAAAACAAAGTGATGTCTATTCCTTTACATGTTTGTGATTAGAAGTGAGCCTTTTGTTATACATTTCTGTCTTTTTGAAAAATAATAAAATCCCATGTAAGTTCTAGTTATCTATATCCAGATATTAACCACAAATCAAATTCAGCTTAAGTTATTGTTTTTTAGGAGGAAAAAGCCTTGGCCTGTGGAAATTTTCTGTCATTTTGTGTTTGTAATTTATAAATACAGAGTAATCTACTTTAATTTTAGATACAACCTACATTTGTAAAATCAGGAGCCAGGAAAGTCATCAAACTAGTAATTATACCCAGACAAAAAGGAATTCTTCCTGAGGCTACATTCTGCTCTGGTTCTTTGCATGTAGTTTGCTCTGGTTTCCCGGGACTTGCTTGTGCATATTGAGGGCACTGGAGGCTCCTTAGGGTTTTGAATAGACAAAAAAAATTAAAAAAGGAGAAATAAATGGCTATTAGGCTTGATAAGTCTGTTCAAAAGAGAAATTAAGATGCTTAATATCTGATTTTTTTTTTTTCTATTCATCTGAGCACGGCTGGGGTGAAAGCCCCGTATCAGAAACTACCTAAGAAGAATAAAACAAAGCACTGCCCTAGGGGAATTTCCATAGAGCGGAAGAGATGAGTCAGGTAGGCTTATGTCTATATTAGAGATAGACCAAGAAATTAGTCTGAGTGAACTGAGCTGCTCAGGAGGGGCCTCACTCCCATCCCCCTACAGTATGTAGAAGTATCCCCAAATAATAATACATTTAACAGAAATACAGAGCAGTGCTCCAAGCAAGCAAAGGATATACTGAGATTCTGGAAATGAAGAGGGAACTCAAAGCTGGGATGGTAAGTGGGATTCAAAGCCAAAGTCTCCCAGGGAGAGAATCTACCTTAGGGCTGAGACTTTGAAGACTAATCTGAGGTCTGTGTTGAACATCTCCTATGGAGAGGCTTAATGAGAAGTTAAGGAGTAACACATTTGATTCAGGAAACAAAACAAAACAGCGTGAGGAAGAAGAACCACTAAAGGAGGCAGGAGAACATGGGTAGTGAGGTGGGCAGAGCGAACAGGACTCAGCTGTGAGCAGGGCAGGTGCAGCGACAGTGGGCCCTGGAGCAAGGGGCTTGTTTTCCAGTTTTGGCCCACCGAAGACTGTGGACAATGAGATTTAGTTTGACAGTTAGGAATCTTGGTGATGCTTGGGAGAGTGGTTTCAGTATATGTGAAACCGGGTGGTGGGGTGGAGAAGGGTGGGAATTAGACCTCGGAAGCAAGTGGCCTGAGAGAGAGCCGAGGTAGCTGAGGAGGAGGAGAAGGTGGAAAAATGAGAGGAAGGCAAATGGGGCAAGAACGTCATTTGTTTGTGGTTGTTTTACTATTTTAAGATCTTTATATGTTTGTAGGCAAGAAGTCATAGAGAGAGGGAAAGAGACATTGAAATTCAAATGACAGTAAGAGATGGAGCAAAATCCCAAGAGGAGGCAGGAAGGACTGCATTCAAAACTAGGTGGAGGATTAGCATTGGGCGGAGTCGTTAAAAGCAGTAACTTTTTAATGAGTATTTCAAGATATTTTATTATCTTTCTTCGTTACTACTGCTGAAAAGAAGTCTGCTCTCAGTCTGGTGTCATTCTTTTGTAGGCCATCTACCTTTTTATTCTGGCAGTATATTAGCTATCTAATTTTGCATAACAAGTTATTCTACCAAATAGTAGATTCAAACAGGAACATTTGCTACCTCACACGGTGCCTGTGGATTAGGAACCCAGGGGTTACTTGGCTGAGTGGTGCTGATCCAAGGTCTCTGTGTGTTGGACTGAAGGCTTGCCTGGGGTGCAGGACCCAGGCCAAGTGGTGGACTCTCTCACCTGGTAAGGTAGTGGCGGTTGTTGCGGGAGGCTTAGGAGCTCCAAGTGGACTCTTCAGGGTGCAACCTGGCAGCTGGCTTCCCTAGGGCAGGTGATCTGGGAGGGAAAAAAGGAGGAGGGGGAGAGAGACAGAGAGAGAGAGAGAGCTAAGTCACTTCAGTTGTGTCCAACTCTTTGCAGTCCTATGGACTATAGCCCTCCAGGTTTCTCTGTCCATGGGATTCTCCAGGCAAGAATCCTGGAGTAGGTTGCCATTTGCTCCTCCAGGGGATCTTCCCAATCCAGGGATCCAGCTCAAGTCTCTTATGTCTCCTGCATTGGCAGGTGGGTTCTTTACCACTAGTGCCACCTGGGGGAGGGGAGTGGAGAGAGAGAGAGAGAACCAGGAGAAAGTTTTAATGACCTCACACACCTTTGTGTCTACTACATTCTGTTTCCTGGAAGTGAGTCCCTAAGTGGAGCACACAGTCAAAGAGAGGGAAATTGGACTCTGCGTTTTGAAGAAAGGGATGTCAAAGAATGTGTGGTTATTAAACGACAACTGGCAGTTAGGACCTGAGGTGGATGCCGTTAAGACGTTGGGGGAAATCTCACATTGGAAATGTTTAACTTTCTTGATGAGCTGAGATTCGTTAGGTGTGAAAAAAAAGGAAGAGCCCACATACCATGTCATGTTATTCTGCTTTGCATGCCTGAGAAGTTTTGTGTGATTCTGAGGATGATACCACTGAATGGTATGTGCTATGCTGTCTCAGATAGTGCGGGCGAGGGCTTGCATTGATAATGGGATGGGCAGATGATGGGGGAGGGAGTGGACACATTCGCAGTGTCATTTGTTACTTCATTTATTTGCAGATCTCCTCCATGAGTGCCATTATGTGTTGTATTTCACAGGAGAAACAGTACTGTTGGTCACAGAGTTTCTAGAAGTCCTGACCTTGCCTGTCCAGCTGCTCAGAGCAGGGCAGCTCTGTGTGAGTGGAAAGACCCAGGTTTGCAGTGAAGTTTCTAACTTATATTAAAAAGAGAAGAATGTGCCCCTAGTTTTGCTTCCATGTTCCTTCATTGAGCTTGGAAAGAAGAAGGAATTAATGAGACTCATTGTGTATGCAAGGGTGAGCACAGTTTGTGTTGAGCTCAGTCTAGGAGAAGCTGAAGAAGCATATCTGGAACAGCTAAATAATTAGACTTCACTTTTCTCGAATTTTGTAAGGAAAAATGTTGTCAGTGGGAAGTGTCGTTAAACTTATTTTCCACAGACAGAGATGACTTTCTCAGCCCAGCCCCAGGCTTGGTCGTTTGTTGACCACATTTGGAATAAAGGTGGAAATCAATGTTGTCATTGTTTGGGTTATTTGTATGCTCTGCAAGAGAGGTGTGACTGCTGGAGGAAAAAGAGCATGGCTGATGCTATGCTCTTGACTGAATGGAAATTCAGCAAAATGTCCATCCAGATCACATGCAGACACCAGAGCAGGGATGAAAGCGCCCATTTCCAGTCTTCTCAGATAACTGGAAATATATTAGGAAAGGTGGCTCAGATGGTACAGAATCTGCCTGCAATGCAGGAGACCCAGGTTCAATCCCTGGGTCAGGAAGAGCCTCTGGAGATGGGAATGGCAACCCACTCCAGTATTCTTGCCTGAAGAATCACATGGACAGAGGAGCCTGCCAGGCTACAGTCCATGAGGGTGCAAAGAGTTGGACACAACTGGGTGACTAACACACACACATACACACACACATGCTCACTCACACAACTAGAAAACAGTGAGCATATCTTGCAAATACTGGCTAATAACTGGTTTCTAGAGTAAGACAGCCTGGATTCAGTTTTGGCCCTGTCACCTACTCTCTGAGTAAATTAACTTCATCTTCCTCTCAGTTTCTCCATCTATAAAATGAAGGAAATCAGAGTATCTACCTCACTGGGCTTTTGTGAAGAAGAAATATATAAATATATGTACATCACAAAAAACAGTGACTGGCACACTATAGCACTATAAAGCTGTAGTTCTATAATGATTATTAATTGTTTCAAAGAATTGCGTCATGTACAGAGTGGCTGTTGAATGAATATTTGCTATTTGAACTGAACACCAAGACTGAAACTAGAGCAGAGATTACTCCTTCATCCCTCATCCTGCCCGTCACTATAGGATTAGTTACTCCTTTCCCCATGCTCAGGTAACAATTGTACAGTAATCCTTTGTTCACTTCTCACACTGCATCCTAACTATGATTCATATCTGCCTCCCAACTGAACTCCCTCTAGCATATTAAGGATAGACTGCACATCTTATATATCTCTTTATCACCTGAATCTCTCTTAGTGCCTGGCATATAATAGGGATGGATAATGAATATTTGTGGAGACAGTATTTGATTAATTTAAACTCATCAACAAATATTTGCTAAGCACGTACTATGTGCCAGGTGCATTGCTGGTGACAAAGACAGAAGCCATTCTTGCTCTCATGGAGTTTGCCTTCTAGTGGCTCTTTTTCTAAAATTCTGGACCCTTGCAAGACACGGAGATGAAGAAAGTCAAGGAATAATATCTGCTCATTCCTACTCCACATGAGTCACCATGTATTAGATTGTAAATACTGGGAAACCCAAAGTGACTTAGAACTTAAGACACATATGTTCAAGTAACAGAAAGTCTGGAGTTTGATGGTTCTAAAGATGGTTCCCTCATTTTCCGAGGTCAGAATGATAGGTTAGCATATCACCACTTTACACAACTCAGCTATGAAGCCAATCATATCAGAGAAATAGAACATTCCAAGCAAGCCCCAAACACTCCTCTGCACCTCTAGAGACAAATGCTAGCCCCCTTGAGGGACCTGGAGATCACTGCCCTCACAGCTGTCGGTTTTCTAGCTACAGGAACTAGTGTGTAAGCTCTTGTTGTAGCATGTTCCCTTGCACTTCTGGGATCTTCAAGATGATTACATGCAAACCAAGAAAGGCAGGTGAAGAACTTTGCCTTAGGCACCTCAGAATTTCAAGATTCATTCATTATTTCAGACATTATGTGTGTAAACATAGTCTTAATCTTGCTAAAGATTGGAAATATGCTAATAAGAAGGCCATGTTTGTGTTCAGTTATGAACTGAAATGCCACACTTTACAGGATGTCATCTCCCCAGCCACATGTGCGCCGCTCCATACACCATGCAAGTTTCTCTCCTAATCAGACTTAAAAATCCTTGGAGATATTTGAGGGGAGAGGAGGGTGTAAAAATTTCCTAAATCTAACACAAATTCTTTAAGAGCCAAGTTTATTGAATCCTATCACCCAGCAGGAGATACAGACAGCCAAGCCAAACTGAGGAAGAGCAGATGAGTCCTGTTTGCATGATAAAAACCTCCCAAGCTTGTGTCTTAACTGATGGAATCTGACAGCCCAATCTGAAAGCTTCAGCTGGAAAATGATAGAGAAGCAAAAGCTGCTGGAAATGCTCTAGAGGTGCGGTCACCTTAAGTAACCCCTCAGTGTTATAAGTGATTCAATCAGCACTGGTAGCCAAGAGTGCTGGAATTTTCCACACAGCCATGCATAGTCTTGCACAGAATTTTTTCCCCTTTTTCCAACCTTTTATGTTAAACTATCTCTGGAGAGCGGGAGCACAGACATTGTAGTGAAGCAGACGTGGGCTCGGGTCTCTTCAGCACCCACTTGAGTGATATTTACTTCTTTGCACCATCATTTTCTCATATGTAAAATGAGAGGACTAACTCTTCACCAAGTTGCCTTGAGGATTAAGGAAAATAATCCTTAAAATCTAGCAGACAGTCTGTCTCCAGCACAAGTGATCAATAACAGTTTCCTTCAAAGGAGTTTGATACCTTTTCTTGGCTGTGCTTTCTTTCTCCACATGTCAATGGCTAAAATAGTTAATTTTTGGCAAAACTGAGTTGGTGATGGACAGGGAGGCCTGGTGTGCTGTAGTTCATGGGGTCGCAAAGAGTCGGACACAACTGAGTGACTGAACTGAACTGAATGAACGTGGGCTTCCCAGGTGGCACTAAAGGTAAACAAGCGGCCAATTCAGGAGACATAAGAGATGCGGGTTCTATTCTTGAATTGGGAAGATCCTCTGGAGGAGGAAATGGCAACCCACTCCAGTATTCTTGCCTGGAGAATCCCGCAGAGAGAGGAGCCTGGCGGGCTACAGTCCATGGGGTCACAAAGTGTCACATGTGACTGAAGCAACTTAGCATGCACACATGCAGTGAACACTCCAGTTATTTTATTGGGCCTTAAATTTGGAGGGTAGAGCCTACTTTGAGCACCTGATGAACATTAAAGAATGGTAGAGACCCAAGGTTACCTAAAAGATTTTTGCAAAGGGAATTAAATACTGAGGGCAAGCAGCCCATTCATTGTGTGGGCAGGAGAGCTTATGCACCAGATACACTGGAATGAGATTCTCTCCGACTTTTTGTCAGTTTGCCTCCTGGTCAGTATGTATGCCATGTGTCAGGAGTCTCATAGGACCATCTGACTCTGTGGTCATTTATTTGTTTTCTAAGTATTGCTAGGGAGCCATGATGTAAAATGATCCATGGTGAACATGACCAATTCCCACCAGTTTTTAACTTTGAATTCCATATAGTACAATTGTAATTCGATTGATGGTAATAGAACTGCTGTTCATACTTTTCCACCCTTATCTCCTGTGGCCTTTTTCTAAGTCCATACTGTAATTTATGAGACTCCAAAGTCCAAACTCCTTAGTATAGAAGGTCTTCTCTTACCAGGTCTTTGCAATTCTTTTGAGTCATCTTCATGGAGAATACTCCTGAGAATCCCTTGGACAGCAAGGAGATCAAGCCAGTCAATCCTCAAGGAAATCAACGCTGAATATTCATTGGAAGGACTGATGCTGAAGCTGAAGCTCCAGTCCTTTGACCACCTGATGCCTAGAGCCAACTCATGGGAAAGACTTTGATGCTGTGCAAGATTAAGGGCAGGAGGAGAAGGGGGAGACAGAGGATGAGATGGCTGGATGGCATCATCGACTCAATAGAATGAGTCTGAGTAAACTCCAAGAGATAGTGAACAACAGGGAAGCCTGGCAATTGCAGTCCATGGCATCACAAAGAATTGGGCATGATTGAGCGACTGAACTTCAACATTGATAGTCCAGATATCCAGTAGCTTCCAGTCACATTAACTATTTGAACAGCCCTAAGAAAGCTGTGTTCTCTCTCATCTGCCTGCCTTTGAATGTGTTCTACCTTTAGCCAGAGTTAGCCTTTACTGCTTTGTATAAATAAATAAATCTTCCTGCAATCATCCTCAATTATATAAAGGTTCCTTCTGTAGGATTCTTTCCTATCTTCTTCTTTATTGACATGTCATCCCAGCTGATGGCTGTCTCAGGAACGTATTCTGTGAATTTCAGATTTTTCTTTCACTCTAGACTTTGAGGTCCTTAGTGTCAGGAACTGTGACTTCAATCCCCTTATCTCTACTGTTACATTTGGTTCCTGGGCTATGGCTCATTGTCAGTAAATGTGAGAAAAAGGAAGGAAAGAGTGAATAAGAAAAATCAATCCCCATTTGTCTTTCAAAACTCTACCTGTGAAGGGAATCCAAAGTCATTCTCTTGCCTAACCTTAGCTAAAAGGGCTATAAGCCTGAATTCTTGCTCCAAGAAAGCCCTTAGTAGAGAATATTTTGGGGCTTCCCCAGTGGTTCAGTAGTAAGGAATCCACCTGCAATTCAGGAGACTCAGGTTCAATCCCTGGGTTGGGAAGATCCACTGGAGGAGGGCATAGCAACCCACTCTTGTATCTTGCCTGGAGAATCCCATGGACAGAGAAGCCTGGTGAGCTACAGTTCATAGGGTCACAAACAGTCAGACATGACTGAAGTGATTGGGCATGCACGCACAGAGTATTTCAGGTAACAAAATTAGTTTTATGAGAGAAGACTTATATTTAAAGACAAGACCTAGTTTCTGATACTGGGAATCATGGAATCTTTGAGAAAGATGCTGGAGAGAAGTAATATGGCATAAACATTAAGAACATCAATCATGGAGCTGGACTGCCTTGCTTCACATTTCAGCTCTGTAACTTACAACCTTTATGAACTTGGATGAATTGCTTAATATTAATAGCTCAGTTTCTCAGACTACAAAATGGGGATAAAACAGTACTTTATAGGGGTTTTTGTGAGGATCAAATGCCTTGATGTATGTAAAGTGCTTAGAAAAGAGCCTGGCACATTCATTCACAATTATCTAGACCAGAATTTTCCTAAATATTTAGTTGCAGTCTTGATTTGCACAGTCTTACATGGAAGCCTGTATATACAACTTATAAATGCAGAGCTGTCCTATTGAGATGAGGGAAAAGACTGGAGGAAATTTCCAAGGAAATTTCCTCCCTGACTACTCCTGAGGGGTTCTTTGGAAACCTAGGACCATAGAAACCTAGTTAAGAAACTCTAATCACATCTCAAAGCCCCTCGTTCTCTGGAAGAAAGATTAGGGCCCAATCTCGCTCCCTACAGGAGCACCCAACAAAGCAACAGACACCCTTTTGGGAACCAGGTCATCTGGTCCTCAACCCAGAGTTCTCTCCATCCACTTGTGCCCCCCTAGCCTCAAAGGACTCACAATAAGGACAAAAGGAGTCAGGTTCTGCTCCTCTTCCTACAGTCAAATCTCAGTGGCCCTTCAAAAAATTTGCTTCATGATGTAATCATACCCACTTGCTCTCTGCCAGTGGAAGAGTGTATTTCTCAGACTCAGATTTATATCCTAGAATCTTGTGTTTCTATTGTGCAATTTGCCATCTCTGTTTTGGTAAAATTAGAACTGGAACTCACTCTTTCTTTTGCCAATATCTTAAGAATTTTCCTACCCTTAATTCATCATATTACCCTGAAATAGATAGGCTGTGGCTATACTATATTTAACTACACTAAGTAAGTAAACAAGAAATTTTATCTTATTATATAGTTAGATATACATGTAAACCAACCCAGCTTTTCCTAGAGTCCCCATTGGTCACTTGGTTGACTCAGCAAGTTGTTTGAAGCAGGATAGCATCCTCATTCAATTCAGTGTTTCCTTTACTACTTAATAGTAACTTAAGTTCACTTTGATCGCGAAAATAATATATTTCTATTTTTTACAGCACAGCTCTCTGACAAAGTAGCATACTGTAGTGCTATATAGACGATTTTCTCAAGAGAGAGTTATCTTTGTATGGCTGGGTCCGGAGAACCCTAATGACCCTGGTTGTAGGGTAGGAACTTTTAGTTTTCTTGTTACACATGAGGTCATGTGGATTGGTTACAGAAAATCAGTATTTTCCATTAGGTTTTGGTTTTGTTTTTGCTAAACTCTAACCAAAAGAGAAGTCTTGAAACAACACACTCACTCTCTCTCACACACACACACAGACATTTATAATTCCTTGGAATATGTGCTATTCATTACATGTTTTAATTTTGGATTGTTTGTTTTGATCAGGATGCTAGAGGTAACTTGAACCTGTTCAATTATTCCTTTAACAAAAGTTTATTGAGAACCTAGGCTTTATTCTACCTTCTCAACCATCTTGTAAAGTAAGTACTGTGATTTCCCTTTTGTAGGTGAGTCAGTTTAGAAAGTTCAAGTAACTTGCCAAGAGCTAAGCAACTTTGGGGAGTCAGAGCTGGAATTTGAACCTAGATATGTGAGACTTCAATGAATGGTAGATAGGGATTCTCAAAGGGGAGAAGGATGGTCCAGTAAGAAATAGCATGGACAATTGTGTGGCTGTGTGTTGTGTCCAGGGAGTGATGATTCGCTGATGAGGCTAAAGTATGGTGTGAAAAATGGGAGAACAAACAAGAACTGAGATTCTGTGTCTTTATCCTAAAGGCCACTGATGCAGTGAGCTGTATCAGCCAGAGTTCATTTCTTGGAAGCAGCAGAAACATACTCCATGTTAATTTAAGCTCTAGAAAAGACCCTGATGATCGGAAAGATTGAGGGTGGGAGCAGAAGGGGATGACAGAGGATGAGATAGTTGGATGGCATCACTGACTCAATGGACATGAGTTTGGGTTAACTCCAGGAGTTAGTGATGGACAGGGAGGCCTGGCATGCTGCAGTCATGGGGTCCCAAAGAGTCAGACACAACTGAGTGACTGAACTGAACTAAACTGAACCTCTCTGGATGTACACTGGCAGCTGGTAAAGACTATGGGAAGGCTGGAGAACCAGCCTTGGAGACTGGCAGGAATTTCTTTTAGAACAGTAGCTCCAGAGGGCCAGCAGAGAGAAATATCAGGAATGGTTCCTCAACAGGAGTGGTCTGGTCAGGTTATAGGAGCTCCAAGTGTTGTCTCCACCCTCCATCTCATGTTGAAGATCCAGAGCCTAGAAGGAGAAACACAACTAGTGAGCTTAGGCATCTCATCATCCCTGGATCTGAGAGGAAAAGGCAGTGGGAAGAGCCTCTGGAGGGCTTGTCAACTTTTCACACAAAAGGGAAGAGTATTTGGCCAGAAAGGAAAGCGAGGGGCTCTGCTGGGAGGGCAAAATGAACACAAGGTAGAATTTTTTTTTTTTAATTCACCAATATTCTATCAGTGATTTCAGAGCAGGGTGGTCAGAGGAGGTGGATACCACGACAATGTGGTGGGTGGTTCAGAGAAGTTTGGGGGTGGACCACTGGTCTGCCCAAGAGGCAGTTAGTTGCTTTGCTACAGGTGAGAATCACTGCCTTCGGAGTGAGCAAGCATGGGGATGAATAGAGGTGAGGGGACCAGCTCACAGTGTGATAGGAATAGTCCTCTACCACCACAGTTATCTGTAATAGTCCTCACTTGGGCAGTGTTACATTCATTTGATGAGAATATTATTGATCTAATGAGGGATTATCCCAGGGCTTATGATTTTACAAATGAGAAAATAACACACACTCCAGGGAGACTTAGCTGTTACATTAACAATTAATTGGAAAATCTGACAAAGCCAAGGCTTGGAAGTCATGCTTATCATGAATAATATAAAGCTGGGAAAGTTGGTCGGAGCCCAAATACATTCAGAGTAATTTTCCATAAACCTGCCACCTCTAGTTTGAAAATATTTCATGTGTGAGACTGCGATTTTCTCTGACAGGCGAGGCTAGGAAGAAGAGGAAGTTGGAAAAGTAAATTGCTCTTTTTGTAATGGTAAAAATGTCATTACTGTGAAGAGCATTAATCTTCCTGATCAGGTATTAGATTTTGAGCTAAGATAAGAGCGGCTCTGGAATCCTCAGGGTTACAGGCAAGCATGTTTGAGAACCCCTAAATATATGATAACTGGTTTTATTTTATTATCCAAGCAGTAATAGGTATATTTTTTAAGGCATTCAGTGCAGCCAATCACTTTTCCCAACACTGAAAACTGCAGTAATTTCAAGGAGAAGTCCCTTAGGCCACAGCCCAGCCAGCCCTGGCAGTTCCAGTGAACATAAATTCTAACAGCTCCTCTGCATCTCTTGTATCCTCTCTTGTGCCTTACTGTGTCGGATCTGCTAGAGATAAAGAGGTGGGTTTCTTTCTTGACCAGTTAGGTTCACTGTGGTCCATATTCTAATCCCAGATCTGATTGCCAGAGGACTGTGGGGAGAGGATAGAAATTGTCTTAGTTTGGGTGGTTCACCCTGCCCCCTGCCCCACAACTGAAGACTCTGAGGCAAGAATTTGGAAGCCATGCATTTATTTAGGAAGCATTAAGAGGGGTTGTTGAAGCTTCCTAGGTGGCTCAGTGGTTAAAAAAACAAAAACAAAACTGCCTGACAATGCAGCAGCCGCAGGAGACACAGGTTCTATCCTTGGGTCAGGAAGATCCCCTGCGGGAAGAAATGGCAACTGGCTCCAGTATTCTTGCCTGGGAAATCCCATGGACAGAGGAGCCTGGCAAGTTACAGTCCATGGAGTTGCCAAGAGTCGGACAGGACTTAGTAAATGAGCACACACAAGAGAGGTTGGTAAGATGAGTAGGAAGGGAGAAAGGCAGCAACAGGAGACTTAGTGAGCAGTACAGCTGTGCACTGGGGGAGCTCAGTCCTGCTGAGCACCCTCTGGGAGACTGTTCAGGACACACTTGAGAACTATCCAGCCAAGAGGGAAGGAAGCTGGGGCATTTATCCACCTACTTTCACTTACTGAAGGTCACTCCTGGATGCTAAAACCTCAGGACCTTGAGTCTTCCCCCTGACCCCCTCCCAAGCATGCCAAGCATGCCCTTTCAGAGCTGTCGGCAGGGAACCTCTATGGAAAGCCCAGAAGATGCAAACAGTAGCAGATACAAAATGAACTAGGAAAAATTAATTACTATGCCTGAAAATAAAAAGCCAAAAATGCAGCAAAGAGTATCCTTAAAGAATGTCTCATTATGTTAAATGAGGTAGATTGATTCTTTTCTCTGAGTGAAGAAGCATAGTCAGCTGTGGATCACACTAAAAAGCACTGACAATTTGATAAAGGAGTTAGGGTGTATTTACAAGAAAGTCTAATATAAGAGACAAAGTGATGGGAAATCTAACAAGTTATATAGAGACAGCGAGAGGCAGGAGGGATGATCCCTAAGAAGGAGGGGAAAGACTCAGGAATGACTTCTTAGACAAGGGAGCCCTTGGCTTTTCTATTCAGAGGTGAGAAGGATGGACGTTCCATGCAGAGGAAACAGAATCATCACAGACACGGAGGATGAAAAGTGAGGAACAAGATTCAGTCAATCTAGCCTGACCTTGGGGGAGTGAAGTGAGCAGCTGGAAGAAGATGAGAAAGTTTTATTGGGCCCAAGGGGCTTCCCAGGTGGTGCTAGTGGTAAAGAATCCTCCTACCAATGCAGGAGATGTAAGAAACATGGGTTAGATCCCTGGGTCAGGAAAATCCCCTGGAGAAGGGCATGGCAACCCATACCAGTATTCTGACCTGGAGACTCCCATGGAGAGAGGAACCTGGTGGGCTACAGTCCTTGGGATTGCAAAGAGCTGGACATGACTGAGCAACTGACCACACACACATTGGGCCCAAATTGTGAAGAGTTTTAAATACCAGACTCAGGATGTTGATCTTTACCTTTGCAACTGGTGCACGAGGCACAGATGGGTGCAACCAACCCTTATGGGCATGCTATCATATTTTTTATTAAAATTTAAAATTGATTTTTGCTGAAGCAGACACATATACACATATACATATAATACATTCTGTTATCATGGTGTCTTTCAGGTAAGCCCAGTGGGTCATGTGTCACAGTGTAGGACAGTGTACAGCTTACAGAGAACAAGTAGAGAGAGGTGGAACAGTTTCCCATACTGTGAAAGAATGCTGCCTTTTGTGTCTATAAACAAGCACACAAACAATGCAATGGGGAGGGCTCAACCACTGTCTCAAAGGTGAAAGACAGGTAAATAGCTCAGAGACAGTGGATAGAATCCACTCAATATTTTCAACTGCGCACATGCTTTTCTCTTAATATTTAGAAGTGTGCCAAGAAATCCCCCCAAAAGGTTAGCAATCATCTTAAGAAAATGGAGAATCATTTGAGGATTTTTCTGAGCAGAGTGACATGTGTGCCTTGACTTTGTTGTTAAGAGCATGAGCAGTGATGGATCCTCCATGAGTCTTCATGGGTGAAGGGTTTTCTGGTAATACAACTCTGTGTTGAGGTCATTTGCCAGGCTACTTAGGCATTTGGCAAAAAAGGAAACTAAATTGGATATTCTGAGATTAGAGACAGAATTTTCTTTGATATAGGAAAAGGAATCTAGAGTCTTCACATCAGCATTTATCAATATGCATTTGAAAACTATATCCTGTACTTTAACTGTACACAAGGGTCCCATTTGTGTGTTGAGTCAGAAAGACACATAGTACTCTGTGGTCTTAGTAAGTTACTCATCTAGGTCTCAGTTTACTTACTTATAAAACTGGAGATAAAAAGAGCTATTTTGCAGAGTCATGAGAATTGAATGATATAATTTGTTAAAATTCTTAACCTTTAGTTGAGCTTAATAAATGAGAAATCTTAGATATTTTCTTAGGAGCATGTTTTGAAAATCACTCAAAGCAAATCTAGCAATTCTAGGAGAAAGCAGGATTTCTTCACTAAGCTATGGTCTATATAGAGAAACTTCCTGTTACACTAGTATATATCTGTTAACTTTGGGTGCAGTTCTTGTAGAAAATGTGATATACCTCTCTCTATATATATATTCTTAATTGGCACATAAGACTGAAATTTATGAGAATTAGTATATTGTACAGTGCTTTAATTCCTCTTTCTAGAGCATGGTATTTTCATTCCAATCCCAAAGAAAGGCAATGCCAGAAAATGTTCAAACTACCACACAATTGCACTCGTCTCACATGCCAGCAAAGTAGTGCTCAAAATTCTCTAAGCCAGGCTTCAACAATACATGAACTTCCAGATGTTCAAGCTGGTTTTAGAAAGGCAGAGGAACCAAAGATCAAATTGTCAGTATCTGCTGGATCATCAAAAAAGCAAGAGAGTTCCAAGAAAACATCTATTTCTGCTTTATTGACTATGCCAAAGCCTTTGACTGTGTGGACCACAAAAAACAGTGGAAAATTCTTCAAGAGATAGGAATACCAGACCATCTAACCTGCCTCCTGAGAAATTTGTGTGCAAGTCAGGAAGCAACAGTTAGAACTGGACATGGAACAACAGACTGGTTCCAAATAGCAAAAGGAGTAAATCTAGACTGTGTATTGTCACCCTGCTTATTTAACTTCTATGCAGAGTACATCATGAGAAATGCTGGGCTGATGAACACAAGCTTTTTCATCAAGATTGCTGGGAGAAATATCAATAACCTCAGATATGCAGATAACACAAACCTTATGGCAAAAAGTGAAGAACTAAAGAGCCTCTTGATGAAAGTGAAAGAAGAGAGTGAAAAAGTTGGCTTCAAGCTCAACATTCAGAAAACTAAGATCATGGCATCTTGTCCCATCACTTCATGGGAAATAGATGGGAAAACAGTAGCTAACTTTATTTTTGGGGGCTCCAAAATCACTGCAGATGTTGATTGCAGCCATGAAATTAAAAGACGCCTACTCCTTCGAAGGAAAGTCATGACCAACCTAGACAGCATATTAAAAAGCAGAGACATTACTTTGCCAACAGAGGTCCTTCTAGTCAAGGCTATGGTTTTTTTCCCAGTCATGTATGGATGTGAGAGTTGGACTATAAAGAAAGCTAAATGCCAAAGAATTGATGCTTTTGAACTGTGGTATTGGAGAAGATTTTTGAGAGTCCCTTGGACTGTAAGGAGATCCAACTAGTCCATCCTAAAGAAAATGAGTCCTGAGTATTCATTAGAAAGACTAATGCTGAAGCTGAAACTCCAATACTTTGGCCACCTGATGCAAAGAACTGACTCATTTGAAAAGACCCTGATCCTGGGAAAGATTGAAGGCAGGAGGAGAAGGGGAAGACAGAGGATGAGATGGTTGGATAGCATCACTGACTCAATGGAGATGAGTTTGGGTAAACTCCAGGAGTTGGTGATGGACAGGGAGACCTAGTGGGCTGCAGTCCATGGGGTTGCAAACAGTTGGACACGACTGAACTTAACTGAACTTTTTAAAAAAATCATTCATTCTACAACCATTTTCTTTTTCAGTATATACTGTAAATGCTAGGCATAGAGGAGAAAGAAGTGTACAATTTCTTTAAGTATCTTACAGTCTATATGTAAAAACAAACTATATGTGTGTGTGTGTGTGTATTATACAATGCACATTTAATTATGCCAAACATATAAGTAATGCTATAAGATAGCTTCCCTGGAGGCTCAGACAATAACGAATCTGCCTGCATTGCAGGAGAGCCAGGTTCAATTCCTGGGTCAGGAAGATCCCCTGGAAAAAGGAATGCCTACCCACTCCATTACTCTTACCTGAGAATCCCATGGACAGATACTGGCAGGTTACAGTCCATGGAGTCACAAAGACATGACTAAGCAACTGACACTTTCACTTTCACCAGCTAGTATAGATTAAGAACAAAGACAAACTGTAATGGTGAATATTGTAATTGTTTATAAGAGGAAATGGTTAAGAATGTTTCATGGAGGACATAGAGCTTAACTTGGTCTTGAATAGCATCTGAGAGATCATCATTTAGGGAGGAACAGGAGCCTGGCTTCTTTGAGAATGAATATTAATAGTACAATGAGAAAATCAAGCCAGAGAAGAGCATTGTGTTAGGGATTAATAGGAAGTAGGCAGGTAAACGTAGCAGGATTTGGGCTGCAGAAGGGTTTTAATGTCAGACCGAGTCACCTAGTCTATAGCTTAAGATCATAAACCGAAATGTCTTCAGGAGCAGGTAAAAGTTTTGGGTGGCCAACGGTAAGAAAGAGGGAGTGTGCAGATGGTGGGAAACTTGGAGAATATAAAGATCTTTAATTTAAAAATATTTGAAACATTGGGCTCCCCAAGCAAAACATGTCTCCAGGCCAAATGCTGTCTCCTGGATCTTGGTTTTGGCCACTGCTCTGGACCATTATTCAGGCTACCTGCTGCCACGCACACGACTGGCAGATATCATCAAACCAACAAATCGCTATTTCTTACTGAGCCTAAATGAGCTCTCAGAATCCTTCTCAAAATAATAAGTCAGGAGATTATTTCTGTATTGATCCCTCTCCCACCCCATTCTCCAGTCTCAATAAGGCCATCACAACATTTACCTTGCACATATTTGCAAAACCATATTAATTTATAAGTAAAGGGGATGGTATTTATTGTATTAATGTGTACTCTCTAACCACCAACTACCCACATTCAAACGTTTTTCTTTTGCATTCATTTTCAACTATGTGTCTGTTTTGCACTACTAGGGCCTTTAAGGTAACTGTAAGGTTACCCGTTCTTAAGAGAATCAAGGTCTCATGGTGTCCTGTTGGAGTAAAGTGCTTAGGGATCCAGGCAGGGGCAAACTAGGATACTGACAGAGTTATTTAAGGCATTGGGGCTTCCCAGATGGCGCTAGTGGTAAAGAACCTGCCTGCCAATGCAGGTTAGACATAAGAGACACAGATCCAGTCTCTGGGTCGGGAAATTCCCCTGGAGGAGGGGCCAGCAACCCATTACAATATTCATACCTGGAGAATCCCATGGACAGTGGAGCCTACCAGGCTACAGTCCATAGGGTCATGAAGAGTTGGACACGACTGAAGCGACTTAGCATGCACAAGCATTTGTGTGTGTGTGTGTTAGTTGCTCAGTCGTGTCCAACTCTTTGCTACAACCCCATGGATCCTCTGTCTATGGAATTCTCTAGGCATGAATACTGGCCTGGGTTGCCATTTCCTTCTCCAGGGGATCTTCCCAACCCAGGGATCAAACTTGGTCTCCCCCATTGCAGGCAGATTCTTTACCGTCTGAGCCACAAGGGAAATTGTACAACTATTTAGGGCATTGAAAACCAATTCCTGGCTCTGTTGATGATTGACATGAGGAACCTAACATCTGAGTTTCAGTTTCCTCAGCGCCCAATGAAGATAATCATCTCTACCTAATGATGTGTCTGTGAGAATCAGATAAGCTCATGAGTATATAAGGGTCTGGCAAACTAAAAGAATCTTAACATTATTCTTAAATCTATTCCTCTAATGAATTAATCATAAGGGAGTTGTAGAAGATCGATGGACAGGGTGGGCATACGTCTGATGAGACTGTATTTTATATGCTGATTAAGTTGTATAATTTTAAGATTTACCATAGAATATCCTGTTTTAAAGGTTGTCCAGAAAACCAGGGGAAATTTTTTTGGCAGGGAACCATGTTTGATGATAACAAACACAAAAACTGTGGTCAAACAAAGAAATGAAACCATTTTGCAGAGTGACTATGTCATCCTGTACTACAATGAAGCTTTCTCCTCTCCAGCTTCTACCACCCTAACAAACCCTTACACAGCCATGAACTCAGGTGGTCTTCACAGTGGAAATAGTCTGGGAGGGGATGATTGCTGTCATTTCAGGCTGAGAAATCCAAGATTCAGCGAGGTGAAATTGCTCCTGTCTGGTCAGCAACAAAAATGGGATGTGGATTTTCTGATTCCCTGTATAACCCTGTCAATTTCCTTGTCTATCCCTATCTAAAACTATTTTTTCAGCTCAAATTCTGAAAGGGATGGTTTAAATAAGAAAGAAAAAAAACAAAACATGACCATTCCGTCCCATGTCTTCTGTCAAGATTGTACTCCCAGATTTCCTCTGTCCTTGGATCGCAGAGCCGTGCCCTGCTTTTAATCATCAGCATAAAGGTGGCCTTACCTGCAGCTAACCCAATGCCCTTTTGCATTGCCCAGATGCAAGAAGGAATGGATTTACACTTAAATCAATATTTAATCTAATGTACCTCTCTTGATTCCATTTGTAAAATGGTGTGTAGATCTTGGATAAGAATGTAAGCCTGTGAACTGAATCAAAGCCATTTGAAAGACAACTCAGGAAAAAAACATGGTAATACATGCAGAAAAGAGGAAGTCTCCTTGGTGAGGACCAGTGTATTTCCTTACCCTCCCTGTTATTAAAGATATGAAAAAGGGAATCGATAGTGATTTAATTGTGCCCTGTTGCAAATGAGGCTCAGGATTCCAATAGGACCAAAGACATTAGCAATAATGAAGAAAAATACCCTAATAACATGAATAAAAATTCTTTTCAGTCATATATCATAATACTTCACAGGATATTTTCATTATTTGGAGGAGAAAAGGCCCATGTATATCATTTTTACAGATCATAAAATAAGAGCTAAACACATAATATTAAATGAAATTTAACCCAAATATTTCATTTTCATGTAGAACCTGAAGTCTATGTACCCAAAGTGTCCCTGTTTCAAAAAGACTTGTCCAATGCCATTTAGAGTGTGAATTTCAAACTAGAAATGGAATTCTCAGCCTGACCATAAGAAACAGGCTGAACTTCCATCTCCCAGCTGGGAAATAAACTGCTGTCTGTGGAATGGAGATGCTGACGTGAGCTTGAAGCATGAAGCAAGAATGCAAGGAGAAAAGAAGGGGAAAGGGGTAGGGCAGTAAAAAGAGAGAGAAAGAAGAGGAAGGGAATTGTGGAGGAGGGAAGGAGAGGGGATGGAAGAGAGGGGAGGGCTTACCTCTAGTGACCTGCAGGAGTCAAAGCCTCTTCATAGTAAGCTTTTACATCTTTCTTATCAGCAAGATCAGACTCATTTTTTAACTAACATATTTCAAGGTTTCAAGTTCAGTGAATCAGTCTACTTAATTTAAAAGTGTTTCACCCTACCCGTGCTAAAATATTGTCCCATGTTCAGCAGTGTTCTACATGACCATGTTTTTGATTGACAGTAAAATCACAGTAAGGGATGCGTACCATAAATTCACAATTAAGTGGCTCTATGAGGCATATGAAATGAGCATTTCATCAGTGAATTCTATTGCCCGCATCTAAGGATCAACAAAGTGCCCCTAACTTAAGGATGCCTTTGGAAGCGCTTTTAATGCTGATAGGAAACTTTAGTTATATGCTTCTAAATGCATAGTTCCAAAAAGCAGTGACACCATTCATAGCTAGTATTTTTAGTATTCCTCAGGAAATGGCACCCCACTCCAGTACTCTTGCCTGGAAAATCCCATGGACAGAGGAGTGCGGTAGGCTACAGTCCATGGGGTCGCAAAGAATTGGACATGACTGAGCTACCTACTTCACTTCACCTGGTAACTAGGGCTTTGGGAAGTCAAGTCAGATTCAGGCCAAAAAGGACATTTTGATAACACCTCTGTTACAAGACATAGCTTTGGATTTCTATAATGGTAAAATACCCCCTCATAATCACTTTCAGCTTCTGTTTCCAAAACTCCTCACATAGACATACAGTCAAAGCAGAAGATTGGTGCTTGCTTTGCAAGTGCAGCTTCAAGCCAAGTGGTTTTCCTCCCTGCAATCTGATGGCCTTGTCTAAGATTGTCCTAAAAATTTTAGAGCCTTTACTGAAACAAAATCATTACATCTGAAAACTTACAAAAGGCCTAACTTTGCACATTTAGTACTTTTATAATGGCTATGAGATTTTGGACTTCTTCTATTAAATCTTTGTAATAAGCTGAGATTTTGATATAAGCATACAGTGAGGAACACTGTCCTCTGTCTGGAAGATAAATGTTATAGTACACACGGGTGGCCATTTGTTTGTAAGTTAGTGCTTGCACACCCCCTACCCCTCTTAACCCTGATGATACTAGTCTGATTATATCAAAAAGCAAGAGACAAAGCCACTATGGTCAAAATAACAGGGAGAGCAGATAAACTACCTGAAAATCACAGCTTTTCATCTGCATCTTCCTTAAGAGCACACATTTCCACTGTGAATGTTTGATAATGATATCTACTGTGTCATTTTAGGTTTACATAAATAGTCAATTAGAAAGGTATTAACTATGCTTTAACTGACCTTCATTCTAAGTTAGATTAACCACTTCTTTTGTATTTATCTGAAAATATCAAATCAATATTTTCTTTAAAATTAACACCCAAGAATTTTTAGTTGACATCTGAATCCCTTCACAACAGTTCAAGCACTTAGTCAACACATGTTTATTGACCAAACAACCTGGTGTCTTGGAAGATGCAAAGATAAATAAGGCTGTCTGCCCTGAGAAAGTTCAAATCTAGAAGGGAAAATAACATGCACATGGAGACCCGTGATATCAAGCAGAATGTACTGGAAGGAAAACAGGAGCAAAGTGCTGGGAGAGCTGAGAAAAGCCTGTCAAGAGGTGGATATCAGAGAAATATGAGGAGCAGGTGGGATTAAGGTGGATACTGAAAAAGGGGTTAGAGTCTGACCTTCAAATAAATTTACATTTTCCTCCTTCCAGAAAGGAGAATCCCAGCTTTCTTGATCTTATTATGAAGATAATTATGAGAAGAAGTGTTCAAGGTCTGCATTGTATATAATTATTTCACCAAAATGCTCTAACTTCATTGAGCCAAGACAATAAAGCACACCCCCCAAAAAAAAACAACCAAAAACAAAACCTATTGAAGTATCTCTTGTAACAGATTTGATCCTTTGCCAATGCAAGAGAAAATTTTAAAATGCATAAAGAAGGTTAGTAAAATACTATATGCATGCTCAGTTTCTCAGTCGTGTCTGACTCTTTGTGGACTCTTCGTGGCCCTATAGCCCGTAGCCCGCCAGGCTCCTCCATCCATCAGATTTTTCAGGCAAAAATATTGCAGTGTGTTTCCTCCTCCATGGGATCTCCCTGACCCAGGGATCAAACCCACGTCTCCTGCACTGGCAGGTGGATTCTTTACCACTGAGCCACCTCAGAAGCCCAAAGTATTAGATGACAGAAATTAAACTGCTAGAATTTAGCTCACTGTTCTTTTTTAAAAAAGCATGCTTTTCTTTATTCAACTTTATAAACCTTGCCACACTGAGCTGGCTTCTGAATCAGATTGAGGACAAAGATTATAACTGAGTCGCATCAGTATAAGACCTATGAGTCAGTAGCTGCTTTCCCTCAATCTTTTGTTCCACATTCCAATTAGAGACTCCCAACCAGTTCTTCTTCTTCTTCTTTTTTTTTTTTTAATTTTCTTTATTGTGTTGGTTTTGCCATACACTGACATGAAACAGCCATGGGTTTACATATGCTCCCCCTCCAGAACCCCCCTCCCTCCTCCCTCCCGATTCCCTCCCCCTGGGTCATCCTGGTGCACCAGCCCCAGCATCAACCCTGGGCTGGCGATTGATTTCACATATGATAATCAACATGTTTCAATGCCATTCTCCCATATCATCCCACCCTTGCCAACCAGTTCTTCTTGCAGACCTCAGGAGAGCCGTTAAGTGGAGCCAGCATGGGACCGAGAAGGGAGTGTGCACCTAGACAGGGCTCAGCTTTTCAACCCACTCGGTGACCCTGGACAAATACTGTCATTTGTGAGCCTCAGTTTCTCATCTGCACAATGTTATGCCTACCTCACAGAGTTGTTGTGGGTTTCCACTGAGGTAAGCTACAACGTGAAAATGCTCCATAAATTGCAAAGCACAGCCTAAATATCAGTGTCATCATCATCATCAGTAGTAGTTGGTTCCTTCCCTAAACAAGAAACCTCCCTTACTGAAGCAAAAGCTCTTTTATATTGCCATCAAAGCCATCTTTATTGCTGCTTACGTTTTGCTCTATGACCTCAAAGAAGCTATTAGACACTTTTAAGCCTTGTTTTCCTTGTCTAGAAAGTGGGTATTATAATTGTGCCTGCCTTGCCTATGTTAGAGAGTAATTAAATAGGATAAAGGGATGTGAAAGCAAATTGCAAACATAAATCATCCCATACATATTCATTATTATGCTCATATGGAGGCCCCAAGCCTGCATTCCTAACCCAAACCCTTTGATTGAGTGCCTGATCCTTGCTCCTCTGGCCAGCTCCTTAGCCCCCTAGCTCATCACCTACTCTGACCTTCAGGCTTTCAAGCCTCTGCTCATCCTTGAAGCCTTGCTCACCTCTCTGGTTCTTGTCTACTGAGTGCTGATCCAGCGTATGCCCCTACTCTGGAGTATCCTGCTCTAACCTGCCCATCATTTCAGGAATCCTATTTCTGAATCAAGCTACATGTGCTCCATGGCCCTGACCTTGGCTCAGCCAGGCCACAATATTTTCAGGTCTTGACAATTCCAGGCCTCTTTACCCTTGGCCAGTAACCCCTTAGGCTTTCAGAATTCTAGCCGTTTCATCTCACTTAGTGCATGGAAGGTTCGTAGAGATATATTTTAAATTCTTCCTCCACTTTAAAACTATGGAGCCTTTAGTAAGGTGAGGGTTCAGCAGGTGAAAACCATGTGTATTCCACTTAAGGGGAAACAAGATAAAATAAATCTGACTTCTTCCTTGGATTTTTTTTCCCTTAGCAGGACAGGAATTAGTAAAAGCTTCTACTATCTTCCTTCTGTGATTCCTGGGGGAGTGTAATTAGCAGGGTGGGATGCATTTTTTACCTAGCCCCAGGGTATTGGTCTAAGGACTTAACTATAGTTGGATGCTGAATGCAGATGTTTAATGTTTCTATGTAGGTGAGTGTCAAGGCCATGGGTGAACCACCCGAAGACTCCTCTCACTGGAGGACCTTGGCTAAATAGGAAGAGAGATAAAGGAATAATAATAATGCCTGGCACTGCACTTTACAATTTGCAAGACACTTCAAAGCACTGTTTAGCCATATCTTAGAAAAGTATACAAATCAAGCAAGGGTCACAAAATAGGTAGAAACAACTCAAGCTATTTTAAGAGAAAAAGAAAAAGACATTTTGTTAGTGCCCTGTGATTTGGAGATAACCATTTCTTAGCTTCCCAGGTGGCTCTAGTGCTAAGGAAACTGCCTGCCAATGCAAGAGAGACAAGAGACATGGGTTGGATCCCTGGGTCAGGGAATATTACCTGGCATCAGAAATGGCAACCTACTCCAATATTCTTGCCTAGAGAATCCCGTGGATAGAGGAGCCTGGGAAGCTATAGTTTGTGGGTTTGCAAAGTCAGACAGGACTGAGCAACTAAGCATTTCTTAACTGCCCAGAATAAAGTTCAGCAAGACCATGTGACTTGTCAAGGTGACACATGAGTAAAGGTAATGAAAATGACCAGTGTTCATATACTACATGGAGTTTATTTTTCTATCACACCCTATATGCCTCAAGGCAAAGAAAAGTAGCCAGGGCTGAGAGGCCTGGAGGCTGGATTGGAAAGAACAGCACCCCCAGTGGCAGGATGGGCTGTGAGACTTCTGGGCCCATGAGTAGGGAGGAAGTTGAGGACAGACATTTAGGGCTGCAGTCATCCTGGGGCAGAGGTGACGTCATTTTTTTCTTTTTAATTTCTTTTTTTATTGAAAGATAATTGCTTTATAAAATTTTGTTGTTTTTATAGGTATACATATGTTCCCTCCCTTTTGAACCTCCCTCCCATCTCCCACCCCATCCCACCCCTCTAGGTTGATACAGAGCCCCTGTTTGAGTTTCCTGAGACATACAGCAAATTCCTGTTGGCTACCTATTTCACATATGGTAATATAAGTTTCCATGTTACTCTTTCCATACATCTCATGCTCTCCTCGCCTCTCCCCATGTCCATAAGTCTATTCTCTGTGTCTATTTCTCATTGCTGCCCTGTAAATAAGTTCTTCAGTACCATTCTTGTAGATTCCGTATATATGTGTTAAAATACGATATTTATCTTTCTCTTTCTGACTCACTTCACTCTGTATAATAGGTTCTGGGTTCATCCACCTCATCAGAACTGACTCAAATTTGTTCCTTTTATGGCTGAGTAATATTCCATTGTGTATATGTACCACAAATTCTTTATCCATTCATCTGTCTATGGACATCTAGGTTGCTTCCATGTCCTCGGTATTGTAAATAGTGCTGCAATGAACAATGGGATACATGTGTCTTTTTCAGTTTTGGTTTCCTCAGGGTATATGCCTAGGAGTAGGATTGCTGGGTCATATGGTGGTTTTATTCCTAGTTTTTTAAGGAATCTCCATACCGTCTTCCACAATGGCTGTATCAATTTACATTCACACCAACACTGCAAGAGCATTCCCTTTTCTCCACACCCTCTCCAGCATTTATTGTTTGTAGACTTTTTGATGATGGCCTGTGTGAGGTGATATCTCTTTGTTGTTTTGATTTGCATTTCTCTAATAATGAGTGATGTTAAGCATTTTTTCATGTGTTTGTTAGCCATCTGTATGTCTTCTTTGGAGAAATGTCTGTTTAGATCTTTTCCCCACATTTTGATTGGGTTATTTGTTTTTTTGTCATTGAGTTGTATGAGCTGCTTGTATATTTTGAAAATTAATCCTTTGTCAGTTGCTTAATTTGCTATTGTTTTCTCCCATTCAGAGGGTTGTCTTTTCACTTTGCTTCAAGTTTTCTTTGCTGTGCAAAAGCTTTTAAGTTTAATCAGGTCCCACTTGTTTACTTCCATTACTCTAGGAGGTGGGTCATAGAGGATCTTGCTTTGATTTATGTCATCAAGTGTTCTACCTATGTTTTCCTCTAAGAGTTTTATAGTTTCAGGTCTTACATTTAGGTATTTAATCCATTTTGAGTTTGTCTTTATGAATGGTGTTGGGAAGCGTTCTACTTTCATTCTTTCACATGTAGCTGTCCAGTTTTCCCAGCACCATTTATTGATGAGGCTGTCTTTGCCCCATTGTATATTCTTGCCTCCTTTGTCAAAAATAAGGTACCCATAGATGCATGGGTTTATTTCTGGGCAAGATAGTGGTGCCATTATTAGTGAGTGTTTCTGGCTTGTCTGTTTGCCTGGGTTATACCAGCTGAGCTGAGCCTGTCTCTGAAATGACCACTCAGATATAGCTTCAACCTAATAAAATAACTTAATGGAATTTTTCACTCTGATCTGATGTCTTCAGGACCAGCTTGGGATGACTGATCACACTCCACTGCCACTAGCTCATCTGCCCTCCACTAGAGCTTGTTGGATTGTCTGGCGGCAGGATTTGAATGATGTTGGTTTGCATCTCTATTTAACTTGGATGAATATCTTGGGACTTAAATAAATTGTTTAACATAAAGAGTAAAAGCGTTTCTGTGCCTTTTCTCTATGTTGAGAGAACAGTAAGATAGAATAATGGACTTCATTTTAGAGAAAATCAGATAAATTGATCTTTTCATTTGTGTGGATACTGGGAGTTTTCATTCTCTGAATTGGAAAGATGAGCTCAAACTCATAACCAACTAAATGCCTTATGCCCCAGAATAATCTCTGTGGAAAAGTGCTCTTACAGGAAATCTCAGCTCCACTCTCTCCCTCCTGTGAAGAGTGTAATCTTCTTCACAATTAAAATGATATGTTTATATACAGCAGTTAATAGAAAGACTCTCTATGAATCCTCTGTGAAAATAGAATATTTCTTAAGTGCAGACTCTGGTGGCCAACTTTCTGTGTTGGGATTTGACTCTGCCATTTATTCTCTGTGACTGTAGTCAAGTCACTTAACCTTGCGTTGCCTTAATTTCCTTCTCTATGAAATGGGAGATACCTCATAAGGTGGTTGAGAGTATTAAACTAGTTCAGTTCAGTTCAGTTGCTCAGTCAGGCCCAACTCTTTGCGATCCCATGAATTGCAGCACGCCAGGCCTCCCTGTTCATCACCAACTCCCAGAGTCTACCCAAACCCATGTCCATCGAGTCAGTGATGTCATTCAGCCATCTCGTACTCTATCGTTCCTTTCTCCTCCTGCCCCCAATCCTTCCCAGCATTAGGGTGTTTTCCAATGAGTCAACTCTTCACATGAGGTGGCAAACATATTGGAGTTTCAGCTTCAACATCATTCCCTCCAATGAACACCCAGGACTGATCTCCTTTAGGATGGACTGGTTGGATCTCCTTGCAGTCCAAGGGACTCTAAAGAGTCTTCTCCAACACCACAGTTCAAAAGCATCAATTCTTCGGCACTCAGCTTTCTTCACCATCCAACTCTCACATCCATACATGACTACTGGAAAAACCATAGCCTTGACTAGATGGACATTTGTTGGCAAAGTACTGTCTCTGCTTTTAAATATGCTGTCTAGGTTGGTCATAACTTTCCTTTGAGTAAGCGTCTTTTGATTTCATGGTTGCAATCACCATCTGCAGTGATTTTGGAGCCCCAGAAAATAAGGTCTGACACTGTTTCCACTGTTTCCCCATCTATTTCCCATGAAGTGATGGGATCAGATGCCATGATCTTAGTTTTCTGAATGTTGAGCTTTAAGCCAACTTTTTCACTCTCCTCTCTCACTTTCATCAAGAGGCTTTACAGTTCCTCTTCACTTTCTGCCATAAGGGTGGTGTCATCTGCAAATCTAAGGTTATTGATATTTCTCCCAGCAATCTTGATTCCAGCTTGTGCTTCCTCCAGCCCAGTGTTTCTCATGATGTACTCTGCATATAAGTTAAACAAGCTGGGTGACAATATACAGCCTTGACATACTCCTTTTCCTATTTGGAACCAGTCTGTTGTTTCATGTCCAGTTGTAACTGTTGCTTCCTGACCTACATACAGGTTTCTCAAGAGGCAGGTCTTGAAGAATTTTCCACAGTCTATTGTGATCCACACAGTCAAAGGCTTTGGCATCATCAATAAAGCAGAAATAGATGTTTTTCTGGAACTCTCTTGCTTTTTTGATGATCCAGCAGATGTTGACAACTTGATCTCTGGTTCCTCTGCCTTTTCTAAAACCAGCTTGAACATCTGGAAGTTCAAGGTTCACTTATTGCTGAAGCCTGGCTTAGAGAATTTTGAGCATCACTTTACTGGCGTGTAAGATGAGTGCAATTGTGTGGTAGTTTGAGCATTCTTTGGCATTGCCTTTCTTTGGAGTTTGAATGAAAACTGACCTTTTCCAGTCCTGTAGCCAGTGCTGAGTTTTCCAAATATGCTGGCATATTGAGTGCAGCACTTTCACAGTGTCATCTTTAGGATTTAAAATAGCTCAACTGGATTTCCATCACCTTTACTTTGTTCATAGTGATGCTTCCTAAGGCCCACTTGACTTCACATTCCAGGATGTCTGGCTCTAGGTGAATGATCACACCATTGTGATTATCTGGGTCATGAAGATCTTTTTGTACAGTTCTTCTGTGTATTCTTGCCACCTCTTCTTAATATCTTCTGCTTCTGTTAGACCCATACCATTTCTGTCCTTTATCAAGCCCATCTTTGCATGAAATATTCCCTTGGTATTTCTAATTTTCTTGAAGAGATCTCTAGTCATTCCCATTCTATTTTATTCCACTATTTCTTTGCATTGATCGCTGGAGAAGCCTTTCTTATCTCTCCTTGCTAGTCTTTGGAACTCTGCATTCAGATGGGAATATCTTTCCTTTTCTCCTTTGCTTTTCACTTCTCTTCTTTACTCAGCTATTTGTAAGGCCTCCTTAGACAGCCATTTTGCTTTTTTAAATTCATGTAGTGTTAGGGGACCTAGCACATAATAAATACTCAGCAAATTAACTTTATCATTATTGTTACATTATAATTTCCTCCTTCTGGATTATTTTAATGGTCTCTTCAATCTTATTTTTGTTTAGTCTCTCTTTTCCAGTTCCTTGCTTTAGAAACCCATTCTATATCTGGTTACTAAAATAGTCTTCCCCATGAGCACACTATATTATTTTCCTATCCAAAAATTCATATGAGAAGATCCTGCTAAAGTAAAGTGGAAAGCACTTTCACATATTGTGTTTTTCACATGTAATAGGTAACTATATACTTATGAATCAATATACTTATGAATGAATGAACTATCTAGATCACTGGGGCAGGGGTAGGGGAGGGGGGAAGAAGAATACATGAAAATTTTTAATTAGGAAGATTATTAATATATATTCAGAATGAGACGAGAGAGTAAAAGGGCAACTGACTCCCACTTCATAAAATAATTCATTAAATTCTTGATTTGGTTTTCTGCCCAAAACCTGTTAGTCATTCTGACCTGGCCTTAGAAGTCTCAAAATATTATGACATGTAGTCATTTTGCATATGAGTAGATAAACATAAAGTTAAGTAGAAAAATTTTTAAGATCATTATATCTAATAAAAGATTTTATAGAAGCACATAACCATAATAGGAGGGGTTTTAAAAGCAAAATAATGTTGTCTTACACACTATATATTTATTGACCTGAATTTATATAATTAAAGTGGCAAAATGAAACCCTCAATACAATTATGATTTGGGATGCTTTTGAAATAGGAATATCTGCCAAAAATTAAATAAGCTTATAGATGCCACTATTTCCTTTGTCTCAAAAAAATATGATACTTTTAGAATAAGAGATGATGGGAAATTCTAGACATGGATTCTGACATGCCTGTAATTAGCTCAGCTTTCTCATTAGGGAATGCTGCTTTTTTAAAAGTAGGTTGCCAAGAATAATAGCTTATCTAATTGAAGATCATTAGAAACAAATCAGAAAGTATTTGTGAGTTGTGCTAATGATGCATGTTAAATGTATGAAGTGATTTCCTGGTGTAGAAATATGTGGAATATCTGTCTTCACATTTTTAGCAATTGTTGTTTTCTATTACGTATGTGTTATTTCCATTTTATATACACACACACACACATATATATATATATATATCTTCTAGGGATAGGGCGGTTATAAACTGGTGTTGTACTTTGAGATAATTAATCTAATAAGCAAGTATAAGTTGGTTGCATAAGGGAAAGATGGTCTTGATGGAAGATGCTTTGATGAAGGGAAGGGAAGAGGCTGTAAAGAGAATGTTAAATTTGATTAATATCTAATTTAAAGTATCATGTATCATGTTGATTCAGCAGGATCGTATCATTAAGAAAAATATGCAATGTCAAAGGGAAAAAATACATTGCTTAACAATTTCTAGCAAATATGTTTTAAACCTCAAAACTGGCTTAACAATAAAACTTTTGATGGTATCTTCTCTGTAGGGAACTTAAAATACTTTACCATGATGCAGAGTTCTAAAGAAATAATCCGTAAGAAACATAAAAGAAAAAATAATATTAAGTCATCATGAGTTGTTATCATGCAAATGTGTCCATGTGACTCTGGCACTGATCCAGTGACACCCCTCTCGTCCTTCCCAATGGGTGTCCTTTCTCAGGAACAGATGGTCAAACATGCCTCACATGCATCCCTTTCCTGAAAAAGATTTCAACTTCTTCCCAGGCCTTCCTCTGTCTCCCAAGTACACTCTCATGAATATGCATTCAGCTACCTCTTCCCCAAGCCAAGAGAGGAGGTTAGCCCAGGAAGACAATCTCATGAAGCATGCTAGGTAACAGAAGGTATTACAAGAATGGTCCGTGGGCTTTTTTTCTTCCCAGGCTCCTGGAAACAATAAAGGAGTAACTGGACTCAGCATAGGTCAAAAGTTATATATTTAGTTCAGCCTCATAACAGATGAACTGACTTTAAAAAAGTTAATGTTTTGAGATGGTGGTAATAGCTCCTTGTAATAGGTAGTAAAAGAGTTTCATGGATTGAAGCCAAACTTACCTTCAGTGGAAAAGTACAGGAAGATAATTGTTCAGAGAGCTTGTACACCAAAGAAAAACAGTTCATGACATTTTAACACGATAAATAATGGTGAAATGCCATTTAGGAATTAATCTTTAATCCATAGGGCTAGAAAGTTGAAAGGGAGAAAAGTAAAACTACTCTTTTATCTCTCTTTGGAATGAAAAACCACAATCCTGAGGATGCTACCTTTTCCCTGGGAAATACAGGCATTTCCCTGAGATTATGCTCTGATGAAAAAGAGAGCTTTTATAAAAATGCACTTTAACATACCTCTTCATATGTACTTCTGTTTTTATTGAATACCTTTTTGTGATTTCTATTAGCATATTATTCATCATTGTTCTAAACTTTGGCATCTAAAATTACACATATATTTGACAATTCAAAGAGGATAATTGTAAGTTTCTCTTCTCTCCTTTTTTATTATGCAAAATGTAGTGAAGGCACATTTTTTTATTTCTGCAAACACAGTATCAATCATTTTTGCTATTCCTGCATTTTCTACCTCCTTAGTGGTCCTGCACTTCTAATTGCTCCTTTCCCAGGTGCTCTGTCTCCAGGGCCCAGAAATGGTTTTATAATGCTGGGATCAAAGCTCAGTGATTTAATTGCAGCCATTTTAACGTTATGGCCCAGAAAACACTAATCAAAAAAGTTAATAAAATGAATAAAATGAAAATTGAGAGGAGTATTTCTTAGTCTTGCTATTCCAGGCTTCCTGCTCAAAATGCTAATCTGTGTTTATTCATTTGACAGACATCACCAAGTACCTGCTAAGGGGCTGGAGATAGACATGTGAATAATATAGCCCTTGCCTGAAAAAGTTTACACACAACTAAGTACAGTAGGTTGACCTCTGAACAACAAGTGCCATATAACCAAAAAATATGACAAAGCTGTATCACATAGGCATACTTCAATGCAAATGACACAAAGTAAAACTGAAACTCAGGGTATCCCAAAGAGCAAATTTATTGGCTTACATAACTAAAACAGATATTTCTGATCCGAGATGAGAATGGATTCAGCAGCTCAAAGTATGACAAAAGCTCTGGCTTCTCTTTATCTTTCTGGTCTTCTTTCCACAATGCTGGTATGTTATGGGCTGAATTGTGTCTCCCACAAATTCATATGTTGAAATCCTAATTCCTAGTACCTAGAATGCGACTGTTTTTGGAGACACAGTTTTTAAAGAGGGGGTTAAGTTAAAGTAAGGTCATATGGGTGAATCCTGTTCAACCTCACTGGTGTCCTTTTCAGAAGAGTAGACTAGGACACCGATACATATATAGAGAGAAGACCATATGAAAACACAAGGAGAAGATAGCCATCTACAAGTCAGAGAGGCCTCAGAAGAAATAAACTCTGCTGACACTTGATCTTGTGTTTCTAGCCTCCATATTATGATAAAATAAACTTCCATTGCTTAAACTTCTTTTGTTATGGTGACCCTAGCAAACTAATACAAGATATCATTGAGGCTTCATGGTGGTCCCGCATCAACTTTTGGCACCATTCTGTGGCAACAACATACCATTAGCAGTTCTAGTCTTTACAACTTCTTACTACTTCACAAAGTGTAGCAAGAGGAAGCTTCTAGTAGTTCTCCATAAGTTTTAGAATTCTTACTCTCTCCTTTGCCTCTGAACAGTTGCTGTGCCTGAGGATGGAATCCTTGGATTGGCTTAAGCCAATCAGGACCCACTCACCCCTGAGGATGAATGGAGTCATATCCATCCAAACCATGTAAAGCCCCCAAAAGAAAATCGAGGTATGTTAGTGACACTAAGAAATGGAGATAACCAACAAAGATATGAGAAGGATCAAATAAGTTTACCTGGGAAAGCTGAGCAAAAGGAACCCCAAGAAGGATTAGAATGGGTCTTGGAGAATTAACAGATATTCACTTGGTAGAGAAGGACTCAAAGGACAGTCCAGACAAAGGACACAGCATCTATGAATGAACAGAAGGCTCAAAGGGCCAGTTGTATTTGGTAGGGTGATCAACTTGTCCCAGTTTGCCTTGAAAGTAAAAGTGAAGATGTTCATTCGTGCCTGACTCTTTGCGACCCCGTGGATTGTAGCCTTCCAGGCTCCTCCGTCCGTGGGATTTTCCAAGCAAGAATGCTGGAGTGGGTTGTCATTTCCTTCTCCAGGGGATCTTCCCAACCCAGGGATCGCATCCAGGTCTCCCACATTGTAGGCAGACACTTACCATCTGAGCCACCAGGAAAGTGACACAGTTTACCTTAGTCCCAGGCAAACAGATGCAGTTTGCCCAAGACTGTATCTGTTTCAAAACAGAAGCCCCATGTCCCAGGACCTGCTCAGTCCTGTAAAGACTGGGATGACTGGTCACTATGTGTTTGGGAGTTAGAAGCAAGGTTTATGGGGCAAAGTGTCTGGAGATAAGATTGGAACATTTGGCTGAGACTAATTGGGAAGGGGTCTTCATGCATGCTAGTTTAGACTAGAGAGACAATCTGTAGTGGTCCTCTGCCACGTTGAAACAGTAAGCTGTAGGACATTATTCCACAGAGGGTAAAGGAACTCTATGTTAATAACACGAATTTCATGGACATTCTGCAATTTGACCAATTTGAGGAAGTTCATGGAACTTGAGGGCTATATACATTTGGGAACAGCAGAAAGTTCCAGGCCAGCTCTTCTAACTCAGAAGTACTGATCTCTGGGGTCAGAGGTCAGCACTCTGCTGAGCACATCATGAAGCTTGGTTAACAAACTTATCTTCATAACTGGAATTCTCTCTTTGCCTTCAAGGACCTATTCTGTGTACCTGTCTCTTAAAACTGTCTCTCTCCTTTTTTTAAAGGCTTTTTTCATACCTTCATCTTTCATCTACCCACCTGGTAGTCAACCTCATGATATCAACCACTAACTGCTCATTTTCTCTCCATTATTACTTACTTTTTCCATTGCTTTGCCGCTGTTGAGAATATTACCAGTCACCCAAGTCCATGCCATGGAATACACTGCAGCCACTGAAAAGAAAGCACTCAAACAGAGTAGCAAACAATGGCTCTTTAGAAGGATCCCGTATTTGTAAAAATAATACATATGTATTTTTACATATATGAAAATATATAATGTAAGTGTCCAGAAATTAATACACCAGACTCTTAAGTGTGATTCACTGGAAGATGCTGGTGAGAAAGTAGGAGGGACAGGATCCTTTTAGTTTTTGTTTTATGTTTATCTCTATTTTTTAAATGTTTATAAATAAACATATATAGCTACTTTCCAAATAAAGATAATGTACATTCACTGTAGAAAATTTCAACTGCAGATAAACATAGAGGACAATTTAGAATCCATTTGAGATTTCACCCCCAGAGGTGCCACTGTTAGCAGTCTAGGGAACTACCTCCCCGCCCTCCCCCTGGGCTCCTGCGCTGATGGAGAGACAGAAGCTGCAAAGTGGCTCTTTCCTGCTGCTGGAGACCAACAGTATGTTGCAAAACCCTCCATTGCTTGTGCACTGCAGGGTACTGGAACCTGTCACCTTCCACTTCCACCATCATCACCCTTGTTGAGCTCTCATTAACTCACTCTTGCTCTGCTTCTATGGTGTCCTAATGGGCACCCACTCCTTTCCTCTCTCCCTCCCTCCTTGCATCCAGTCATGGTATTGCCTGGTTCAGAAATCTTCAGCGACTCCCCATCGCCTGTTAAAGAAATGCCAAACTCCATGATCTGGGCGGAAAACAAACTTTTCATAGTTCCCTTAGGAACTTTTCTTCCTCTCAGTTCTAGTTCACATTGTTTTCTTTAACAGGAATACCATCTCACCCAAGCATTTCCAGCCATTGTAATTCCTCTCCTCCAGATACATGTGCAAATGTGAGAAAATGTTCCCACAAGAACGTTCATTGTGGTCAAATCTATGATAGGGAAGAATTGAATTCAGCTCTAATGTGCACCAATAAGGGACTGATTAAATAAATTATACTGCATGCAATTTTCCAATGGAATATAGTTATGCTGTTAAAATGATATAGCTATAGCTTATTATATAGATATAGGAAAAAGTCTACAGAATATTATAAATAAAAAGAGTAGGTTGTATAGCAGTTACTAAATAATGCTTTTTTAAAAGCACATATCAAATAATAACAGAGGGAAACTTGGTGGTTGATTTAGTTGATTCGTGCTTTCTTCTTGGTACTTTTCTATTTAATTCGAATGTTTATAAACACAACCACTTGGCTCAGTGGTATTGAATCTGCCTGCAATGCAGGAGAGACCTTTTGCACAGGAGACACAGATTTGATCTCTGGGTCAGGAAGATCCCTTGGAGAAGGAAATGGCAACCCACTGCAGTATTCTTGCCTGGAAAATCCCACTGACAGAAGAGCCCAGTGTGCTACAGTCCAAGGGGCTACAAAAGAGTTAGACATGACTTAGCCACTAAAAACAACAATAGCAAACCTAACCACAATTATAGAAGTTATCATTTGTTGAGGGTTATTTGTCAAGTCCTGTGCCTGGTATCTGACATCGAATAATTCATTTAGTTCCTACACCCAAACTTCGAGAAGGTTATCATCACTATCATATTATAGAAAAGGAAACTGAGAGTCAGGGGCTAAAGAAATGTTCCCAGGATCACACCATTACTGAGAAACAGATTTAGAATTCAAAATTCTGTTTTTCTGACTCCAAAGACCATACTCATAGACATTATGTTACATAATAATGAAGTATCATTTTTATAAAAATAATGAAGTTACTAAAATATGTTCCCCCACTCTTATAAGAACATACTCCATTTCTCTGTTCCTCGAAACTCTCCTTCGCTCCATCTTCAGAAGTATGACATAGTCGGAAGATGAGCGTAGGGTGAGAGACTTATCAGGAACACATACAATGGTTTTTATTTTTCAGCGTAAGTAGCACCATCCTGTGTATTATGTTATTTTATGAGTATATCTGGTTGTTTATACCTGAAAGTGCATCCTGGACATCCTCCCATGACTGTACATATAAATCACCCTTGATATGTTTGTTAGCAGCTTCATAACGGCATGGACATCCTAGAATCACTTACCTGCCCCGACCCTTTGGATGGTCTTTTGTGTTATACGTTTTGCTATTATAAACAATACCAGAATGAGCACCCTCATTTAAATCAACGTCTGTACATATGGGGGACTGCTTTTACAAGATGAATTCCCATAAATAGACTTACCAGGTCAAAAAGAATTTTTTTTTTCCTTTATCAGAATTCCAAAAAGTTTTAGCTGTGCTGGGAGAATCTGATCTAGGGACCAGCTAGCTGGGCTCTCTTGTAGCCTCATTTCCTATTCACATCCTCCCCGGGTGTGGGCAACTGTCTGCACACTGACAATGCCATCATCTCCCAGCTGACTTGTGAGAAAAAGTGCGCTGCGCTGTGTATTGCCTGACTGCTGGTGAATTGTTGACCACCAAGTTGCCGTGTGACCCTGAGCGATAAATGATGCCCCTGGAGACTTACATGTTGACTTCTGTAAATAAGACCCTTCTAGCTTTAGCAGTTAGTGTTTCTTAACTTTAAAGAGAGTAACGGTTTGTTATTCTGACTTCTTAGATTTTGAAAAATAGCATATGTACCATAAAGGGTTATCCTGCCTCATTGAAGGTTCAAACGATACGGTGATAAGACCATATTAAAAGCATTTATAAAGGTACATGTAAAGAGTTCATTATGGTTCATTAAATCCCCTCATGCTTTTATCCACCTTAGTTACTGTATTTCCTGTAAATGGGATTTATGCCAGGGCCACGTTAACACCATTTCACATTCTGCTGTGCTATTACCCAATGAGCTTGAATCAATTGAATGAAAGAGGCCTTTTCGAGTGTATTGATTTTCATTTATCCAAACTCATCTGTTTGCCTTGCTGCATGCTCACACATGAGAACAGGGCACAGCTAACTTTCTCTACGGTATTGCTTTTTTCCCCTTAAGCACTGAATACTAGAATACGCATATGATAAACACTGGTAGAAGAGCTGCAGAATATTTGCTGAAAATATGATTTTCCAGGGATAAGGGCTTGGTGTTCTCTTACATCCAAAAAAAACACTGCCTGAAGCAAGATACTGCAACCTTGCTTCCTGCCCAAAGGCGGCTGCCCTCTACTGCCCCAGCCCCCAGGGACTCGGTCCTGGGCTCCTGCTCTCCTCTCCCTAGATATTAGGAGTGTTGTCAGAACAGTGATTCTTTTAACTGTAAAAATTTGTTCACTGTCAGGAAGCAAAGTATTACACTGCTGCCCTGCAAAGGAACGCTCTTGTTTCTTTGGTCAGAGATCAAACTGAAATCTGAACAAAAAGAAATGTGCTGTAGAGAAACACTTTAAACATACGTTTTAACGCCCTTTTTATACCCTCCTAGCTTAGTGTGTTTGTGTTTTCTGTGTTTGATGTGTTGTGATTTTGTTTGACAGAGAGAGAGACACCCAGAGAGGAAGAACACATTCATTCTGACCCATAGTTAGGATTTTGAAAGTGGAAAGCATTTTAACAATTTTGACTAAATTACTGTTTTTTTTTTTTTTTTTTAGGTAGGGTGTTTAGGTAGCCCACCAGGCTCCTCTGTCTATGGGATTCTCCAGGCAAGAATATTGGAGTGGGTTGCCATTTCCTTCTGCAGGGATCTTCCCGACCCAGGGACTGAACCCACATCTCCCGTGGCTCCTGTATTGCAGGTGGATTCTTTACCATTGAGCCACTGGGGAAGTCCCATGCTTAGCACAACACATGCTTTTGGTACGGTGTTCAGTTGCTCAGTCATATTCGACTCTTCACAGCACCACGAACTGTAGCTGGCCAGGCAGGCCCTTCTATCCATGAAATTTTCCAGGCAAGAATACTGGAGCAGGTTGCCATTTCCTACTTCAGGGGATCTTCCTGATCCAGGGATTAAACTCGAGTTGGCAGGCAGGTTCTTTACCACTAACACCACCTGGGAAGCACTAAAGTGTTGTTAGTCACTGGATAATATGTGTCCATCTGGTGTGGGATTGCGTGAGATGTCCTAGACTTACAGTCAATAGATCTTGACTCCTGCTCAGGTAAATACTAAAATTTATTTACCCGGGGAAATAAATATTGGCTAAGGCAGAGCCAAGGTCCATATTTTCTTTGAAGTGCAATAAATATTTCTATACTATACACTGAAATGAGATTTTATGTTAGAGCTAATAATTAAACATTATCCAAGGCCACAGCAGAAAGTAAAATTATCAGGCTAATTCTAAGACATCTTGTTTTTATATTTAATGCTATAAAAGATTGTTGTTTTAAACTGTTGTTTTAAGCAAGATCTGATATTAAATGCTGGCATAAATCAGATTGATTAAGCCTGAGTCCTTTTGTGAAATAGAAAGTGAAAGAGATTCATTTATAAAAAGCTTGAGTTACTTAAATATACCAATGAGTTGGCATTATTGATATAACTATAATGAACAGTTAACTTTTACAAAAGTTTAAATGTGACACTAAGAATTGAGTGAATAATTTTCCCTCGTGAATTTCCATATCATATGCAGCATCATAAAATTTTTGAGATATCATGTACAGAGAGTTTTTTAGAAAAAAACTTTTCCTTTCAAAAATAACTGTATTATAATAAGTAAAAAATGTCTATCACTTGGTTAGGAATTAGAAGCAGTATAAAGATATATATTCAAGGAGATTATCTGTTGTTTCCAATTGATGAAAACAACAGATACATTCAAATACAATATTGTATAGCTGTTAAAAACATGTGATTTGGAAACTTACTGAGTTTGAATTGCGGCTCTGACACTGTGACCTCAGCAAGATTTTCTGAGTCTACTGCATAAAAATGGGACAATAAATCTAACCTCATAAGATCATGATAAGAATGAAAAGTCTGTAAAGCACTGCGACTGTTCCTAGCAATAGGAGATCTCTCCAGAAGTGGTAGCTTAATGATGGACTGTTTAAGTAACAGATGAAAGCACTCATGGAGGCAATTTAAGGAGGTATACAATTACTGAATTTTAATGAAACAGAATATTTTTGCCTTAATTTCAAAGAGGAAAACTCTTACAGGTGAGTTGCATGGTCAGTCAGCTCTATAAGGAAGAGGTAGGATTTGAACTTGAGCTAGAGAAATTGAGTTTTTAGTGTCCACGTTCAGTCGTGTACAACTCTTTGTCACCCTATAGATTGTAGTCTAAGAGGTTCCTCTGTCCATAGGATTTCCCAGACAGGAATTCTAGAGTTGCCATTTCCTCCTCCAGGGTGTCTTCCCAGCTTGGGTACTGAATCCATGTCTCCTGCATTGGCAGGCAGATTCTTTACCACTGCGCCACCTGGGAAGCCCCAGGGTTTTATTAGTTGATACATAAAACTAGAACTAATGAGCACTACGACTGCCAATAAAATAAGTCATCTATTCAACCATGGCCCAACCACATCTTCATTAATTTTCTCTTCTTGATTAATTGCCATAATATAATTTCCTCCAGGTTTTTCAGCCATTTCTTCTGGTTCTCTTTTATTAACATCTCTTCTGCCTCTTTTATTTTCCTCAGCGAAAAATAACTTTACATAATAATTAATAATGTATGGCAAAACCAATACAATATTGTAAAGTAAAAAAATAAAGAAAGAAAGAAAATAAATAAATAAAATAAGAAAAGCAAAAGTCACCAAAAGGCTCATCTTTCAGTTGATGTATAACCTCCTGTTAATATTTTGGTGAAGGTCCTTTTAAACCTTTATATATCTCTATCTTTCTGTCTCCCTATTCTTGCATGCATGTGGGCATGCACACACATATAACACACACACTTATCTAATATGATCTAAATAAGATCATACTGAACTTGCATTACTCTTTGTAATCTCATTTTTTATTTGAAAAATATATGCAATATACCATAAATATCTTCCCATGTCAAAGAACAACTTCTTTATATTTAAATGGATTTATTACATTTTATTGTATAAATATTAACAGTTTAATAAAAAATTTTAATCATTTGCAGTTTTTGTCTATTAAAAAAATGTGCCACAGTGACCATCCTTGTGCATTCATTTTGGTCCACTTATGAGATTATCTCTTTAAGAAAAATTCCTGTAAGTACAATAGAGGGATCAAATAATGCATGAACATTTACAGTTTTGCAGAACCAGAAATGACACATAAAATTACCACATTTTATTTTAGAGGACTTTAAAATTTTTTTAATTGAAGTAGAATTGATTTACAATGTTGTGATAGTTCCAGGTGTACAGCATAGTGATTCATATATATATATATATGTATATATATATATATATACACACACATATAGGTTTTCGGATTCTTTTCTCATATAGCTTATTACAAATATTCAGTATATTTCCCTGTGCTATAAAGGAGATCTTTGTTGTTTATCTATTTTATATGTAGTAGTATATTTATGTTACTCCCAAATGTAGAAAACTAACTTAAGTTTACCAAAGGGGAAATGTTCAGGGGAGGGATAAATAACAGAAGACTTTTTTAAAAAGAACTTTCCCCAATCTTAACTTTCATAAATAAATAATACAATTATCCTTTTAAAATTAATGTTCAAAACAGAAAATTTAAAAATAGGAATAAATAATTAGAAACAGTTAAATGTAATTCTATGTAGAACAATGTTTTAACAATAGAAAAAATTATGGAGAGGGAAAAACTATCAAATTTGTTTTTTTGAAAGAAGTGTTGCCAATTAAGCTAATCAAACTTTTTCATTTAAATGCCTAACTTCACAATTAAATTGATTTTCTACACAACTGTCTGACATTTCATTGGGTTATTATGATATACTGAACTGTACTGATCATTGTAAGTTTCTTGTATAGAGAACTTGTAGGCTAGTAGCAGTTTAATCTGGTCTATGCAGTTCCCTCCTCTCAGTTCTCTTAAAACTATAGTAAATGACTTATGCTTTTATTGGTTAGTTATCTTGTCATATTTAAGAAGCTTCTCATCAACATGACTTCAGTTGTCTCAAGTGTGTCTGCTTCTTGCAGTTTGGTTTCTTGACCGATCTGTACTAGTTGATTTTGCTAAATTTGGCTTATTTGTCAGAATCTATGTCACTTGTTAAATTTAATTCTTAGTTCTATCATAGTAGGGTGGATTTGATGATTCTGTCCTATTGGATTATGTCCTTTTGTATGACAATCTACTTCTTAAAACATGTAATTTCCTTGTATCATTGTAAAATTTTTAGAACCAGAAAAATTCTGATGCATCATTTCCAAAAATTTGGCCCTCAAGGTATATATACCCCCAGATAATAATACCATATGTGTTATCAAAAAAAAAGGAATATAAGTCAACATATATAAATTAATTTGGGAAACTCTAGGATAAATAGGTCTTTTTACTGAAGGATATTCATGAACCTAGTGAACTAAAATCCTATACAACCATTCACAAACTGGTCTGACCTTGAAATTCATTTTGATAAAATGCCCATTGAAAGCAGTTATTGGCAGAGCTTTCCTGGTGGTAAAGAACTGGCCTGCCAATGAAGGAGGCACAGCTTCAATCTGGGAGGATCCCACATGCTGCAAAGCAGCTAAGTCCGTGGGCCACAACTAATGAGCCTGTGCTCGATAGCCTGGGAGCCACAACTACTGAAGCAACGGGCCCTAGAACTCATGCTCCGCAACAAGAGCAGCCTCTGCAATGAGAACCCCCTCATATCACAACTAGAGAGTAGCCCCCTCTTGCATAACTAAAGAAAAGCTCATGCAGCAACAAAACCAGCACAGCCAAAAATAAACAAATAAACAAAATTATATTTTTCAAAAGGAGTTGTTAGCTAGTTAGGTAGGCAAGCACAGAGTTAATCCAATACCCTCACTTTACATATGAGAAAACATATTCTGAAAGATTTAAAAACTTCAGTATTCTAAAGAAAAAGAAACATTTTTAATTTAAAAATAAATATAAAAATTAATAATAAAATTATTTTAAATTAGCTGCAGTCATTGCATGTTAAGTATAGTCTGTCAGTCAATAGAGAAATACTGAGCACTTTTGTTGAAGAATGCAGAATTATTAACGACTCTATCCATTCATAAACAAGACCAGTTTTAAAATTTTGCAACCTCTGGGAAAAAAGATTCAATGTTAAATCAAGCTATGAAAAAATAAATTATTACATACATGAAAGGGGAGACTTTTAAATCCCAAACAAGAAGGTAAAACAGGAGACTTTTAAATCCCACATGCCTTATGGAAGAAATTTGCACACATTGAGGTATGGAGAAGTCATCCTAACTTATATATGATTTAACTTAAATCCTGAGCTAACTGGAGAAGCCTGCTTTGTGGCCTATCAAGCATGCATTCCACATTTAAAGAAAAGAATGCATTTAAAAAAGAAACTGGAATAACTGTGGTTTAGGAATCCAACATGGAGCTGGGCGGCTATTGTGGAGGTGCTTTCAAACATGTCCTTATATCCCTGAGAACTTGAATTTTCTGAACTGCATTAGACGCAAAGACATCACCATATCTCTCAAAACAATGTCAGCTAGCAGCTGCCAAGTGCAGCCTTGTGATCTCAAGGTTTCCTCTTATAAATATGCAACCATTTCAGACCCCGACCAATCTTCCTTTAACAAGTATTTTTGCTTCTTGCAAAAACTCAGCAGTGACCATAGGACTGGAAAAGGTCAGTTTTCATTCCAATTCCTAAGAAAGACAGTGCACCCAAAATGTTCAAACTACTGCACAATTGCACTCATCTCACACACTAGTAAAGTAATGCTCAAGATTCTCCAAGCCAGGTTTCAACAGTATGTGAACTGTGAACTTCTAGACATTCAAGCTGGTTTTAGAAAAGGCAGAGAAACCAGAGATCAAATTGCCAACATCTGTTGGATCATCAAAAAAGCAAGAGAGTTCCAGAAAAACATCTATTTCTACTTTATTGACTATCCCAAAGCCTTTGACTGTGTGGATCACAAAAATCTGTGGAAAATTCTTTAAGAGATGGGAATACCAGACCACCTGACCTGCCTCCTGAGAAATCTTTATGCAGATCAAGAAGCAATGGTTAGAACTGCACATGGAACAACAGACTGGCTCCAAATTGGGAAAGGAGTACGTCAAGACTGTATATTGTCACCCTGCTTATTTAACTTGTATGCAGAGTACATCATGTGAAATGCTGGGCTGGAGGAAGCACAAGCTGGAATCAAGATTGCTGGGATAAATATCAATAACCTCAGATATGCAGATGACACCACCCTTATGGCAGAAAGTGAAGAAGAACTAAAGAGTCTCTTGATGAAAGTGAAAGAGGAGAGTGAAAAAGCTGGCTTAAAGCTCAGCATTCAGAAACCTAAGATCATGGCATCTGGTCCCATCACTTCATGGCAGATAGATGGGGAAACAATGGAAACAGTGGCTGATTTTATTTTGGGGTGGGGTGCTCCAAAATCACTGCAGATGGTGACTGCAGCCATGAAATTAAAAGACATTTGCTCCTTGGATGGAAAGTTATGAACAATCTAGACAGCATATTGAAAAGCAGAGACATTGCCAGCAAAGATCTGTGTAGTAAAAGCTATGGTTTTTCCAGTAGTTATGTATGGATATGAGAGTTAGACTATAGAGAAAGCTGAGTGCTGAAGAACTGATGCTTTTGAACTGTGATGTTGGAGAAGACACTTGAGAGTCCCTTGGACTGCAAGGAGATCCAACCAGTCCATCCTAAAGGAAATCAGTCCTGAATATTCATTGGAAGGACTGATGCTGAAGCTGAAACTTCAATACTTTGGTTACCTGATGTGAAGAACTGACTCATTGGAAAAGACCCTGATCCTGGGAAAGATTGAAGGCAGGAGGAGAAGGGGATGACAGAGGATGAGATGGTTGGATGGCATCTCTGAGTCAATGGACATGAGTTTGATCAAGCTCTGGGAAGCCTGGCATACTGAAGTTCATGGGATTGCAGAGAATTAGACATGACTGAGCAACTGAACTGAACTTACTTCTTGCCAGCTCCAATTATAATCCTTGACAAACAACTTATGTAATTCTGCAGTTTATGCCTAGGTAAGCTTCCCCCATTATGTAGTCTGATGTGATCAAATTCAAGTGCTTGTTGAATCTGTGTTTCCTGGGTTTCAGTCCTCAGTTTGGCAAAATGAAACTCTTCCTATTAGAGATTGTTTATTGGTTATCTCCATTAATAAAGGTAAAATGACATATGTTTGATGGACAAAGCAATCTGAATGGATTATAGTGCTGCAATTTTTTAGCTATATGACACTGGGAAATTCCCAAATTTCTGAGTTTCTTTTTGCTTATTTTAAAAGTAGGAGTATTAATAATACTCTCCTGACAAGGAGTTGTAAGAATATAATGAAATAGTTAGTGTCAAAATTGATGACACTCATTCAAGTATTTATTTCCTTTCTTGAGGATGGAAATGTCCAGGAGCAGGCAGGCTATTGTGAGGAAAGAGGAACAGGCAAATGGGGAAAATGGCATCTTGCAAAAGCCAGGAGTTTTATTAAGTAAGTATCTCTCATTCAAAACAATGCTGAAAAGCTTCTGATAGAGTCTCTGATTAACTCTTTCATATATTCAGAGAATATAGGGTCAAATAATAATAATACAACATTATCAATTAGGTTTTATTCTAGTAATACAAGGATAGTTCAATATAATGAAATATTTACATGTAATCCTAAGCTGTTAAATACTGTTAAATATAAAAATCTTTATGACCTTCAGTAGATGCAGCAAATGAATTTGATAGAACTTAACATCATCCTTTCCTAAAAGCATCAAAAAAGTAATATTAAAAAATACTTAAAATTATAAATTGGCAGCTTAATATTATATTTAATCATGAACTACTAGCATTATGATTATGAAAATCACAGCAAACACAAATCTTTATCATCACCATTACCGCACTGAACAAGATTTCCAAAGTATGTTAAATCAAAGGCATGAAACAGAAATAGAAGTTTTATACAAAAGAAAAGTGGCATGACTGTATATAGACAATTCAAAGATAAAAGTAAACAACCATTTGACATGGTATATAATTTTGATAAGTAGCTGAATACAAGATGAACATTAAAATCAGTGATATTTCTATAATCTGGCAATAGCTATTTGAAAGTATTATTTAAAAATATCTTGTTCACATTAACACAGAATTATAATGTACCCATTAGCAATGCTAGGTTAAAAATGCATTTCCTGAGACTTCCCTGGCAGTCCAGTGGTTAAGATTCCACGCTTCCATGGAGGGCATGGGTTTGATCCCTAGGTTGGGAACTAAGTTACTGCCTTCTGTTTGATGCAGGAAAAATTAAATAAAGATTTTTAGTGTATGTCTTATTTGAAGAAAACTACACACACATACACAATAAAATAAGAGTTTGAGAAACAGAAGAGCCATGCATTATTTATTTTCCCTTATTGAGAACAATAAATGCCAAAAATGTCCTTTACCCCCTTTAATATACATATACATATAGGTATAGATATAATCTCAATTAAGTTTCTGATAGAATTCTTATTAGAACTGAAAATTATAATTTGAAAATTCAACTGGAGAAAATCCAGTTTTCTACACAAAACCTAGCATGCAAATGTTTGTCACAACATGATTTGTAATTGCCAAAAGCTGTGTGTAGCCCAAACATCTAACAGCTGGTGAATGGATAAACAAATTGCAGTACATCTATATAATGTAAATGCTACTCCTTAATAAAAAAAAAAAGGTGAAGTACTGATGTATGGAACAAAACAGAAGAATCTCAACAACATTATGCTAAGATAAAGAAGTCAGACTGAAAAGTTTACCTAGTCTATGATTCCACTTATATGGCATTCTGGAAAAAGGCAAAACTATAGGGAAGGATATCACACCAGTGGTTGCCTAGGACTGGAGGAAGAAATTGGCTACAAAATAGCACAAGAGAATGGTGGGGAATGGTGCTTGTTATATGACTATGTCCCTGGTGGCTCAGACGGTAAAGAATCCACCTGCAATGTGGTATACCTGGGTTCGATCCCTAGGTTGGGAAGATCCCCTGGAGGGGAGCATGGCAATCCACTCCAGTATTCCTGCCTGCAGAATCCCCGCAGACAGAGCGACTAAGCACACAGCACAGGTTGGTGCAGATTGAAAGTAACATATACCCAGAAAGGGTCATTTTCATTGTGTGTTAATTATACCCAAATAAACAGCAAAGCAAAACATATACACAGACTTTTTTTTTTAAAGTGAGGTATTAAAAGGCCCTCCTGGAAAGGAGTTGCTTGCCTCTACTTTAACAAATTGTTAAAATGTATTTGATAGAAAAGAATTAAAGCAGTGGCTTATTTATGAGAGGATAGACAGATCACTAGTGGAGATGATATGAACCCAAAGTCAATCCCATTGTACATAATAATTAAAGATCTGGTAAAAAGAAGGCCATCCAAAACAATGGGGAAGAGAAAGATTTGCCAGTAAATTGTTATAGAATACTAACTGGTAAACACTTTCTCAGTTTAGATTTATACCTTACCTACCATAAAATAAGTTCCATTTTACATAATCAGCATCAAATCTTTAAAAATTAAATCATTTTCCAGGACTCTGAAACACTTAGAAATATTATAAATAAATCACAAAAATAGATCCAGCTGTGTAAAACATATATTCCCATATAAATAAAATTCTACAAAGAAAAACAATGAGTAAAAGAAAATATTCCCAAAAATACAGCAAAAGATATTTGCAGTCCTACAGTACAATGTAATTAGCAAGAAAAAAATTTTGATATTGCAAGAATATCAAAATTCTGCAATAGATAATTGGGTAAATGAATTACTTTACATTACATAAAAGTAAATATAACTATAAAACCAAACTTATGAAAATATTTTAATATAATAGAAAAATGCACATTATTTTGATTATAGCGTGCTATTCTTTTATTTGTACAATAACATTGATGAGTTGTTTTCCTGCTACTGATGGTAGAAATTTGCACATCCCATCCAAAGAGATACTTCTGAAATATGAAAGCATTCCCACTTCTGGTCATTTTTACCTTATTAATATTTCAAATGAAGGAAAATTATATTTAGTTAAACATATTCACTGTGGCATTATTTATAACAAGAAAGTGAAATCAATTTAATGTTAACCCTTGTACTAGATAGACCAGTATGCAGTCATTGCAATTTTAATTATACAAACAATAACACAGCATGGGAAGAAATTATTAGGATCTTAAATGAAACAAGCAACAGACACACTGTAAACATATTATCTACTCAGCTGTGTTTTTAGAGTCATGCAGTAGAGAAAAAACAGAAAATACTGCTTAAGGATAACAGCAAATACTTCTGCGGCTCATACTATGCCAGGCAGGATTCTAAAATCTGCCTGTGTATTTGTTGATTGAATTCTCACAATTCTGAGACTTTCATTTTGTCAATTAGGAACTTGTACAATAGAAAGGTTAGGTAACTTGCTCAAAGTCACACAGTTACTAAGTGCAATTTTTGAAATTAGAACATAGGCCATCTCTTGACTATTATCCTGTATCACTTCAATGTGCTGTACTCCCTGAAGCAAAATGGATATAGTTGTGTTAAGACTACTTGTGGCTTTTATTTTCCAATCTTTCTGTTTAATATTCTGAATTAAACATGCACTTTAGAAATGTTTGCATGGGAGGTATTTAAAGGTTTCAGGGAAAGGGATGGAAAGCATGAAGGGGAATGAAGGAATCACAACCACCAAACTGTCTATACCAAAAGAAGTTGCCTACAGGTTATAAGGTTAAGGAATCCAGCAGTCCTTCTGACTGGGCCAGCTGGGAAGCCAGAGTGTGCTCTGGGTGAGTATTGCAGGATAGGGGAGGCAGAAGGCTGAACCTCCTTTAAATGTTTTTTTTTATTATTTTAATGAAGTATATTTGGTTTACAATGTTGTGCCAATCTCTGCTATACAGCAAAATGACTCAGTTATACACATATATACATTTGTTTTTATATTCTTTTCCATTATGGTTTGGGCTTCCCTGGTGGCTCAAATGTTAAAGAATCAGCCTGCAATGTGGGAGACCTGGATTCAATCACTGGGTCAGGAAGATCCTCTGGAGGAGGGAACGGCTACCCACTCCAGTATTCCTGCCTGGAGAATTCCATGGACAGAGGAGCCTGGCAGGCTACAATCCATGGAGTTGCAAAGAACTGGACATAAGTGAGTGACTAACACAATACTTTCCATTATGGTTTATCCCAGAATATCGAGTATAGTTCCTTGTATTATATATTAGGACCTTGTGTATCTATTCTAAATTTAATAGTTTGCATTAGCCATAAAAAAATGAAATAATGCCATCTGCACCATCATGGATGCAACTAGAGATTATCATACTAGGTGAAGTAAGTCAGAAAGAGAGAGACAAATATCATATGATATCAGTTTATATGTGGAATTAAAATATGGCACACATGAACCCATCTACAGAACAGAAACAGACTTGTAGATATAATCCTGCTTTTTGATTGGGTCTCCCTCTGAAGTCAGTTGAGATTCAACAGAAGAGCCAAGTATATCCTGTGGAATCACATCGTGGGTTGTAATGTGGTTGGGTCAAATGTTTGGTCCTTTCTAATTCACCTGGGCTCACTTATATCACCACATTTGGTAGCAAAAATCTTGAATTACTAGTCCCAGTGCATGGTCATTATTTTATATCATACAGAAAACTAGAAAGAATACTAAATAGGTTCTGTTTTTTCAATGAACTCAATAAAAAATATATTGCCCCAGACCCATTTGGAACAATTACCCTAGTTGTATGTATAGCTATAGGCTAAATTACTTATTAAGTTCATCAGAAGAGTATTGACTAAAATTGTGTAATTTATCACCAGTTATTGAAAAAGATGAGACGATCTTCTGTCAGTGCCTTAGGCTGCAATTGGGGAAAAGTCAGAAGTATAAAAGTGTCTCATGTTTTTTAAAATACCACTAGGAAAAAACCCACATTGATTCTCTTTGTCATCTAAATATAAAGCATGTTTCTTTTTTTGGCAGAAAAGCCAGCCATTCCTGTAATAAAAGTTACCCTGGAGGATATGTAAGAATAAGCTTAGAAAAACGTGAATAAAAGAAATCAGAAAAAATTACTTGGAGCTATAGTTGTTGATCATGAGGATTAGGTTTGACAGGAAAATATATCCTTTGGGAAATACTATTAATTCTTAAAAGCAAATTTTGCTGCACCCTGTACAATTGTTGCAGTGCGTCTGATGCTGAAAACCTATTTTTATTAAATTTAGGAAACAGGTTTCTAATGCCCCAAAAACTACCATACAGGAAATGCGGCTACAATATTCTAAACATGCAGACAAAACAAACAAACAAACAAATTAAAAAACACTAAAACATCAGAAACCTGAAAGTTCATAAACACATAGAACAGATAAAGCATTTGGATTTGCAAACATTTTACTTCTGATTTATCCACATACTGAATTTCAAGTAGGGACTCAGTGAAAGCAAAAAGAAAGCGGTTTGGCTAATATTTCAAGTGCTATGTATACATGCTCAGGTATGTCCGACACTTTGCAAACCCATGGACTATAGCCCTCTAGTCTCCTCTGTCCATGGGATTCTCCAGGCAAGAACAATGGGATAGGTTTCCATTTCCTTCTCCAAAGGATCTTCCTGACCCACGGATCAAACCTGAGTCTCCTTGTCTCCTGCATTGCAGGCAGATGCTTTACAGCTGAGCCACCAGGGAAGCCCCATTTCAAGTGCTAAGTAGTTCATATAGCATATTTTGAAAGGATTACTTGCTTTGTGAATAGTTTGATTCCTGCCTTCTCTTCCACCCCAATTGCCTTTCCAGTCTAAGTACAGATAGCCTCTTATTCCAAACTGTGGTTAAAATTTTCTCTAAGTAAAAACTGTCTGGTTTCTGACAGACACTGGTTCACTCTCAAAACAGGTTATTTCTTATCTCTTATTAAGTGTATTGATTTCCTTTGAAGCATTTTTCTGTAATCAGTCTTCACTACCTGTTTGATATTCTAGAGTCCTGTTATTACAGATATAAAACCAAAATATACCAGTTTATAAAGGACCTCTAATCCTCAGTGACTTGGCTTTATTAATGTGATTTCAGGTTCACTTTGTTTCCAACCCTTTCATAGGCTATCAGACCACGGATTCTTTTAGCAAATCTCAAAATTTCTGAAAGCAACACAGGGAAGATGGACTATATCTGCAAGATGGATTCCTGGTAGTCTTTGGTCAGTGGTTTTTCACAATCCCAAATGTTCTGTGTCAAAATATGCTTCTGTTGAAGAAGTATTTTTAAGGCCCTGCTTGAATAACAACAACAACAACGAAAAAAGCATGTTGGTTAACTTAAGTTTTGCTTTCAGAAAGCTTAATCTTTCTCTGGGGAGAGAGAAGAATGAGGACTCTACACTAACAGGTACACAATTTTGGGGGAGGAGTGAAAAAAATGTTCTGAAATTAGATAGAGGTGATGGTTGTGCAACTCTGTGACTATACTAAACACTGCCGAATGGTATGCTTTAAAAGAATATATTTTATCATATTTTCACTGTATTCAATAAAAATAACTAAGCCTTGATAAGAAGAGTTTATATACTTACAGGTTTTACTTTCACAATAGCTTCATGATGACAAATAGAGAACATCTCCCTCCTCAAACCTATTACCCATCTTTGAGTTGTTGTTTTTTTTATTGTAACAAATTCAATAAAGAATTTTTTCTTTACAATATTGTGTTGGTTTTGCCATACATTGACATGAATCCACCATGGGTGTACATGTGTTTTTATTTTAAAGTTTTTCATATATTGGTCTCACTTCTGCATCTCTTTTTGGCAACTTCAAAAATATTGTATTATCTGGGAGTCATTCCAGTTGGAAGTGATTAGGAAATGAAGGATTTGAAGGCTGGGAATCAAAACAGGAGGAAAGGCAGGAGCTGAAATGTCTATAGTGAGGTCTTGGGAGAAATAAAGGAAGCTGTGGATAAGTGAACTGGGCAAGGATCTGCACCTGTGCATCCGTAGGAAGGCAGGTCCTGTGCTGTGTAAGTCAGAGACTGAAGGGCTGTTCCTTGGAGCTGCCCCTTGAGGCCTGGATAGGATGTAAGTAGCCTCTGGAAGTCAACAGCTCAGAGTTGGAAAAACTCAAAAGCATCTTGGGTTGAAAGGCCAGTCAGAGAAGAACAACTATGTCTCTGAGTGGGCAGTTCATCTATGACAGTTCAAAATGACCTAACCAGCATTTAAGTGAGACTTCACAAAGGAACTCAAGATGTGCAAGGCAGTCAAGGGCTGGTAAATAAAAAACTGGTTGTATCATACTCACTAGCGTTAACTTTCTTTTTGAGAGTTTTAAAAATGTATTTTTTTTTAACTGGAGGCTAATTACTTTACAATATCGTGGTGGTAGCATTAACTTTTGATCCATAGGATACCATGGATGTGATCTTGAGGTCACAGTGACTTGAGTTCATTGTCTTCAATATTCTTTAATCTCCATCTCCCAGCCCATTTCTCCTGCAGCTGCTAAGTCACTTCAGTCATGTCCGACTCTGTGCGACCCCATAGATGGCAGCCCACCAGGCTCCTCAGTCCCAGGGATTCTCCAGGCAAGAACACTGGAGTGGGTTGCCATTTCTTCTCCAGCACATGAAAGTGAAAAGTGAAAGTGAAGTCTTTCAGTTGTGTCTGACTCTTTGCGACCCCATGGACTGCAGCCTTCCAGGCTCCTCCGTCCATGGGATTTTCCAGGCAAGAGTACTGGAATGGGGTGCCATTGCCTTCTCCGCCCATTTCTCCTATAAGGCTTAAATTCTTCAACTGAAGATTCCCTTATAAAGGGCTTTTCAGTTGTGGTTGGGAAGGGAATTGCTGCCTTTGGTCGACAGAGGTTCTGAATAGCTGGGTACAGTAGGAGCAGATTCAGTGATCTTCATTTTTATTGCTGCTATCAATATGCACTGTGATGCATAGACTACACCACCAAAGCAAAATAAAGCAGGACAAAACTAGATCTATTTATGAAAATAATGGACATTTTCTAAAGTCTCAACTTAAAGTATTGTCATAAATTATGGCAACTATATATGAGATGTTATGCATCTATTCCAAATGATATTTACAGACTTTTTAAAAGCATGAGGAAATCCACACATATTAATATAATATTAAGCCAGAAAAACAGATTGTCAAGTTTTATATATTATATTATTATGCCTATTGTACATTATGCATCAAAACAAGTTCAGAATAGAGACTAGAATTTAATGCTAATGCTTTAGTAGTGATAACTTTTAGGGAGTGAGATTACTACTGATAATTTGTTCCCTTTTCAATTTTTCTGAATTTTCCAAATTTTCTCATGCATTACTTTTTTTAAACTCAAAACTCTCTCCAAATATTTGATAAAATGGAGTTCAAAAAAATCTAAAACCTGGGTCTGAAAATGCTGAATTTCCCAGATGCCACTAGTGTAGTTGTTGAGCACATACAAAAAGGCTCAGCAGAATTCTGCATTCAGCATGTGGAATAGCCTTTATGTCATACATTTTGCAATATTCCAAAAAAGCTGTCCCTGTTTTTTCCCACATATGGTCAGATTGAAAATGAATATGGTTAAACAAGTTATTTAGCTTCTAAATAATCATATCATTTATTTTTCCAGATAGTAAGCAACTGGTTGGCTAGTTTGTTTTTATTTGACTCATTACATTTTGCACTGACTAGTTAGACATACAAGCCCTATCTTAAAGGATTTCCCTGAATGTCAGGCCAACTTTCCATCTACATTTTACAATAAGAAAATTGTTGTTGTTCAGTTGCTAAGTTGTGTTTAATTCTTTGCAATCCCGTGGACTGTAGCATGCCAGGCTCCTCTGTCCTCTATTATCGCCCAGAGTTTGCTCAAATTCATGTCCAGTCCATTGCAGAGAAGGCAATGGCAACCCACTCTAGTACTCTTGCCTGGAAAATCCCGTGGACAGAGGAGCCTGGTGGGCTGCAGTCCATGGGGTCTCAAAGAGTCAGACACAACTGAGCGACTTCACTTTCACTTTTCACTTTCATGCATTGGAAAAGGAAATGGCAACCCACTCCAGTACTCTTGCCTGGAGAATCCCAGGGACAGTGGAGTCTGGTGGGCTGCCGTCTATGGGGTCACACAGAGTCGGACATGACTGAAGTGACTTAGCAGCAGCAGAAGCATGTCCATTGAGTTGGTGATGCTGTCTAACCATTTTGTCCTCTGTTGCTCCCTTCTTCTTTTGCCTTCAATCTTTCCCAGTATCAGGGTCTTTTCCAGTGAGTAGGCATTTTGAATCCGGTGGCCAAAGTATTGGAGGTTCAGCTTCAGCTACAGTCTTTCAGTAAATATTCAGGGTTGATTTCCTTTAGGGTTGATTTGCTTGATTTCCTTGCAGTCCAAGGGACTCTCAAGAGTCTTCTAGGCCCAAGAAAGTTAGTCAACTGGCTGTAGAGGAAAACAATCTGATGAGTGTGGGAATGAAGACTAGACTCCAGCAGCCTGATTTGGCAGCTAACAGGATCTATAGAGCAAAAGACAACAGATAAAAATGACTAACCTAATTTCAAAGTTAGCTTCTCTGTTCATTGAAGATTTCACGATGCAGGTTACCATTTTCTGGTAATTAACACAAATGCCTACAAAAAAGCCACATATTTTTGGCCATTGGAGAAACTAGGGAAGAACAGTCTCAGCAACTATGAGGCTGTGTGTGTGGAAGATAGAAAGGACCCCAGGCATCTATGATTCATGTTCAAGCTACCCTTGGTAGGTATGGTTTCATGACCCCTCTGAACTAATGTTCACTGAGTCTCTGTAAAGCATCAGGGTGTCTCCAAGGCTCCTTTCCTGATAGATCTCTTGGAATCCCACAGCCATGTTGTATAGAAGATGTTATTTCCAGCCATGTTTTTGAGCTGGGGAAATTTATTAGGCTCAAAGAGGTTATAAAGATTTCTCAAGATCACCCAGATAATACTAGCCAACCCAGAATTCCCACATAGACCATAGGACTCCTTAGTCTACCACCCTCCCAAACAGAGAGAACAGCTGGTCCTGTTGGCTAAGCTCATGGCCTTCAATCACCAGCGCCCTCGAGTATAGCACATTCAGCCTCCTGCCTCACTTGCAGCTGCTTAGGCAGGTAGATTGTGCTAAACATCATTGCTCCATCCTGAAAGAGACAGGAATGAAAGATACTTCCTATTCGGGACAATGTTCTAGAAACTACTCCTCGCTCTGAATTTGGTCCTAAGTAATTGTTAAGTATTTGTCACACATGTGGCCTTGATATCAAAACATAGTAAAGTAAATATACTTTTCTTAATGTCTCTAGGCTGACTTCAAATGAAACCATGATTTATTCAGAAGGGGTAAAATGAGTGATGGTTTGGGAGAACTTAATCTTGTTTTTGTATAAGATACCATATACTCCTCATCACAGGAATAAAGAATACTACAGTCTCTCTCATTTAATAAGAACTTGCTTCTGACATTCCCCTCTTCCTCCTCCCCATCTTCCTCTTTGGTTAAACAAAGTTCTTTCATTGTGTAAGATTGCCTCACAAGGACCTGAGCAAACAAAGTTCACCTCCTGTCTGTTATGACTACCATCAGCAGCAGCGCTTGTGTGTGTTCTTACTAGAGATGCAAATTCCTAGGGCTCCACCTTGCACCTACTGGATCAGAAATTCTGGAGATGGGAGCCCAGCAATCTATGTTTTTAAAAGCCCAGTAGATGATTCTTAGGTGCTCTTAAGTATGAGAGCCACTTGCATATAAGTTATTTCCTTTTAAAAAAATATTTGTTTTAGGTGATGTAAACCAGATATAGATCTAAAAAGACCAAGAAAAGTGAATTTAGTAATCTAGTTCTTACATATTCAATAGCTTTAGCAGGTAAAATACAAAGTGTCTAGTTATATTTGAATTTTAAGTAAATGACAAATTATTTTAGTACAAATATGTCCCTTGTGATACTGAGGACATAGTTCTACTAAAAACTATTATTGTTTGTCTGAAATTCAAATTTAACTGGGAGTTCGTATTTTTATTTGCTAAATCTGGAAGCTGTATCACCAGCACCAACCCATTCTTCTACAAGTAGACTCTGAGAGGTGGGAATAGCTGCAGCTTGGTGGGGCCGGATGGCCTTTCTCTTGTTTTGATTCTCCCGCAGGTCAAGCTGGGAAGAAAGCACCATGTAATTCATGCCTGTGCCTTTTATAAGCACTTGGCTGCATGCTGTGATTTGGGAAACAATAATTACTACACTTAACATTACTTGTTTGTTTTGTATTACAGAAAAGGATAATGCCTCTCTCTCCCCCTTTTAACCTAATAGCCTATTAGAAAAACACAAGGTACCTTTCCCATTACTGCCTCCAGAGAATTTCAAAAAAATCAAGCAGAGTGAGATAAAATAAGATGGAGGTTGAGGGAGGATGATTTGTTAAAACTGCAAAGGGGCAGCATTCACACCTTGAATGATGGGAAGGGATCCATAAAGGATTAGGGAACTAACACTTACTGGGTTCCAAGTGGTATCAGACATTGTGTGTGAGCCTTTACATAAATTACATTTCACCTTGCTGTTACTACAGAAATATTCTTTGAGAAGGATTGTTGGACACAAGGGAGTTCAGCACTGATGTCAGCATTACCCTTCCCAATGCTACCTGAGCCTCAACATGAAGCCATCATCTCTGTCTTGCCCACTTAGGTAAAAGAATGCACCCAGCTGTAAGTATTGTCCATCTCCTTCCTTCAAGAAGGAGACATGAATAGCTTTTAAAAAGAGAGAAAATTCATCCTAAACTTAAGGAGTTTAGAAATAAATCCTGAGTGGGAATCTTCTAATAACAAGCTACTGATGCTTTGACTGATTCTATGAGATGCAATACAATAGGAGCCAAGAGACACTCAGCTGAATGTGACTCATGAATTTAATCACCTTGTTGAGCATCCCCACCTACAGGTACTAATTATAAAGCACTGTGAAAATTATCGAAACATATTTCCTATTAACTAGTTTGTGTAAATATGTATTTCTTAGCTGGTAATAGAAATAGTTTATAATTTCAATTTGTTTTTCTAGCACATGTATGCTTTTGCTACTAAGAATTAAGGAGAGCGACACAAACAGCCAATACCCATCCCAAACCCTCCCTTTTGAATGCAAGAGAATTGAGGATAGGAGAGTGACTTAGAGAACAAATGGCCTCTTCTGCCCTCCAACCCCCACCAGGCGTGAGCGACAGTGGAACAGGGTCCACAGTCATATTTCTGGCAATGCCTGATGGTGAGCAGTATATTTTTGTTGAATGACAAGTGACAAGTGAGCAAATGGCCAGGCAAATGATCACGGTGGGGGTGAACAGAAAGAGGGGCGAGGGGCCTTCGTGGTCTGGACTGCCTTGTGTTGACTTAAGGAGGAGCAGTTCAGGACTCTTGAACCGTTTGCAACTTTCCATAAAATTTAATCAGTATATTTTATCCGTCTTCAAAGCAGCCTCCCAAGCAATTAGTTTAGATGCAATTTGGGGATCGCTGACATAGCTCCCAGTTTTTTACTAGCCATTAACCAAGCAGCTGTTTGGGGGGATTTTTTTTTCTAAACTAATTCAAATTTAGAAATCACTTTTATGGGCACTCAAATTGCTCTTATTTCCCCTTCCCTATCAAAGATACTGTTTTTTGTGTGATTTCTAACTGAAAGACAAAGAATTGTTTGACATAATGATTTCACTTTCTTAACCAGGTCTGGGTATAATTCAGGTTAATTGGCAGAAAGCAAGGGGAGAAGTAAAAACAATCTAGAGTTTCCAGAAAGCTCATAAAATATAAATTATTCTCTAAGTTCTTACACTATACTTATAAATACAGATACACTTGTATTTGCAGTTAATTGGAAATGAAATTTGTGATAAAAGTGATAATTTTTAAAATATACATATACTTGCCTTTTTTAATCAGTGACAGTCTTGATGCACTGTCATATTAATAAGAAATATGTTTGCCATAATTTTCACAGTGCTTTCACATGCACATATTCATGGCTTTATAGGTATTTATATATGTAAATAAATGCGAGTAAATATATATATATATATAAACATATATGTTTGTACTGTTCTGGCACATTGCAGTTGCTCAGTAAATAGTAAACATTATTGTTAGTGCAAAAAATATGTGGTAAGAAGAGTAAAAAAAAGAATCCAAATTGTTGGGTCCCTTTGTTGCACAGTGAATAATAAAAAAGCCCACAAAATTAAATAGGAAGTGAAACTTCTATTGTACCTACAGACCATATTGGGAACAAAGACAGTTTCAAAGAAGCATCATTTGTTCCTGCATTTAAAAATGAGGGTGGGGAGGGGACCAGAACCAATCACTAATCATATTACATGTGAGCAAGTATAATCACAGGGTTTTATATAGTATTCTGAGTAGTTGAAACTTATAACATAGTTTATGTATGTTATATGTTAGCCGACAAACCAGATCGTTCAACTATCTAGTTACCTTATTTCTCAAACATTTAATACAGATGAAAATTTTCCTATGATTTTATTAGCTATAGGTAATACTACTGAATTGCACATTTCAAAATTGCTAAGAACAAATCTTAAAATCCTTATAAAGTAAAAAAAAATTTGTAAATATGCATAATGACGGATGTTGACTAGACTTATTGTGATGATCATTTTGCAATATATAGAAATATTGAATCATTATATTGTACACCTGAAACTAATGCTACATGTCAAGTATAGCTCAACTTAAAAAAGTATATTCTAATTCTTATCCCTAGGTTTATCACTATGACATCATTAAAACTGGCTGAAAAGTGAAAATTAAAGAGGGAATCGGGTACTTAGACCTACTGTGAGATAGGTAATATTAGCAAGAGTTGAATTTCTCGTGGTAGTTGCATGTGTGTGTGCTAAGTCGCTTCAGTTGTGTTTGATTTGATGTGACCCCTTGGACTGTAGCCCATCATGATCCTCTGTCCAACGGATTCTCCAGGCAAGAATACTGGAGTCAATTGCCCTGCCTTCCTCCAGAGGATCTTCCTGACCCAGGGATTGAATCTGCGCCTCTTATGTCTCCTGCATTGGCAGGCAGGTTCTTTACCACTAGTGGCACCTGGGGAGCCCCTCCCATGACAGTTGGGGTCTTCCAAATACAGATTAAAATCTCAGTGGTATAATTGGCAGTAGCTAATTGATGCCAAGAGGTTTTTCTAACTCTCAATCAAAATTGGGAGGGTTACCATCATATGGTATGAAGGGATCTTATCTATATTTTGTTGATATAATACAAAGAAAAATTCCTGTTTTTTTATTACAGGCATTTTTCTTCTTTGAAAAATCAGATGAGAAGCTCTACTTAAATATCACTCATTGCAGCTTTTGTGGGGGGAAAAAATCCTGCATAAACAGTTGCCTAGGCTGATTAAAATCACGTATTATATACAAATTAAAACTATTGACCATTTAAAGGAACAATTACAGAGCTCTGCAACACACTGGCACAGAATTCTATCAGTGTTTTCTGCCTGAGTCAAAGCAAAATGACTCTTTCGATTCTTACAGCTCATTAATTTCCAAGCTGGGTTATTAAGGATAATAACGTTTAGTTTTTCAGTGGATTGTGTTCCCATCTCCCTTTTGGTTTTTAGAGAGTAAATGGACATTTTACATCCAGGACATGGATAGTAATTTCACAATTGTGTCTTTAGTACCTTATATTTTTGACCTTGAGGAACAAGCTCAAACCTCCCTTTTCAGCCAAACAGAAGCAGAGTTCTCAAAATCAACCTTTGGTTCCAAGGAAATGGCAGGAAATCCTCACACTTCCTGGGTAATCAACGTTTCTCCCTGTTGTCTCAGAAGGGCATTACAGTGTCCGAGCCAGCCCACCTGGTTCAGATCTCCAGCCACTCACTTATTCCTCTGGGTAGCTTCAAATAATTACTTCATCTTGAAAGTCAGTTTGATCATCTGTAAAATAGGAATAACACACATAAGACCAGGCACCTAGTAAGCACGTTTTAGTGGAGGGAAAAGCACCCCAGAAATCTTTGAAGGGACTACATTTTGGTAGCAGAACGAGTGATGCTTTTGGAAACCAAAGTGATGGGTTGTGAGATTTGGGGCCAGTAACTACACCTCTCGGAGCACTAAACTTCTCCTAGGTAAAATAAGAAATAGAATTACCTTATGGAATTGTTATGAGGAGAAAATAAAGTAATATGCTTATGGGAAACATTGAGTTTTGGTGTTCAATGAAGAGTGTGAATCCTAGCTTTTCCACTTAAATAGCTCTGTGGTCCTGAGCAAATTACTCTCTATCTGCTAACACCTCCATTGCAGAGTTGCCATGTGAACTTAGAGTTAATTTCTATAAAATTTCTTACACATGGTAGGTACTTGGTAAGTTGCAGATGCGTTGTTTGTGAGATATTTTGTAAGCCATGCGCTATGAGTAATGTAATCTAATAGCTCTGTGCAGATATGATATGCCAACCTCATCATTACTGTTTTTATCCTAGATAAGATGGGCCAGTGAGTTCTTTTCCCCTACTTCCCATCTGCTAGGTGTGTTTACCATGAGCTTTAGAATTTAAAGGTCTCATATCTTTTGAAGTCTCAGAAATCCAATGCCAAAAAAGAAAAGACATTGCCTCAAGAAAGTGGCCCTGTCAATGACCTGCTTTCTGTAGTGAGTATCAGAAATCCAGACTAAATCCATGATGATTTATTTACATCACAAAGGAGAAGATGCAGGAAAGGCAATTCAGCACCATCAGAGAGAGCAGACACTTTCTGTCCACCTGGGATTTCTTCCTCAGTGTGTAGCTTTTGTCGTCATGCTGCTGTGAGAACACATTCCAGGAAGGAGGAGGGTGGGTGGAGCGGCAACTGCTCTTAACGTCTCATAGGCCTGTGCTAAGTCACATAGTCACTTGTAGCCACAAGGGAGTCTGGAGCAAATGTTCAATTGGACATATTGTCTCTCCAGATGAAGTTGGAATTTTAGTAGTAGAGTATAAAGGAAGAATACATATTGTTTGAAAGTTAACAGTCTTCCTCAGTGGTCTGGACTCCTGAAGGGGATGAGAATGAGCTGGTGGCTCTCCTGCAGAACAGAGGTCTGTTCAAATTGCTTCAGAAGATGACTTGGCATTGAAAAGTCTAAGAATTCTAAGATTCAAACTGTCTTCCTTTCTTTTGTGGTAAGAACAGATAATATAAGATCTATCCTCTTAACAAATGTTTAAGTGTATCATAACAATATTGTTACATGTGAAATAAGGTACCGTTTGCTTTTCTTGCTTTACTTACAGGAAATGACAATGTGAATCTGCTATTGAGAAAAGTAGTTATATATCTATGGTGATGTTTGGTTTAGTTTAATCATTTTGTTTTTCTGAGGTTTGCAGAGCCTCAGGTATCCAGGCTAATACACTTCTTCCATCATCTTTGTCCTCACAATCCGTAGCCACAGGTCTGTCTCCCCAGGGTAATATGTGGACGTTCCCCACATCAGTCTGCACCTACTCTGGGCTCTCTGTTGTAACCTCTGTAAGTCCTGCTGTGCAGAGCACAGCTCAGGTGTTGCAGGAGCAGTGGTCCTGCCTCACAGGGTGGGAGCCACTTTCTTCGATGTGAAGAGGGAAGTACTTGACTGAAATATAAATCCTATTCAAATAAGCTTTGCCTGATTCCACACAGGCCTTGGATATTGCTATGAATTCTCTATCTGAGAGGGAAAGATAAATCATATGTATAAAACTGAGATTGGCGCAATAAATACAAAAAATAAATGTTAACATCTGTAACAGGTCTGTGTGATATACAGACCTGATATACAAGCCCACCTAAGAAAAATGTCCGTTCTTGTTTGCTCACCTTCTGGGTAAGAAAGTGACTCTCAACACAAGAAAAATAAAAAGTGTGCTCCAATTGTCTTAACCCAGTGGCTGAAGTTTTTAGTACTACTTAGTCTTTTAAGAGGAGAAGGTGATGGCAACCCACTCTAGTACTCTTGCCTGGAAAATCCCATGGATGTAGGAGCCTGGTAGGCTGCAGTCCATGGGGTCGCTAAGAGTCAGACATGACTGAGCGACTTCACTTTCACTTTCCATTTTCATGCATTGGAGAAGGAAATGGCAGCCCACTCCAGTGTTCTTGCCTGGAGAATCCCAGGGACAGGGGGAGAATGGTGGGCTGCCATCTATGCGGTCGCACTGAGTCAGACACAACTGAAGCGACTTAGCAGCAGCAGCAGTCTTTTAAGGTCCCTATTAAATTATGGATGTTATAAGTGACATATTAATTAGACTTTATTTTCCATAGTGTTTGACCTTAAATCAGTTTATCAAATTAATTCTAGAAAATTCCATCAAGTTAAAGCTTTCCTGGGAGCAGGAATTGGGTTGCCTTCCTACCTCCAAGGACCTGGCATGATGTGGGCAACTGGGCACAGAACAGGTGTCAATGAATTTTGTCCTAAGCCAATGAAGGGGATTGGATATGGGAATGAAGAAGGAGGTGGTCTGAGGAGGGCAGAGCTGACATAGCAGATGACCTTCCAGAAGGAGGCCCTGGCAGCTATGTATCGGGGGAGAAAGGGCAGAGAAAGAAGACTGAAGAAGCCCCATAGAAAACACGCATCCTATCACGTGCAGTTGCCAAGAGCAATGCTGCCCTTGGTACAGTCGAAGGGGAGATTAGGAACCCATGACGCAATGTCATAGGAAAAAAAAAAACAAAAGCCAGAAAGAAGAAATATTTGTCAGCAGGTCCATTTCTGGCTTCTGCTTTGGATTTATTTTTAAATAAAGCAAGTCTTATTAAAGTCATTAGGCTAGCTGTGAGAGTTTTGCCACTGATTCTGGAGTCCCCAAGACAATAGAGCACACGTTGAATAAAATGATAATTCTGAGCCTCCATGCTTCTCTAGGGGGCTTTTTTAGTATATGCTTATAGCCCAAATTCGTAAGTATTGAGCTAATGTAATGTTTTAATTGCTTCTGCTCCTCTGTATGCCATGATAGAATGCAAGCCATAACACTGATTAATTTTACATTTTGCTTAAACAATATAAAAGTCCTTTCCATCTTTTGTTTTAATCATGCAGTACTTTTTGCTATATTCTTTTGAGATTTTGTTTAATAATAGGTGCTTATACTCATATATTGATGAATACTAAAGTGTTTGCCCTACCCTTTCCTTCAACCCATGTCAGTTCCCTCTATCTCTATGAATCTGTGGTCATATTAAGTGAAACCACTAACTCAGGAACATTTACTTATTTAAGGAGATTTTTAATAGTAATCTGATATAAAGGAGCCAACATTCTGGGCTAACTCATTGTATTATACTATCAGTGTATATATAATCACTGAATTTATCAGGTCATGACTTGTAATGAGGAAATAATTAGCCATATTCCTCTTTAGAGTGGAAATGTTCTGGGCCTCTCTGAAAAATCATTGATGAGAATGTAAATAATTGACTAAACTTTGAGAGAAAGCATGGTTGGGCGTGTATCAACATTTTAAGTATGTATGTTCTATGACGCATCCATGCCTAGGAATCTGTCCTACTGAGATGCTCACATTATGTACACCAATGAATATTCAATTCTCCAGTATGGCTTTATCACAGCCAAAAATTAAGGGAAACATCTAAACGTTTATTATAAACAAAGTGATCGATAAACCTCAAGACAGCCACACTTGGGATTATTCTGTACCTACTAAAATACTAATAGATGGTTGATAGTACAAAGCTAGTAGAAAGGGCCCAAGACACATTGGTCAACAAGGTGGTAGCTTTCCTGCTGGCTTAGATGGTAAAGAATCTGCCTGCAATGCAGGAGACCCAGGTTTAATCCCTGGGTCGGGAAGATTCCCTGGAGAAGGAAGTGTCAATCCACTCCAGTATTTTTGCCTGGAGAATCCCATAGACAGAAGAGCCTGGTGGGCTACAGTCCATGGGGCCGCAAAGAGTCAGACATGACTGAGGGAGTAACACATGGTAAAAATAATGTATATGGTATGACCTCCTTTATATGAAAATATATGTATATTTGTATACATTTGTACATATTTGTAATTTTATAGAAAGGGGATTGGAAGGATGTACAGAAGATTATCAATTCTGGTTACTTCTGGGGAGCAAAGGGGTTGAATGAAGATTTTCAGCACTTTACTGAGATAAATTTTACAATTTGAATCTTTATATGAAAATGCATTCATGTATTAGTGTCTTGAATCTAACATTTTTCTGGTTCAAAATAAAAGAGTGTGCATAATTTTTACTTTTAAATAATAAATGGTATCTGTGAGTACCATAATTTGATAGAAAAAAAGAAATATCAGGAAGATAAAGCAGAAGAAAGGGTTCTTCATAGCTAGATATGTTACCAAACAGCACACACACACACACACACACACACACACACACACACACACACGCGCGCGCCTTCATTCAACTTCATTCAATCACTTATCCAACTGATATTTATTATGTGCTTACAACTTGTCAGTGCTAAGATAGATATATAAGTGCATACACAAAACTTCAAACACTGAGAGAATAATGAACCAAAGATTAAATTGATGTCCTATTTATTTCTACCAAAGTTGTGGATATAGGAGGGGGCCCTCGTGCATGGGGAGGAAATTAATTCTGTCTAAGATTTACGCAGCAAACCACACAAGGCAGTTTTGGGTGTCACTGGGTGGAGGGAAAGGAATTAATCTTAGGTTCTCATCTGGAAGATAACTGGCAATATGACCAGTTATAACTATACAGAGAGATGCCAAGAAGGCAAGGAGAGATGATTCAGTAAGTGGGTATGACTCTACACCAAGAAGTTGGGAATCTGATTTTCATGATACTTCTCAGCTTTACCAAATAAGATCCTGGCTTGAATTTCAATGTTAAAGAAATGTTTCCATAATAAGACCCATTTGGCTTACAAGTTTATAAACTCATTTATTTTATTTTCATTTTTTTGTTTTAAAATTTTTTATTTTATGTTGTAATATAGTTGATTTACAATGTTGTATGGGCTTCAGGTGTATAGCAAAGTGATTCATTTATACATATGCATGTATCTATTCTTTATCAAATGTTTTTCCCATTTAGGTTATTAAAGAGTATTGAGTAAGTGCTCCCTGTTTTATATCGAAGATCCTTGTTATAAACTTACTAAGTTTAGTAATAGTTTGTAAGTAGACATTTTGCAAGTTCTGGGGTGGCAGAAAGAGAGTAGTATGAGGGTAGAGTCCAAGGCACTATTATACATTCAAGAGGGTCAGATACGCAAGATGAGCCAGGAGTTCACTCCTTCCATATTTTAAGTTTATACCACTCTGTATGTGGAGAAAGGGTTTTTATAAATATTCTATCACATGCTTCTCACAGCTACATTATGAGATAACAATTACCATTTATTGAGGGTCTAATATGTACTTTATCATACCAGCTGCTTACATAAACTATCTCACTTAATCCTCACAATTGCCCTGCCAGTACATAGTATTATCACATTTCAGTGGAGGAAACAGAGGCCCAGAGGTGCCTGGCAAATCGCCTGTGTCATCACACAGCAGAATTAAGATGCCAAACAATGCCTATCTAATTCAAAGGCAATGTAGATTCTTCCAAAAGAAGAAGAGGAAGAAGATGAAGGCCAAGAAGATAGGAAAGAAGGGAGGGAAGGAACACTCTTGTCAGTCTCATTATTTCATGCATTTAAAAACTGAGGACTGAGTTTGCCACGGTCTCAACTAGCAAGTGGCAAAACCCAGAACAAAGCTCACCTCCTCAAAGTGTTCTTGCCACGGTGCCCCTGCTGGCTCTCCAGTGTCAGGGAATAATGAGACCATGATAAATCTGACAATTCATTATGTTTCATTCTGTTTCATATACGTCTGTATATCTTCTCTAAACCAATACTGGAAGGGTAAAAAAGTGATTCAAAATATTTTTTATCTCTCTCTGATAGAAATAAATTTCCTCAATCAATCTATAATGCAGAAGTGAACAAACTATGTATTATACATTCAGATTACACAGAGCAATAAATAATCCTCAAAGGAAATAAGCAATGATTTCCAAAAATTCAATTGACATCCCAAATTAGATCTACATAAGAAGATCAGCCAATTAACTCTGCCAACCGCTCTTTCTATTTTGCTATTCTCACTTGCATTCTAAAATTTTGTTTATATAATTACTTCAGAACCATAGGGGAAGTAAGCTCATTTCTGTCTTTTAGGGAATAATTGTCTTGTTCAAAGGGCAGCTATCCTATCCATGAATATGAAAAAAGATGCAGAAGAAGAATAACCAACAATTCCTTGTATTATGAGAGAAAATTGCTTCAGGTTGCAAAAGAAAGAAAAGGTTAGGAAGATTAACTAAAATAATCTAATCACTTGCTGAGATAAATGTCAGAGAAAAAGGAAATACAGTTGGTTTCTGGTTTCTCCTTCCTAAAGCAATAGCCCACAGAGGTTAGTGAAGGAACAGTTAGCCCTGTGATGGATTCCTTATGTGGAAATTTAGGAATATCCATCACTCAGCTTTGGAGAAAAGGGCCAGTGTTATGTTTCTACCTACACATCTTCAAAATCCCTTTTCCTTAAGATGAAGTCACACTTTGTCTAAAGAAGTAATCAATTACCCCCCAAAAATGTTTTGATACCTGTATGTTCACAGAAGTCCTATATATAACAGCTAGAAATTACTAAACACAAGATAGTGACTAAATAAAATAAGGGTGCAAATATATATCATATTTCTTTAATCCTTAGATGCTGTCTACCGCAAGGTGCAACCCTATTTTATAAGTTTCTTTGAGGAAAAAAGATATATTACATATTCATCAAAGTATATTACATTTTCATCAAATTTTTTATTAATTGACATTGCAATTTACATGTAGAATTACACACTCTTACAATTGAAATTGAGTCTTTTTTACTCTTCTAGAGTGTAGTTACATCTGGGTCCTGTGGCCCAGGGTAGTCTGTATGGCTCGGCAGGGACATGTGGCTTATCTCTCCCAGGCCTATTCAATTTCTGAATAGGTATCTGTAAAAGCATCCGAGTTCTGTCTGCATTTTCTCTTTGGTTAAACTCAAAAGTTCTTCTTTTCTGTCCCGATTTACTCACACTGTATATTAAATAGCTTCTCTTCAAAGCAGTTTGGAAGTTTCTGACAGACATGTTCAATGCCTGAGTGATAGACCATCACAATGCATAAATCAGGCACATCTCTTCTACCAGCTTTGAAAACGCTGTGATCTACTCTAAAGAATCTGACAATTTCTGCTGCCTTGAATTCCATGACTCAGGGTATGGCCTACTTTCTTCTGCATGCACAGTAACTTTTCCTTTCAAAGTCCAATCACACTGTGATATTTTTGAAGTCATCAGGAAATCATTAAGAGTCCATATTCAAGCTAACTATTTAAGTTAAAATTCAAATGTATTTGCTGTTGCCAAATCTACTGAGATCATACTCAAATGGACAGGTATTTCCCCTCTTAGACAGAAATCCGTAGGCTCAGGTAATGACAACAATGTTTTACAATGTACTTCTCTGTCTGGCTGCCTGCCTGTTCCTTTGTTGTGGATCATTTTGCATTGACTAATTTCAGAAACATTAAAATGTTTTTTAATTCTTAGAATTTGATTTATTTATTTATTTTTGGCTGTGCTGGCTCTTCGTTGCTGCACGGGCTTTTCTCTAGCTGCAGCAAGCAGGGCCTCCTCTCTCGTGATGCTTGGGCTTCTCATTGCAGTGGCTTCTCTTGCGGTGGGGTGTGGGCTCTAGGACACATGACCTTCACTAGTTGCAGCACGTGGGCTCAGCAGTTGAGGCTCTTGGGTGCTAGAGCACAGGCACAATAGTTGTGGCATTGCCATGAGGGCTCAGTTGCTCTGCAGCATATGGGATCTTCCCAGATCAGGGATCGAACCCCTGTCTCCTCCACCGGCAGGCAGATTCTTTACCACTGAACCACCAGGGAAGCCATCGACCATTTTTCAAAGGTATATTTAAAGATTGTCGGCCACAAGTGAAAGTATTCACTTACCAGCTGTTTGGACCTGGGGTGACTTATAAGCCTCTCTATTGAAATCATATTATCTACAACAGGAGGCTTTCGTGAAGATTAAATGGAATGAGGCAAAGGTTCTCAAAGTGCAGTCCCTGGATCAGCAGCATCTGCATCATCTGGGCATTTGTTAGAAGTGTATTTTCTAGCAGCAACTTCAAATGACTTTGATGCATGCTAAAGATTATGAACCAGTGGGATAAAGCATTAAAAACATCTGACACATAGTTATAATTATAGCTATCAACTTCTAAATACATAGCAAGTGAACACATTCTGTTGGTGTTTTCCATGCCTAATACTACTTAGTAATCAATAATCTATTGAGGTAGTACTGCATTCATTTTATAAATGAGGGAACTAAGGCCCAGGGAAGTCAAGGAGGCTAGGTTTGTTCTGTACTCAGATTTCTCATTTGGAGAGATCAGTGTTATAAGCCACAGACAGATTTAATCACAAGCTTATTTATCAGTCTCATTGAGTTTATTGCCTTGCTTTCTAGATTTTAAATAGTGACTCCCGGAGAAGCAAAGGGACTTCCCTGGGGTCAAATAGTTCTTGCAAGAGCCTGAACTAGGACTGAAATCATGAAACATCTAGTCTGGGACTATTTCCATCACACCATCACAGGTTTAGACACTCTGATTTAAAAGTACTGGATGGATACGCATGAAATGTCACTCTTGGAATACGTGTTTTATTCCAGGAGAAAACACTTTTTTACCCTAGAATACTCAAGGACTTCAGATTTGTTCCAGGGCATTTCAAACTGTTCTCTCCACTGCCCACTGATATTAAGATTTATATTGTTGACATTCCTTAAGTGTTTAGCTCACTGACTGCATCAGATGTAATTTTTCCTTGAAAACAAGTATTATTTTATGTCCTAAAGAAAAAGTAAACCAAAAATGGTATTGACCTCATGTCTGCTATTAAGCTATAATTTTTGGCAGCTTTTTAGTAGCAGAGTATTTGCCCATAAAGCAAATTATTATTTGGGGGATTGCCTAAAAAGTAAGTTGTTATTTAGACAATTGCCCTCAACCCCATTTTTCATCATTTTATCATATCTGTATGTATTGAATTGTCTATTTACAAATTAAAGCTAGGCTACTTGTGTAGGCCATCCCAGGTCCCAATCACAAATTAGGTATTTAATTTTTATTTGATTTAATCAGGTAATTATTAGTGATTTTTTGATAGGGTTATGCACAAGTACTCATTAATTATAAAGTTTGGGATTTTTCAGGAAAGCAAAGTTTGTAAATTCAGTGTTTTCCTGGAAAATCTCAGCCATCTGGAGCCAAAACAAAGTGATATTTTGTACTCTGGGGAGGAAGCTCTATTGTTTGTCCAATGTTCAAATGAAAAGCTCATGGACTATGACATCTGATTCTGGTTGTGTTCCCAATTATGCTGTGAGTTCTCAAAGCTTACTGCTCCCCAAATGGAGACATTTATTTCCTTATGTACTAAAAAAGATACTAAATAGATGCCTGATTTTAAAGTATAGAAGCAAAAAATAAAACTTCTGTAGCATCAATAATTTAAGACAGATTCATATAGTTTATAAGTCCTGTCATCCCAAGCCTTACCATTTTCCTAAAAAGCACACTCACATTTTGTCTCTGGTAAGGAATACAATGGAGACTTGTCTAATTATCACTTGACAGGGTGACCAGAAAAACAGTGTCAGCATTTGAAATATGGTGCAAGACTACAGACTTCCATTTATGTCTTAATTACTCTCACAATATATGCAAATATTGTATACTTTTGACCAAGTCTTAGAAGTTTCCACTAGGAAACTATGTGGTATAGCAAAATGATACTTTATTTTTTTTCACTAGAGTGATGCTCTTTCCTCCATTTCACGTACAGCAATTCTAACAGTTAATGATCACTTATAAGACTAATATACTATCTACTCTCTGTCTTCCTAGTTGATAAATTAATTCATTTGAAAAACTAGGCACATTACAGTAGCACTGTGTGTTTTTTTTTTAAAGCATTTTATATACTTGATTATTTGCTTCTTACATGAAATCTATTAGCTAGTATGGAGAAGGAAATGGCAACCCACTCCAGTATTCTTGCCTGGACAAGAATTCCATGGACAGAGGAACCTGGCCGGCTATAGTCCATGGGGTTGCAAAGAGTCACACACGACTGAGCACATCAGCAGCATTAGCTGAGTAGTATTCATTAGTATTCATTCAGCATTCATTAGTATGATGAAGACAGGGCTTCTCATTGTACTGATGAGGAAACTGAATGGGTGTCAGACTTGCTCTCTATCACATAGCAAGTTTTGACTAAGATCTCCTGACAGTTAATCCATTTCAAATTTCAGTAGTTCATCATTAACCAAAAATCAGTCCACTATCCCTTCCACTAATTATTTCCACTACCAAACTTGATAAAGAATATTTTCAGTTTGTGGAAATCCAGCAAATGTAAATTTCAGTTCAATTCAATTCAGTCGCTCAACTGTGTCCAAGCAACCCCTTGAACCACAGCACACCAGGCCTCCCTGTCCATCACCAACTCCCGAAGTTTACCCAAACTAATGTCCATTGAGTCGGTGATGCCATTCAACCATTTCATCCTCTGTTGTCCCCTTCTCCTGCCTTCAATCTTTCCCAACATCAGGGTCTTTTCAAATGAGTCAGCTCTTCACATGAGGTGGCCAAAATATTTGAGTTTCAGCTTCAACATCAGTCCTTCCAATGAATATCCAGGACTGATCTCCTTTAGGATGGACTGGTTGGATCTCCTTGCAGTCCAAGGGACTCTCAAGAGTCTTCTCCAACACCACAGTTCTAAAGCATCAATTCTTTAGCACTCAGCCTTCTTTATAGTCCAACTCTCATATCCATACACGACCACTGCAAAAACCATAGCCTTGACTAGACGGACCTTTGCTGACAAAGTAATGTCTATGCTTTTTATTTTTTTCTTTATTTTTTTTAAAAATTTTCTTTACTTTATTGTGTTGGTTTTGCCATACAATGACATGAAACCACCATGGGTTTACATATGCTCCCCCTCCAGAACCCCCCTCCCTCCTCCCTCCCGATTCCCTCCCCCTGGGACATCGGTGCACCAGCCCCGAGCATCACCCTAGGCTGGCGAATGATTTTACATATGATAATTAACATGTTTCAATGCCATTCTCCCATATCATCCCACCCTTGCCCTCTTCCACAGAGTCCACAAGTCTGTTCTATACATCTGCGTTCCTTTTGCTGTCTCGCATGCAGGGTTCTCGTTACCATCTTTCTAAATTCCATATATATGTGTTAGTATACCGTATTGTTGTTTTTCCTTCTGGCTTACTTCACTCTGGATAATAGGCTCCAGTTCCATCCACCTGAGTAGAACTGATTCAAATTAATTTTTTTTTAATGCTGAGTAATATTCCATTGTGTATATGTACCACGGCTTTCTTATCCATTCATCAGTTGATAGGCATCTAGGTATGCTTTTTAATATGCTGTATAGGTTGGTCAAAACTTTCCTTCGTAAGCGTCTTTTAATATCATGGCTTCAATCACCATTGTCTATTTCTGCTTTATTGACTATGCCAAAACCTTTGTGTGGATCACAATAAAATGAGAAAAATTCTTCAAGAGATGGGAATACCAGACTACCTAACCTGCCTCTTGAGAAACCTGTATGCAAGTCAGGAAGCAACAGTTAAAACTGGACACGGAATGACAGACTGGTTCCAAATAGGAAAAGGAGTATGTCAAGGCTGTATATTGTCACTATGCTTATTTAACTTCTATGCAGAGTACATTATGAGAAACGCTGGGCTGGAGGAAGCACAAGCTGTTATCAAGATTGCTAGGAGAAATATAAAATAATCTCAGATATGCATTTGACAGAAAGTCATCCTTATGGCAGAAAGTGAAGAAGAACTAAAGAGCCTCATGATGAAAGTGAAAGAGGAGAGTGAAAAAGTTGGCTTAAAGCTCAACATTCAGAAAACTAAGATCATGGTATCCAGTCCCATCACTTCATGGCAAATAGATGGGGAAACATTGGAAACAGTGGCTGACTTTATTTTGGGGGGCTCCAAAATCACTGCAGATGGTGACTGCAGCCATTAAGAAGAGGTGGCAAGAATACACAGAAACACTATACAAAAAAGATCTTCACGACCCAGATGATCACGATGGTATGATCACTCACCTAGAGCCAGACATCCTGGAATGTGAAGTCAAGTGGCCTTAAGAAGTATCACTACGAACAAAGCTATTGGAGGTGATGGAATTCCAGTTAAGCTATTTTAAATCCTAAAAGATGATGCTGTGAAAGTGCTGCACTCAATATGTCAGCAAATTTGGAAAACTCAGCAGTGGCCCCAGGACTGGAAAAGGTCAGTTTTCATTCCAATCCCACAGAAAGGCAATGCCAAAGAATGCTCAAACTACCGCACAATTGCATTCATCTCACATGCTGGTAAACTAGAGCTCAAAATTCTTCAAGCCAGGCTTCAGCAATATGTGAACCATGAACTTCCAGATGTTCAAGATGGTTTTAGAAAAGGCGGAGGAACCAGAGATCAAATTGCCAACATTCACTGTATCAGCGAAAAAGCAAGAGAGTTCCAGAAAAACATCTATTTCTGCTTTATTGACTATGCCAAAGACTCTGACCATGTGGATCACAATGTAAATTTGAGTGAAGTTTTATTTAATAGTGGAGTTAACATGTAAGTACAAAAGGGAAAAAGAAGTCTCCTAGTCAACTACTGAGCCCATCTTAAATTTGCATGGGACACCACACACCCACCTGTGATAGTGGTTACTTCTGCTGCTGCTGCTGCTAAGTCATTTCAGTCATGTCCAACTCTGTGCGACCCCATAGATGGCAGCTGACCAGGATCTGCTGTCCCTGGGATTCTCCAGGCAAGAGTACTCGAGTGGGTTGCCATTGCCTTCTCCGAGTGGTTACTTCTAGGGAGAGGGAAAACAGCTGAGACATAGACTCCAAGGCATCTGTAATGTACTGTGTATGTTTGTATAAGTGTGTGTGTGTGTGCATGCACATGGGCAGGTTACATAATGGATATCTGTTGTGTTATTTACCTATGAATGGGCCTAACAGGTGATTATAGTGTTGGGAAAGAAGTAGGGTGAATGATCATAAGTGACATTTTATTTTCTTCCCGAATGTCTAACCAAAGGAGTCATAGAGGGCAGACATACAGTGATCAAAATCAACTTTATAGCTGACAATGTCTGGGTACGTGCACATGCCTTAAATATGTGGTCCCAGTGGCCTTTCCATCATTTACCTCTTAATTAGGCAGGTTGAATTGCCCAGATACAGGCTCCCTGCACAGTGGCAGAGCAGCCCCTGAAGACTTACTCTTGGAGGAAGGGTGGAAAACACAAGCAAACAGGCTGACTCTAAGAAAAGACACTCTGAAAATGACTAAATGGAGCACGGTCAGTTCCTCCTCTAAGCTCACCAATCACACTGGCAGTGCCTTCTTCCCTGGGGAGACACTGGAAGTGCCTCTTGTACTTTTCCTTCCTCAGGAGTGTATTATTCCTTTGCTCCTTGGAAACACGGAGGAGTCTTGGAGGTAAGTGTTTCTCCCTTATATTAATCAAGGTTTGGGGGCAGAGGAACAGTATCCCTTATGCACAGGTGACTTTCCTAGGCTGAGTGCTATTTGCAGGTGCCTCCCATTATTTGGGAGAATGGTGATGACTTTTTTTTTTTTTTTTTTTAGCAGCTCATAGACTTTTTATTTGCTTGTTCCTTTCTTTTTGGAGAAGTCCAAAATAGATGAGGCAGTATGAAACTATGGACCCTCCTAACATGAATCCGTGGGATAGAGTTTGTTTTCTTTTCATTAGTCTTACTATACACAGTGAATAATAGTGAAGACTTAGTAACATAACCATATAGATTTCAAATTCTGATATTTATAGATATTAATTTCCTCAATGCATGCATATATTTCTCCAGCAATGTCATAAAGTTTCAGGAACCCTTACAGCATATCTGAAATCTGACTGGAAGCCATGAGAAGAACTTCCTGACCTGTTGGAGTCAGTGTGACAGGACCAGCCTCACCCCAACCCTTTCATGTGATATTCAGAGTGTTAGCCAAAAGTGTGGCCATTTATGGCATGGCTCTCAAGAAAAAATGATCATGGAGAATTTTATTAGGTAAACTTTCTTCTGACAAATAACACCAATTATACCCCTTCAACACTCAGTTAATACAACATTCTCAATTTCATGTCTCCAAAAATCATTCAGAATTACAGAAGCCTCCCTAGCCATATAAAAGTAATTGGCTGAACATTTGCTGAGTAACAAGTAGGTACCAGGCACCATAGATTAAAAAGAGGCGTAACAGGATTGTTGAGCTTGTTGAGGAATTAATGGTGTATATACAGAGAGAAGTGTAAAAGTGAATAATTTGGTTACTAAGTGGGAGATGAGAACGAAAGGTAGGTTGATACGCAAGACCTTCTATGCTTAACTGAAAGAAATGCAAGACCTTCTGTGCTTCACTGAAAGTTTGTACTTGGCCTTTTAGCCACTAGCAATTCATCATAGGCTATTAAGGAAAGGAGAGACTGTTCGGATTAGTGTTTTGGGAATGTTTAGAGTCACAGAGCACAATGGATGGAGGCGAGAGAAAGGAGCAGCATACCAGTAATTGGGGAGAAAAATGATAGGGGCTCAAACTCAGGCAATTAAAAGATGAAACTCCACTTTCATAGTTTTAAAATCATGATTAGAAAATACAAAGTTCTATACTAAAGATTAGAAGTGTCAAGAAGAAATAATATGAAGAGTGTTTAACTTGGGGGCTACCCAGAAATTGTTTTGCCAAAATTCTTCTCCTATAGCATATCTCACATCTAAAACTAGAACCAGGTCCTACCTGCCACGGAATTAAAGGTTTCTGTCATTTTCACAGTTCATGGTGAATTGCTGAAAATATCAATTGAATTTTAAAATGTATTTATGTTTAAGATAAAAATACCAAAACTTATAATAAGACTATATACATTCCACAGAACACTGATTCTAATGAATCTGGGAAGCCAGCCTAGGTCTCTAGCATTTTATATGCCTATCTTTTTATTGAAGTATGGCTGACATGCAACGTTATATTTGTTTCATGTCTACAGCATTGTGATTTGATAGTTGTATGCACGGCACAATGATCACCACAGTAAGTCTGGTTAACATCTGTCATCATACCAATAATACAATATTATTGGCTGTACTTCTCATGCTGTACATTACATCCCCATGACCTGTTTATTTTATGACTGGAAGTTTATGCTTCTAGATCTCTTTCAACCCTTTTGCCACTCCATCCCATTGTCCTCTGGCAACAACTAATCTCTTCTCTTTATGAACCTGTGTTTTGCTTTGCTTTGTTTTTTGGATTGAAAAAGGAAATCCTGTGGTTGTCTTTCTCAGTCTGATTTATTTCACTTAGCATAATACATTTAAGGTTCATCCATGCTGTCACAAATGGCAAGATTTCATTCTTTTTTATGGCTGAGCAGCATTCCATTGTATGTATGTATCTACCACATCTCCTTTATATATACCACATCTTCGTTATCCATTCATCTGTTTGTAAATACAGATGGTTTCTATATCTTGGCTATTGTAAATAACTCTGTAATGAACAGTATTGTTTAGTCCCTAGGTCATGCCTGATGCTTTTACTACTGACACCGGTAGCCATTCAGGCTCCTCTGTCCATGGGCTTTCCCAGGCAAGAATATTAGAGTGAGTTGCCATGTCTTTCTCCAGAGGATCTCCCAACCCAGGGATCAAACCCATGTCTTCTGAATTAGCAGGCAGATTCTTTACCGCTGAGCCACGAGGGAAGCCCCATTATGGACATAGTGATGCATATGTCTTTTTAAGTAATGTTTTCCCTTTCTGAGGAGAGATGCTCAGAAGTAGAATTGCTGGATCATGTTTTATTTTTAACTTTTAAAAAACCTCCATACTGTTTTTCATAGTTGTTGTACTGTACCAATTTATATTCTCACCAGCAGCATTACAAAGGTTACCTTTCCTCCAGTTGTTACCTTGTCAACACTTGTTGCTTTTCCTTTTTCACAAAAAGTATGATGTTAGCTGTGTGTTTGTCATATGTGGCCTTTATTATGTTGAGGTGTGTTCACTTTATGTCTACTTTGTTGGGAGTTCTTACAAATGAATGTCTAATTTTTTCAAATGAATTTTCTGCAACTTTTGAGATAATTTAAGATCTTTATTTTTCATTTTATTAAAGTTGTGTATCATATTGATTGATTTGCAAATCTGGAAACTTCTTTTCATCCCTGGAATAAATCCCATTTGATCATGGTATCAGTTCAGTTTAGTCACTCAGTCATGTCTAATTTTTTGTGACCCCCATGAACAGCACGCCAGGCCTCCCAAATCACCATCTGCCAGAGTCTACCCAAACCCATGTCCATTGACTTGGTGACAGCATCCAACCATTTCATCCTCTGTCGCCCCCTTCTCCTCCTGCCCTCAATCTTTCCCAGCATCAGGGTCTTTTCAAATGAGTCAGCTCTTTGCATCAGGTGGCCAAATTATTGGAGTTTCAGCTTCAACATCAGTCCTTCCAATAAACACCCAGGACTGATCATCTTTAGTATGGACTGGTTGGATCTCCTTGCAGTCCAAGGGACTCTCAAGAGTCTTTTCCAACACCACAGTTCAAAAGCATCAATTCTTCGGTGCTCAGCTTTCTTCACAGTCCAACCCTCACATCCATACATGACTACTGGAGAAACCATAGCCTTGACTAGATGACCTTTGTTGACAAAGTAATGTCCCTGCTTTTTAATATGCTGTCTAGGTTGGTCATAACTTTCCTCCCAAGGAGTAAGCGTCTTTTAATTTCATGGCTGCAGTCATCATCTGCAGTGATTTTGGAGCCCCCAAAAATAAAGTCAGCCATTGTTTTCACTCTTTCCCCATCTATTTGCCATGAAGTGATGGGACCGGTTGCCATGATCTTAGTTTTCTGAATGTTGAGCTTTAAGCCAACTTTTCACTCTCCTCTTTCACTTTACTCAAGAGGCTATTTAGTTCTTCTTCACTTTCTGCCATAAGGGTGGTGTCATCTGCATATCTGAGGTTATTGATATTTCTCCTGGCAATCTTGATTCCAGCTTGTGCTTCCTCCAGCCCAGTGTTTCTCATGATGTACTCTGCATAGAAGTTAAATAAGCAGGGTGACAATATACAGCCTTGATGTACTCCTTTTCCTATTTGTAACCAGTCTGTTGTTCCATGTCCAGTTCTAACTGTTGCTTCCTGACCTGCATACAGGTTTCTCAAGAGGCAGGTCAGGTGGTCTGGTATGCCCATCTCTTTAAGAATTTTTCTCATTTTATTTTGATCCACACAGTCAAAGGCTTTATGGTATATGATACTTTTAATATGTTGTTGAATTCATTTTTCTAATATTCTGTTGAGAATTTTTGCCTCTATGTCTGTCAAGCCTATAGTTTTCTTTTTGTGTGTCATCTCTGCCTGGTTTTGGTATTAGGGAGATGTTTTTCTCTTATAGGATTCTCTCTTTAACTTTTGACATTCTTGTTGTAATGCTTCTTCTTGATGTGGATCTCTTTAGGGTCATCTCATCTGGAACTCTCTGGGTTTCCTTGACCTGGATGTCTGTTTCCTTCTCCAAAATAGGGAATTTTTCAGCTGTTATTATTTCTTTAAATAAGTTTTCTGATGCTTTTTCTTTCTCTTCTCCTTCTGGAGACCCCAATAGTGCAAATGTTATTCTGCTTAATGTTTTTCCATCAGGCCCTTAAGGCACCTTGAAACTTTTTAAAGTTCTTTTTTCATTTTGTTGCTCTGTCTGAGTAAATAGTGCCTTGTCTTCCAGCTTGCTGATTCTTCTGCTTCACCTAGTCTTCTGTTGAAACCCTCTAGTGTATCTTTCAGTTCAATTGTTGTATTCTTCAACTCTGGGGCTTCTGTCTGGCACCTCCTTATATTTTCTTTCTTTTTTATTGAACTTCTCACTGTGTTCATCCATTCTTCTTCCAAGTTCAGTGAGCATTTTTGTGACCATTACTTTGAACCCTTTATCAAGCATATGTGTTAGTCATATGCAATCCCATCCCAATAGACTCTTTGAAATCCCATGGATAGTAGCCTATCAGGCTCCTCAGTCCATGGAATTCTCCAGGCAAGAATAGTGGAGGGGGTTGCCATTTCCTTCTCCAGGGCACCTGCCTGACCCAGCAATCAAACCCAGTTCTCCTGCATCGCAGGCATATTCTTTACTATCTGAGCCACCAAGAAAGCCCTTATCTCCATTTCATTGAGGTCTGTTTCTGAAATTTTGTCTTATTCTTTCATTTGGAATGAATTCCTCTGTCCCCTCATTTTGCCTGACTCTATGTTTTTCTCTCTTGGTGAGGAGAAACAGTTACCTCCCCTTGTCTTGAAGGAACGGCCTTGTATAGGAGATGGCCCCTGGAGCCAAAAGCACAATCCTCCCTGGCCACCAGGGCAAGGCTCTCAAGGAGTAGCCCCCGGGCTGGCTGTGCCTGTTGGCAGTGGCAGCTCCACAGCAGCTGGGGTGGAGGGGCAAAGTGTTTCCTCAGTTGGCAGTGATGCAGCTGTGCTATGGGGGTCAGACTGAGCTCATCCATTGGCACCAGCAAGTTAGAGAGAGAGTTTCAAAGTGGCAGCCACCAGCACCAGCAGAGGCAAGGTGAAATGAAATTGCAAAAGTGGTTCCTGCCAGCACCTTTTTTCCTGGAGAGAGTCTCAACAGATTCTTGCCTCTCTGGCAGATACTGGGAAATTAGTGAGTCTTCTTCACCTTTGGTTTATATACTTTCAAACTGCTGCTTTTATTCTGGGTCCCAGGGCAAGTGAGTCTAAATGAGATCCCTTTAAGAGTGGGTGCTCGGTCCCCAGTTGCCCTGTGGTTCTCCTGGGTATAATCCTGCTGGTTTCCGAGGCCAGTCAGTGCTCAGCTTTTCAGTGTCAGACATTTGGGATGCCTGACATGAAGCAGAAATCCCTTGCTTCTCAGAGTCATGCTCTATATTTTCGAGATCTCTTCTGATTAGGGGTGAAGATTTTGGCAAGACCATGTCTCTGCCTCTCCTCAGTCTTGCTGCAGTACTTTTATCATTGTTTGTGGAGGTACCATTTGTCTAACTTTCTGGTATTTTTCAGAAGAAATGATTCCATATGTAGTGATATATTTGTTGTGTCTAGGAGAGGAGGTGAGTTCAGGATCTTCCTACACCACCATCTTGAACCATCTACTCTTATACCTTATCTTTAATCCAATATTTCTTACAGTTTGCTTTGTATTATAATTTTTACATACAAGCCTAATCAGCCCACTAGACTATAAGCTCCCTCCATGAGGGCTTGTTTAATTTTTTTGTATCCCCCCCAAACTGTCTGCCACTGGGACTTGCTTCTACTAGAGATTCAATATTTATACACTCAGCAGTATTTTTTATTGTGTGCCATCCAGGTGCCAGATACTGGGAGTCAGTGATGAAGTGTTGATGAGACTTCCATGAATAATGTATAATAATCCCTGACAGTTCATTAGGGACAGGAAATTTCCATACCATGTGAGGAAGCTTATGACAGGGGAAGTGTGGGAGATGCTGAGCATGACCAGAGCAGAGCATCTAATCTATACAGAGGAGGCAGGGAAGCCTTTTCAAGGAAGTGAGACTAAAAGTAAGTAGAAGGTAGGCAGATGCTGCTGTTGCTGCTGCTAAGTCGCATCAGTTATGTCTGACTCTGTGCGACCCCATAGATGGCAGCCCACCAGGCTCCCCCGTCCCTGGGATTCTCCAGGCAAGAACACTGGAGTGGGTTGACATTTCCTTCTCCAAGGCATGAAAGTGAAAAATGAAAGTGAAGTCACTCAGTCGTGTCCAATTCTTCTGACCCCATGGACTGTAGCCTGTCAGGCCCCTCCATCCACAGGATTCTCCAAGCAAGAACACTGGAGTGGGTTGCCATTTCCTTTACAGCGTGGTTTTGATACAAGAATAGATAAACAGATCAACTAAACAAAAATAGAGAATCTCAAAGGAGACATGTGAATATACAGACTCGAGCTTTGACAAACCCTGCACTGCAGATCAAGAGAAAGGAAAGATTCCTTAATAAACGGTGCAGGTGTTACTGACCAGGATTCTTGGCTTCCTTAATCAATAGAAATTGATCAGAGGTCAGATGAGAAATTCAAGTAAGGCTTTGTTGGGGCTCATGCTGCAGTAAGAGGGAGTGAGAACACAGTCTCTTGCTCCCTCTTGGTGGGGGAGGGGGTGGACAATAAGGGGGGCAGGGGGGAGGGGGAGGCGCGAGGGGGCGGGCAGTAAGCTTGCTCCTTATATGGCGTAAAGGCAGGGGCGGGCCCAGGGGTTGGGCCCGAGGAGAGGCTTAGGTGGATTTCCCACCCCTCCCATAATGTTGTATATGGGTGGCCTGAGCAGTATTCTGTTTTCACTCCCATCTCTTCAGATGTGGCAGTTGAGCTTTTTGGTCGTTTTGTATCTTGCCATCCATAATTTGCTTCAACGATATGTGCACACAGTTATTTTTAAGTCCCTTATACTTTCTTTGTATTTTGTTGCTTGAGAACACATTTTTCCAGGTGCCAGCACTGTAGCAAAGGATTCCAGGTCCCAGCCTGTCTCTCAGGGACTACTGGTTTTTTATAAAGAAAACAATGGATCTTTACCTCTTATTATACAGACAAAATTAATTACAGAAGAATTCACAACCAAAGCATGAAAAGCAAAAACTTTAAATCTTTTATCGATAACATGTAGTTGAATATATTTATGAACTAGAGCTACAGAAGAATTTCTTAAACATAACACACACAAAAAAAGCTCAAACTTACAAAGGAAAAATAAAATTGATAGGTTGAACTGTTACATTTTTAAATTCTGTGCATCAAAAGATATTATTTTAAAACGTGAAAACACAAGCAACAGGTATAACTGACAAAGTGTTAGTATCCAGAATATAGAAAGAACTCCTACAAATCAACATCAACAACAGAATATGTAGAAAACTGATGAGAGATGGAGAAAGAACAGAAAGGAAGAAAGGAAAGAGGGAAGGAGAGAGAGGGTGGAAAAGATCAGAAATGATCAGAAGAGGATCATTAGAAAGGCCAATAAACATGTGATGATGTTAACCACATTAATAAGAGAAATGCAAATTACTCACTGAGATACCGCTTCACAACCCATTGGACTGGCAACAATTTTAAATTCTAAGAATATCTAATGTTAATAAAAGATGGGGCAACTAAACATTGCATTTTTGTTATTATTTTAGTTGCTAAGTCATGTGCAACTCTCATAACCCCATGGACTGTAGCCCACCAGTCTCCTCTCTTCATGGGATTTCCCAGGCAAGAATACTGGAGTGAGCTGCATTCTATAAATCGTCGCAACCACTTTGGAGAACAAGTTAACAGGTAAAGAGCAGACTTTCAAATGTGAGTTTCCATAGCCCAGCCCAGGACAATTCAGTTACCTCCTAAATGCCCTAGAGAATCTCTCACCCTTGTCCACAGAGAGGTGTGTGCAAGATGGTCATGAAGCACTGTTTGTACTAGAAAAATATAGATACATAAATTATGGTGTATTAATACAGTAGAATAAAGCAGTTAAATAGATGAAATACTTGGATGTATCAAATAACTCACAAAACTATATTATTGAACAAAAAGTAAGTTGCAGAATCACACAATGAGATATGATTTATTTAAATTTAAAATATGCAAAAATATGATATACAAGTTCAGTTCAGTTCAGTCACTCAGTTGTGCTCGACTCTGCAACCGCAAGGACTGCGACATGCCAGGCCTCCCTGTCCATCACCAACTCCTGGGGCTTACTCAAACTCATGTCCGTTGAGTCAGTGATGCTATCCAACCATCTCATCCTCTGACATCCCCTTCTCTTCTCGCCTTCAATCTTTCCCAGCATCAGGGTCTTTTCCAATGAGACAGTTTTTTGCATCAGGTGGCCAAAGCACTGGCGTTTCAGCTTCAGCATCAGTCCTTCCAATGAATATTCAGGACTGATTTCCTGTAGGATGGACTGGTTAGATATTCTTGTAGTCCAAGGGACTCTCAAGAGCCTTCTCCAACACGACAGTTCAAAACCATTAATTCTTTGGCACTCAGCTTTCTTTATAGTCCAACTCTCACATCCATACATGATTACTGGAAAAACCATAGCTTTGATTCAACAGACCTCTGTTGGCAAAGTAATGTCTCTGCTTTTAAATAAGCTGTCTAGGTTGGTCATAACATTTCTTCCAAGAAGCAATTGTCTTTTAATTTCATGGTTGCAGTCACCATCTGCAGTGATTTTGGAGCCCAAAAAAATAAAGTCTGTCACTGTTTCCACTCTTTCCCCATCTATTTGCCATGAAGTGATGAGACCGGATGCCTGATCTTGGTTTTCTGAATGTTGAGTTTTAAGCCACTTTTTCAAGCTCCTCTTTCACTTTCATCAAGAGGCTCTTTAGTTCCTCTTCGCTTTCTGCCATAAGGGTGGTGTCATATGCATATCTGAGGTTATTGATATTTCTCCCAGCAATCTTGATTCCAGCTTGTGCTTCCTCCAGCCCAGCATTTCTCATGATGTACTCTGTATATAACTTATTTAAGTCAATTAACAATATACAGTCTTGATGTACTCCTTTCCCGATTTGGAACCAGTCTATTGTTCCATGTCCCATTCTAACTGTTGCTTCTTGACCTGCATACAGATTTCTCAGGAGGCAAGTCAGGTGGTCTAGTATTCCCATGTCTCTCAGAATTTTCCACAGTTTGTTGTGATCCACACAGTCAAAGACTTTGACATAGTCAATAAAGCGGGAGTAGATGTTTTTCTGGAGCTCTATTGCTTTTTCGATGATTCAACAGATGTTAGCAATATGATCTCTGGTTCCTCTGCCTTTTCTAAATCCAGCTTAAACATTTGGAAGTTCACGATTCACAGAGTGTTGAAGCCTGGCTTGGAGAATTTTGAGCATTGCTTTACTAGTGTGTGAGATGAGCGCAATTGTGTGGTGGTTTGAGCGTTGTTTGGCATTGCCTTTCTTAGGAATTGGAATGAAAATTGACCTTTTCCAGTTCTGTAGCCACTGTTGAGTTTTCCAAATTTGCTGGCATATTGAGTGCAGCACTTTCACAGCATCATCTTTTAGGATATGAACTAGCTCAACTAGAATTCCACCCCCTCCACTAGCTTTGTTCATAGTAATGCTTCCTAAGGCCCATTTGACTTCACATTTTAGGATGTCTGGCTCTAGGTGAGTGATCATATCATCATGATTATCTGGGTCATAAAGATATTTTTTGTACAGTTCTTCTGTGTATTCTTGCCACCTCTTCTTAATATCTTCTGCTTCTGTTAGGTCCATACCGTTTCTGTCCGTTATTGGGCCCATCTTTGCATGAAATGTTCCCTTGGTATCTCTAATTTTCTTGAAGAGATCCTAGTCTTTCCCATTCTATTGTTTTCCTCTATTTCTTTGCATTGATCACTGAGGAAGGCTTTCTTATCTCTCCTTGCTATTCTTTGGAAATCTGCATTCAAATGGGTATATCTTTCCTTTTCTCCTTTGCCTTTCGCTTCTCTTCTTTGCATAACTATTTGCAAGACCTCCTCAGACACCCATTTGCCTTTTTCATTTCTTTTTCTTGGGGATGGTCTTGATCACTGCCTCCTGTACAATGTCACGAATCTCCATCCATAGTTCTTCAGGAACTCTTTCTATCAGATATAATCCCTTGAATCTTTGTTTTTTACTTCCACTGTATAATTGTAAGGGATTTGATTTAGATCATACCTGAATGGTTTAGTGACTTTCCCTACTTTCATCAATTTAACTCTGAATTTGGCAATAAGGAGTTCATGATCTGAGCCACAGTCAGCTCCCAGTCTTGTTTTTGCTGACTCTCTAGAGATACTTATATATGTAATTGGATTTCCCAGGTGGCACTAGTATATAGAACCTGCCTGCCAATGCAGGTGATGTGAGACATGGGTTTGATCCCTGGATTGGGAAGATCCTCTGGAAGAGTGCATGGCAAACCACTCCAGTATCCTTGCCTGGGGAATCCCATGGGGAAAGTAGCCTGGCGGGCTACAGTCCTTGGGGCCACAAAGGGTAGGAGGACACAACTGAGCCACTTAGCACACACACATCTATGTGATTATATATATATATTTAAATATGTAATGACTGGATAAACTAGCAACTCACAATTATAGTTATTGTCATGCAAAGAAGAAGAGGGGAATTTGACCTGTGGGAGTGTACAGTTTCGAGTGTATACTTATCATTTTATTTTCAAGCTGGGTGATAAGTGGTATGCAGATGTTTGCTATATCATTCATAATATCTTTTTATGTGCCTGGAATATTGTATTAATTTTTAAACCTGAGAAGTTTGATTCAGACATTCTTCTATTTGAATCACAAGTTGCTTAGACATATTATTCACTTTTCACACAAGAAGGATCTTCACATTTCTTGTTTCATTTTACCTTCCTAATAGCTTTATTGAAGATGGAGGACAAAGTGAGACTTGAATTAAGTGACTTTCCTGAGGCCAACTTATTGAGTGACAGAACCAGGACTGGAAGCAGCTGTTTCACCCTCACCATGGCTTCCCCCGGCCCAGCTGCCACTCAGTGTCAGGGAGAGAATCGGTGCCATGGAGACGGTCTGAAATGGCCTGATTGAAGGGAGAAAGGGGACTCCAAATTGCTCCAAATGGCACTCTGCAGACAGAGCAGAGTGGATAGCGTGTGTCTAGAGCAGATGCTGATGGGCACTGGGGTGAGACTGTGTACCGCCCACCCGAGTGACTGCAGAAATGCCCTGATGAGGCGGGGGGAACTGATCTCCCTCCCTCTTCTCACATTTCAAATCCTAATAGTCCTTGTCACTAACATTGCAGTGTTTCAGTCCCCACTCGGCATGATTAAATGTTGGTCTCTTTGGGTGTAAAACACTGCCTGTTTCCCAACAGCATCCCCTAAAAACAAATTAAATGAACTCGACAGTCATTCAGGTGCAAGATGTGAAATGAACTCGACATTAGACAGAAGGACACGATAATAGTCTCAAAGTGAAATTAACTTAAGGACATCTGGAAAGTGACCCCTTTTCCTAAGCCCAAGGCCTTTTCACAGGCTAACTGGCTTCCCCTGTGGGCAGGCCCACAATATAAGGGATCAGAAAACCACTACCATCATGAACTATAAATGTGCATCAAAAGGGCTTTCCCATTTTTGTTTAGCAAAGAGAAATGCAAAAAATGTATCAACTGATGTTACATTGAAATTCTTATTTGTTGACATATTTTCATAACTATTAGGCTTATGGAATTAGTCACTATAATGCATTCAGTTAGCTCAAATGAACTCCTGAAAGGAATTACATATTTTTTCATAAAGTAATTTATAATGAATTATTAACAAGGCTTTAGTTCAGTGCATACATGGTTCATTAGCAAACTGAGATCGTCCTTCACTGAGGAGAGTCAGCATTGGCTACACCTGACAGTTGTACTATTTTGAGTGAATGGATTAGATTAGCCAGTGCTTCATTGCTGAGGAAGAACTGCAATGAAGCTGTGGTTCTTTTTCCTCACATGATTTTTCTGAGTTTCTGTAGTTTCTAAACTTATATAAAGAATGAGGATCACGAGAATATTTTGCATTAAACATTATTTTTATTGAAGATCCTTCATTGGGGCTCCCCAGGTGATTCAGTGGTAAAGCTTCCACCTGCCAAGCAGGAGACACAGGTTCAATACCTGGGTCAAGAAGATCCTCTGGAGAAGGAAATGGTAACCTACTCCAGTATCCTTGCCTAGGAAACCCCATGGACAGAAGAGGCTGGCAGGCTATAGTTCATGGGGTCCCAAAAGAATCAGACAGGACTCAGAGACTCAATAATAACAGCAAGTTCATTCATTACTTCTAAATACAACTGGAACTTCAACCCACCACATGGCTTCAGATACAACAACGAACATGTTGTATCAGTACTTTCCCCCTGAACTCCAGATGTGTGTGTCCAACTGCCCATTCAGCATCTCCTTTAGGATGCGTAACTGTCACCTCAATCTTACCATGTCCAAAACAGATATTCTCACATCTACCCCAGACTGCTTCTAATTTAGCAGCCTTCCCCATCTTGGCTACTGACAACTCTATCCTTCTCATTGCTCAGGCCAGAAACTTCAAAGCTTATCCTCCTCAACTTGTTTCTTTCCCTCAGATTACATTTATGTATCCAATATTTGAATAGATCCTCTTATTAACTAACTCCAAAACATATCAAGAATTTGACCATATCTCAGCACCTTTTATATTATAACCCATTTAAAGTGAAAAGTGTTAGTCAAACAGTTGTGTCTGACTCTGCGACTCCATGGACTGCAGTCCACCAGGCTCCTCTGTCCATGGAATTTTCTAGGCAATAATACTGGAATGGGTTACCATTTTCTTCTCCAGGGGATCTTCCTGACTCAGAGACCGAACCAGAGTCCCCTGTATTGAAGACAGGGGACTTTACTGTCTGAGTCATCAGGGAACACCAACCCATCTTACATGGATTATTTTAATAGTTTCAAAATTTCCATCCATCCCTCTGCCTTGGCTCCCTTTTAGTTTTTCTCAACATAGCAGTCAAAGTGTCTCTTTAAACAACTAAGACAGATCATGGAATTCCTCTGCTCAAAACCCTTTAATAGTTTTCCATCTCATTCAGCACACAAGCCAGATCAGGCCCCCATTACCACCCTATCACATCTATTTCCATTCTCCCTGTCACTGGCCTGTTTGACTAGATCCATGAATGAATGAATCATGGGTTCAGCTTGAGTGTTAAGGTCAGCATAGTCCTTGAGCACAGTCCTATGAGGGAGAGGAGACACCAGGGGGACCTAGGGGATCTTCCTGACCCAGGAATCAAACCTGGGTCTCCGGCATTACAGGCAGATTTCTTTACTGTCTGAGCCACCAGGGAAGCCCAACCCTTTAAAGTTGGACTTCCCTGTCCCTGGATTTAAGTTTAAAATCCAGTTCAACCACTTAATAGCTTTTTACCCAGTTACTTGATTTATTCATTTTCTTATCTAAAATGGAGATAACACAGTGATTACAAAATAACATAAATTATATAAACTGTCTTCTGCATATATTTTGTGATCAATACAACGGAGCTGTTTTATTATGATTTCTTCATCTTTAATTGTTTGTTTATCCTAGTATGGTTTTGAAGCCTCTGTGGAGCAAAAACTATTTTACAAACTTTAAACAGCAGCAGCAAATACTGTTGAACATCTCACCTCTCATAAAACCCCTTGGTATCTTTTATATAGTAAACTTTGCTAATTCATTTATTCGTTCATTTGGCAAGCATTTACTGAACACTTTGTGCCAGGCACTGTTCTTAGCATAGCAAATATGGTACTAAAGAAAACAAATAAAACTTTGTGCTCTCATAAAGCTAAATGTTAGTACAAAGCAACAAAACAACTAAGATAAATGAGAAAAATATGCAGTATTTAGAGGTAAGTGCCAAGTGAAACTAGAAAGCAGGTAAGGAGGAAATGACACGTTGGGGTGAGATCTTGTATATGGGAGTCAGGAATGACCACATCTTGTATTCGGACCATTCCTGGATCCCCCTGGAGGCTCCTCTCCCTCTTTTGAGATTTTAAACATCAGCAGCCTGCAGGATTCTGCCTGCAGTCTCTTCTCCAGTCCCTTGAGTTCTCTGTGGGTGATTTCAGGACACCCTTTGACAGCTTCATTTATCTCCTCCTAGTGAGTGGCTTCCAGATCTTCACTGGTCAGAGCAGACTTCACTGCCTGCACTCTGGACTCCTCTGTGTGTATGCTCAAAGTCCATGTGTTCATAATGAACTCATGTCTCAGCTTGCTTTGCCCAGACCTCCCCCTAACACTACCTCCACCGCTTGACACTTCAATGAACTTCACCTCCTGCCTCTGCTTCACTAGCTTTCAAGAATCAGGTGCACAGCCTGTCAGACCTACTTCATAACATCTCTCAAATCTTTCTCCTCCTTTCCATCATCTTCATATCCCCTCACTCAACATCACCTCCCTCCTAATTGCCTTCTAAAAACCGTTCTGTGTCTCTACCTCCTCAAACGGCCTTCCACTCTGCTGCTAGAAAAATTTCTTAAAAGTGGGGTTTTGATCACATCCTTCTTTGTCTCAAGATGTTCTCATTTTGCCTTTAATAAGATCCTTAGTTCTAGCCATAACCTGCTCCACAGTCTGATCCCAATCTTGCTTTCAATCCTCATCGCCCCTGGACATCCCTTCCTACTGCTCAGATTCATCTTTTTGCTGTCTTTCCCACTTGCACTGCCCATTCCAACCAAGCATCTGTTCATGTGGCTATCATCATAAAAGCCCTCACTTTTCCCTTGCATCCATCCATCCAAACCCCACTTGTCACATTAATCAGTGGTCCCCAAAGTGATGTGTGTGCACTATTCGGGATGCACAAGATTTTCCATTTGGGGGCAGAATTTGAAAATTCCATTTCTCCTTATTTTTTAAAATCCATTTATTTATTTTGGCTCTTCTGGGTGTATGTTACTTTGCATGGTCTTTCTCTAGTTGCAGGGAGCAGGGCCTACTCTTCATTGCAGGGTATGGGCTTCTGGTTGTGGGGGCTTCTCTTGCTGCAGAGCACAGGCTTCAATAGTTGTGATGCACGGGCTTAGTGGTTCTTTGACATGTACTAGAACCTCCCAGGCCATGGATTGAAACCATGGCCCGCGTATTGGCAGGCTGATTCCTATCCATTGCCTCACCAGGGAAGTCTCATTTCTGCTAATTTTTTAATCTGAGCTTTACTAATGATGTAAAACAAACAGATGCTGACAGCCTCATTCAGGTGGGGTATCAGACTAGGAGGTATTCTGAAGGCAAGTGCCCCCAAACAAGTGTTGGGGTACTCTCACTCTTTCCTGGCTCCAGTATACTGTAGGAAATTTTAGTCTAAATCTGCCTGATTAAGTCATTTTATGGGTTATATTCTGAGAGAAAGGAGAATTTTATTATACTTGATACTGAGATGAGCAATGATCATAAAATCTTTTTATTATACGAAAGTTCAGGGAAAAGATTTGGCAAGTTTAAAGCTGAGTTGGCATTTTTTCTTTCAAAACAGATAATTGTTTTAAAATCTGTGGCCTTTTCTGTGAGGAAAAATGGTCGTTGAGACTTTGCTCCCCTGCAGATATTTTAAAATGAAGAAATAGATACATGCCTTCAAAAAAGGTGTGAATCATGAATGAAAAAATAACTGTTTGCCCAGATAAATTTTGCTATGAGAGGGCATTTTAAGAATGGAAGTGTAGAGATGTTTTCATTGTTGTAAAATGTTACTGCTTATATGACATGTACTACATATTAAAATGCCTCAGCTGCATACTTTATTTTTTTTTCTTTTTTTTTTATTAAACTTTTTTTTTATTAGTTTTGCCAAACAATGACATGATATCACCATGGGTTTACATATGCTCCCCCTCCAGAACCCCCCTCCCTCCTCCCTCCCCCCGGGAAATCTCGTTGCACCAGTCCCAAGCATCAATCCTGGGCCGGCTATTGCTTAGACATATGATAATTAACATGTTTCAATGCCATTATCCCATATCATCCCACCCTTTCCCTCATCCACAGAGGCCACGAGTCTATTCTATACATCTGCGTTCCTTTTGCTGTCTCGCATGCTGGGTTCTCGTTACTGTCTTTCTAAATTCCATATATATGCGTTAATATACTGTATTGTTGTTTTTGCTTCTGGCTTACTTCACTCTGGATAATGGGCTCCAGTTTCGTCCATCTGAGTAGAACTGATTCAAATGAATTTTTCCTTAATGCTGAGTAATATTCCATTGTGTATATGTACCACAGCTTTCTTATCCATTCATCAGTTGATGGGCATCTAGGTTGCTTCCATGTCCTGGCTATTGTAAACAATGCAGCGATGAACATTGGGGTACACGTGTCTCTTTCAATTCTGGTTTCCTCGGTATATATGCCCAACAGTGGGATTGCTGGGTCATATGGCAGGACTATTTGCAGTTTTTTAAGGAACCTCCACACTGTTTTCCATAGAGGCTGTACTAGTCTGCAATCCCACCAACAGTGTAAGACAGCTCCCTTTTCTCCACATCCTCTCCAGCATTTATTACTTGTGGATTTTTGGATTGCAGCCATTCTGAGTGGTGTAAAGTGATATCTCATTGTGGTTTTGATTTGCATTTCTCTGATAATGAGTGATGTTGAGCATCTTTTCATGTGTTTGTTAGCTATTTTTATGTCTTCTTTGGAGAAACATCTGTTCAATTCTTTGGCCCACTTTTTGATTGGGTTGTTTATTTTCCTAGAATGGAGCTGCAGGAGTTGCTTGTATATTTTTGAGATTAATTGTTTGTCCGTTGCTTCATTGGCTATTATTTTCTCCCATTCTGAAGGCTGTCTTTTCACCTTGCTTATAGTTTCCTTTGCAGTGCAGAAGCTTTTAATTTTAATTAGGTCCCATTTGTTTATTCGTGCTTTTATTTCCAATATTCTGGGAGGTGGGTCATGTAGGATCCTGCTTTGGTTGATATCAGAGAGTGTTTTCCCAATGTTATCCTCTAGGAGTTTTATAGTTTCTGCTCTTATGCTTAGATCTTTGATCCATTTTGAATTTATCTTTGTGTATGGTGTTAGAAAGTGTTCTAGTTTCATTCTTTTACAAGTGGCTATCCAGTTTTCCCAGCACCACTTGTTAAAGAGGTTGTCTTTCCTCCATTGTATATTCTTGCCTCCTTTGTGGCAAGATAAGGTGTCCATAGATGCGTGGATTTATCTCTGGGCTATCTATTTTGTTCCATTGATCTATATTTCTGTCTTTGTGCCAGTACCATACTGTCTTAATGACTGTGGATTTGTAGTATAGCTTAAAGTCAGGTAGGTTGATTCCTCCAGTTCCATTCTTCTTTCTCAAGATTGCTTTGGCTATACGAGGTTTTTTGTATTTCCATACAAATTGTGAAATTATTTGTTCTAATTCTCTAAAAAAGACCTCTGATAGCTTGATAGGAATTGCATTGAATCTATAGATTGCTTTGGGTAGTATACTCATTTTCACTATATTGATTCTTCCAATCCACGAACACGGCACATTTCTCCATCTGTTTGTGTCCTCCTTGATTTCTTTCATCAGTGTTTTATAGTTTTCTATATACAAGTCTTTTGTTTCTTTAGGTAGAAATACCCCTAAGTATTTTATTCTTTTTGATTCGATGGTGAATGGAATTGTTTCCATAATTTCTTTTTCTGTTTTTTCATTGTTAGTGTATAGAAATGCCAGGGATTTCTATGTGTTGATTTTGTATCCTGAAACTTTGCTATATTCACTGATTAGCTCTAGTAATTTTCTCATAGAGTCTTTAGGGTTTTCAATGTAGAGGATCATGTCATCTGCAAACAGAGAGAGTTTCACTTCTTCTTTTCCAATCTGGATTCCTTTGATTTCTTTATCTGCTCTGATTGCTGTGGCCAAGACTTCCAAAACTATGTTGAAAAGTAGTGGTGAGAGTGGGCACCCTTGTCTTGGTCCTGACTTCAGGGGGAATGATTTCAGTTTTTCACCATTGAGGATAATGTTTGGTGTGGGTTTGTCATATATAGCTTTTATTATGTTGAGGAATGTTCCTTCTATTCCTGCTTTTTGGAGGGTTTTTATCATAAATGGATGTTGAATTTTGTCAAAGGCTTTCTCTGCATCTATTGAGATAATCATGTGATTTTTATTTTTCAATTTGTTAATGTGGTGTATTACATTGATTGATTTGTGAATATTGAAGAATCCTTGCATCCCTGGGATAAAGCCTACTTGATCATGATGTATGATTTTTTTAATGTGTTGTTGGATTCTATTTGCTAGAATTTTGTTAAGGATTTTTGCATCTAAGTTCATCAGTGATATTGGCCTGTAGTTTTCTTTTTTTGTGGCATCTTTGTCGGGTTTTGGAATTAGGGTGATGGTGGCCTCATAGAATGAGTTTGGAAGTTTACCTTCCTCTGCAATTTTCTGGAAGAGTTTGAGTAGAATAGGTGTTAGCTCTTCTCTAAATTTTTGGTAGAATTCGGCTGTGAAGCCATCTGGTCCTGGGCTTTTGTTTTTTGGAAGATTTCTGATTACGGTTTCAATTTCTGTGCTAGTGATGGGTCTATTAAGATTATCTATCTCTTCCTGGTTTAGTCTTGGAAAGTTGTACTTTTCTAGGCATCTGTCCATTTCATCCAGGTTGTCCAGTTTATTTGCATATAGTTGCTGATAATAGTCTCTTATGATCCTTTGTATTTCTGTGTTTTCTGTTGTGATCTCTCTGTTTTCTTTTCTAATTCTGTTGATTTGGTTCTTCTCCCTTTGTTTCTTGATGAGTCTGACTAATGGTTTGTCAATTTTATTTATCTTCTCAAAGAACCAGCTTTTGGATTGGTTGATTTTTGCTATGGTCTCTTTTGTTTGCTTTGCGTTTATTTCTGCCCTGATCTTTAAGATTTCTTTCCTTCTACTAGACCTGGGCTTCTGCATTTCTTCCATTTCTAGTTGCTTTAGGTGTAAAGTAAGGTTATTTATTTGATTTTTTTCTTGTTTCCTAAGGTGAGCTTGAATTGCTATGAACCTTCCCCTTAGCACTGCTTTCACAGTGTCCCATAGGTTTTGGGCTGTTGTGTTTTCATTTTCATTCGTTTCCATGCATAACTGAATTTCATTTTTTGATTTCTTCTGTGATTTGTTGGTTATTCAGCAGTGTGATGTTGAGCCTCCATATGTTGGAGGTTTTGAATGGTTTTCTCCTGTAATTGATATCTAATCTCACTGCATTGTGGTCAGAAAAGATGCTTGGGATGATTTCAATGTTTTTGAATTTACCAAGGCTAGATTTATGGCCCAGGATGTGATCTATCCTGGAGAAGGTCCCGTGTGCGCTTGAGAAAAAAGTGAAATTCCTTGTTTTGGGGTGGAGTGACCTATAGATATCAATTAGGTCTAGTTGGTCTATTGTATCATTTAAAGTTTGAATTTCCTTGTTACTTTTCTGTTTAGTTGATTTATCCATTGGTGTGAGTGGTGTATTAAAGTCTCCCACTATTATTGTGTTGTTGTTAATTTCCCCTTTCATACTTGTTAGCATTTGCCTTACATATTGTGGTGCTCCTATGTTGGGTGCATAAATATTTATAATTGTTATTTCTTTTTCTTGGATTGATCCTTTGATCATTATGTAATGTCCATCTTTATCTCTTTTCACCGCCTTTATTTTAAAGTCTACTTTATCTGATATGAGTATTGCCACTCCTGCTTTCTTTTGGTCTTTATTTGCATGGAATATCTTTTTCCAGCCTTTAACTTTCAGTCTATATATGTCCTTAGATTTGAGGTGGGTCTCTTGTAGGCAACATATATAGGGGTCTTGTTTCTGTATCCAATAGGCCAGTCTTTGTCTTTTGGTTGGGGCATACAGCCCGTTTACATTTAAGGTAATTATTGATAAATATGATCCTGTTGCCATTTCTTCTATTTTATTGTTTTGGATTCGAGATTATATATCCCATCTGTGTTTCCTATCTAGGAAAGATCCTTTAGCATTCGTTGGAGGGCTGGTTTGGTATTGCTAAATTCTCTCAATTTCTGCTTGTCTGAAAAACTTTTGAATTCTCCTTCAAATTTGAATGAGATCCTTGCTGGGTACAGTAATCAGGGTTGTAGCTTGTTTTCTTCCATGACTTTAAGAATGCTCTGCCATTCCCTTCTGGCCTGAAGCATTTCTATTGAGAGATCAGCTGTTATCCTTATGGGATTCCCCTTGTGGGTTATTTTTTGCTTCTCCCTCACTGCTTTTAATATTTGGTCTTTGTATTTGATATTTGTTAATTTGATTAATATGTGTCTTGGGGTGCTCCGCTTGGGGTTGATTCTATTTGGGACCCTCTGTGTTTCTTGGACCTGAGATGTTATTTGCTTTCCCAATTTAGGGAAATTTTCCACCATAATTTCTTCAAGAATTTTTTGATGTTCCTTCTTTTTGTCTTCTTCTTCTGGGATTCCTATGATTCGAATATTGGTGCGTTTAATACTGTCCCAGAGGTCTCTGAGATTGTCCTCATTTCTTTTAATTCTTTTTTCATTTTTCCTTTCTGTTTCATTTATTTCTGCCATTCTATCTTCTATTTCACTTATCCTGTCTTCTATTTCTGTTATTCTACTGTTGGTTCCCTCCAGGGTGTTTTTGATCTCATTTATTGCATTATTTATTGTATTTTGACTCTTTTTCATTTCTTCTAAGTCCTTGTTAAAGCTTACCTGCATCTTCTCAATCCTTGCCTGCAGGTTATTGAATTGCAACTCCAACTTATTTTCCAGGTTTTGGATCATTTTCACTATCATTATTCGGAATTCTTTGTCAGGTAGACAAGCTATCTCTTCGTCTTTTGTTTGGTCTAGGGGATATTTATCCTGGTCCTTTACTTGTTGGGTATTTCTCTGCCTTTTCATCTTGTTTATCTTGGTGTGTTGTCCCTTTATTGTAGGGTTTCCTCAGTATGGAAGGGGTTGGATGAGTGTTTTGTCAGGGTTTCCTGGTTGGAATCTTAAGCGGTCTGTCCTGCTTGATTTGGCAACCTCTGCTGGCCCCTTCAGTGTCTATTCAGCGCTCTGGGGTTTGCCCCGCTCGCGGTGCCTGCGCTTTTCCCGCCCCCTCTGCTCAGGCTCTTGGCTGGCGGCGCACTCTGATGACGCAATTGGAGGCTGTGGCTTCTCCTCTCCCCAGGCCCAGCCGCTCGGCTCTTTCTGCTTGCAGCTGGGCGTGTCTTCTCAGATGTGCAGCGGCAGACTCTGGCGGCGCACTCTGGTGATGCAGTTGGGGGGCTGCGGCTTCTCCCCTCCCCCGGCCCAGCTGCTCGGTTTTTTCAGTGTGCGGCTGGGGGTGTTTTCTCAGATATGAGAAGCGCCGAATTCTGGTGGCGACTGTCCAGAGTCCCCAGAGGTCTTGGCTAGCACCCAATTCTGCCTGTGGTTTGGGGGCAGAAGCCTCGCAGGGGCGCTCTCCGTAGCCCGCAGCCTCCCTGTTCCACCCGGCTGTCTCGCGCCGCCGTCCCGAGTCCCCGCTCCCCTTTGTTCTGTTCGCGAGCCTGGCGGGGGTCTTCCTTGGGAAGGCTACCCATCGGTCTATCTCCGGTTAGCACCCTCGGTTAGGACCCTCAGTCTGCCCCAGGCGTTCAATCTCAGTCCTCCCCCTAAACGCGTGGCCCGCCCCTCCCTGAGCAGTCCGCTGGCTCGTGGGGGATGGGGCGACCGGCCGCAGCTCCGTTCTCCAAGGGGCTTAACTATTTATCGGCTTCTAAGTCCCGACTTTTATGCTCTTTGAGATTCGCCTCAGATCTCTCAGTTCCGCCAGTGAGAATGTTTCCTGACGTTCGTAAACCTTTATCTCTTTCGAAGCTCCCCTTCTGAGATGAATCTCAGTCCCTGCCTCTTTGCCTCTTTTTACTTTTTTTTTTCCTTTGGTCCTACCTTCTTTCGTCGGCAATGGGCTGTCTTTCCAGATGCCTGAAGACCTCTGCCAGCATTCAGATGTTGATTTATGGAGTTTGTTCGGTATTTAAATGTTCCTTTGGTGTATTTGTTGGGGAGAGTGTGGACTCCGCGTCCTATTCCTCCGCCATCTTAGTCCCTCCAGCTGCATACTTTAAAGAATTGCAAATCAATTTTCTAATCTACTTTAAAATTTTCCAGATATACAATTTCAGTGGGTTTTTTTTTACCCATTTACATAGATAAGTAATTGTGTGTGTATGTATTCCACAACAAGACCTAAATAGCTGCAAAAGATAACTTTCTAATCAATGTCCAGAAAGTATATAGAAGTATATGTTCAGGGAAGGTAGCCAATTTAAAAAAAATAAAATAAAATACAAAACTTCGACACAACTGATGTGGGAAGGCTGAAAAAAAGAGTAAGTGCAGGCCTCAATGCATTTTTCCATTTGGAACCACACATTTTTGAGCAAATGTTCAATGATTCTTTGTTGGCAGTTTCAAAAAGATGAATGAACCTAAATGTACATCAGTATGGAAATGAACAAATAAACTGTGGTCTATTCATACAATGTAATTCTATACAACTGCAAAAATGAGGGAACTAGAGCTAGATGCAATCATATAGCTTTTTTTTTTTTTAGCAAAAACAAGAAGCAATTTGCAGAATGGTATATAAGTTTTGAGACCATATATATGTCATTTGAGAACCTATAAATAATATCAAATGTTGGGTTGATTGTTTGAGGTATAATATGTAATAAAAGTAAAAACACACGCATGGACTCAAACACAACAAATTTAGATAACAGTTGCTTCAGGTGGAGAGGAGATGGAATAGGATCCGGGAGGGAATTGTCAGGGCTTCTGTGGTTATTTTCATGTTTGATCACTCACCCTGTGTGGTGAATACATAGGTTTTCCTTTTATTGTTCTCTCTGCTTTTATGTACATCTGAAATATTTCATAATGAAAAATGTTTTCTGCTGTTGAAGATGGTTTTCTTTTAAAACCCCTTTGAGGAAATTACAGCAATGACAAATTTGTAGACTTATATCCGTGGCAAAAACGTTCTGAGATGCTTCATTAATTTTAGAAAGCTGGCATGAAACTGCTGTGGCTTTCTGAAAGTGTGGGTTATCATGTTTTCCTAACCACTGAGGTAACTCCCTCAGAGTGTTAAATATAAAATGCCAGAAGGCTAAAGAACCCACAGGGATATAACCTTTCAGGATTAAAAAGCAGATAGAAATGTAGAGCTGCGGGTGGGAGCTGGTCAGTATTTTCTCTTTTGGACTTTAAGCACTTTTCTATATCTCTCCAATAATTTCTAGTACCATATCTTCCAGATCCATAAGAAAATCAAACAAAAATGCATTAGTAATGATAAAACAATCCATTCTCATTAAATCATGTCCAGGTTGATTTCAGATTAGATTTTCCAAAAGACCCAAGTAAAACTTTAGTAGAAAATCTACATGTCTAAGCCAAGATAATGAAACATTTCTGTTTGTTTAACTTGAAGAAGCATTTGTTTTTAATTTATTTAATAAATGACTTCCATTTAAGAAACCAAACTCTGTAATGCTAACATTATTCACCTATGCCTTAGAACTCAAGAAGCAATATCTAATAAAACAAAACATTACCAAGTGAGCAGAGACAGTTCATTTAAATACTTGTAGTTTAATCTTTAACCTTAAGATGAGATGAAGAAGTGAATGTTTTTAAGAAATGGATTTAGGCAGCTCGGCCTCGCTCTCTTCCGGTCGCGGGCAGCCGAGCCGTAGAGGGCGGTCGCGGCGGGCACAGTGGGCAGCGGCTGGTTGGTGGCGGCAGAATGTTGGCTACCAGAGTATTTAGCCTGATGGGCAGGCGTGCAATTTCCACCTCGGTGTGTGTTCGGGCACATGGTAGTGTTGTAAAGAGTGATGATTATGCTCTCCCGAGTTATGCGGACCGGCGTGACTACCCCTTGCCTGACGTGGCCCACCTCAAGAACCTGTCTGCCAGCCAGAAGGCCTTGAAGGAAAAGGAGAAGGCTTCCTGGAGCAGCCTCTCCATCGATGAGAAAGTTGAACTGTACCGCCTGAAGTTCAAGGAGAGCTTCGCTGAGATGAACAGGAGCACAAACGAGTGGAAGACAGTGGTGGGTGCGGCCATGCTTTTTATCGGCTTCACCGGGCTCCTCCTCATCCGGGAGAAGCACTATGTGTACGGCCCCATCCCGCATACCTTCGAAGGGGAGTGGATAGCCAAGCAGACAAAGAGGATGCTGGACATGAAGGTGGCCCCCATCCAAGGCTTCTCGGCAAAGTGGGACTATGACAAGAACGAGTGGAAGAAATAAGGACCTGCGGCTCCCAAGTCTGCACCTCACCTGTCCGCTCACCTCTGTGCGGCTCTGCATGTTCACTGGAAGAGCTGTGTCGCAGCACCACTGCTAATAAATGTGCAGTTTACGTGAAAAAAAAAAAAAAGAAATGGATTTAAAGCCTATTAAAAAGCCATGCTTGTCCCTTTAAAACAAAAAAAGAGAGGCAATTAAAGAAAGCTTTTGGGTATGGTATAAAAAGGAGAGAATTTGTGGTCAGAAGTATCCAATTACAATATGCATGACCTGGACAAATCATTATAACTTTGTTTAGCCTCACTTTCCTCACTTATAAAAAAATAGTAATAATATTATTTTGAAAATCAATACCAAAAAAGTGTGACTTCACTGTAAGATAAGCAGTAACTTGATTTTTTTTAAATGCCATTTTGCCTTAAATGTCCAAAATTTCCAAAATAAACCCCCAAATTCACTATCATCTTCTGAGTTACTGTACTTACTCATCTCCAAGTTATTTAGAAAAAGGAACAGATCGCAGAAGGCTCACTTTCCATAGATAAAATACTAAGAAAAAAATTTTTGGTAAAAAAAAATGTTTGTTGGAAATAATTAACAGCATATTTCTCATCATGGCCCCTTTTCTTTCTTTTCTTCTAAAGTAAATATGAAGGCCTTTAGTGCCCCAAATTTAAAGAAATTCAAGTTTATATGATAAAAAATATATGGTCATAAAAGAGCTACAAGCCTTGAGGTTGCAAAAAATAATATTTTGGGCACTGAATTTCAGGGGTGAGGAGGAGGGTAATGAGTATTTACTCTCTGTAAAGATGGAAAGCAGGCCCTCAAGGCAGTTTCAGTCATGTAAAACAGACAGATATATACATAAAGTTAAACACCACTGGGGCCCAGGGCCACTGCCTACTCGTGTGTTCAGGGCAGAGGGTGACATCCATCCTGCAGTTAACATGGGCCACGACCTGTGAGCTCTGTGCTTACACAGGTCCTGGAGTGCACTACCACAGCAGTACACACATGGCAAACCCATCATCTCGCTCATCAAGAAAAGGAGCCTACCCCCGCTGAGAAGACAGCTCAGCAACACAAACTGATCCTCACAAAATGATGTGAGAGTGCAAACACCGGCCCGGAGCTGAGGGCTGCGGAGAGACCGTGCCTACACGAACCTGAAGTAGGGGTAGCAGCTCGCGGGAAAGGTAGGAAAGGAGCCCTCCATGCTGATGGGCAATAAAGCTCAAGTACAGAGACAAGAATCTGATGTGTCCCTGAAATTGCAAAACAGTCTGGTGCTCTAAGACTCTGTAGCTTGAAGTATCAGGCAGTAAAGATCTGCCAGTTCATAAGGCCAGATCTGGCTTTTGTGACATGGTCTAGTGCAATAGCCACAGACATATCATCAGCTTTGAAACAGCTGAAGTCAGTGTAGTCCTGTCCCATAGGTGCCCTATCTAGGTTAGCCTAGAGCTTGATGCGCTGCTCAGACCACTGTTGTCTTCTGGCGTGCCTTCCATTAGACTTATTAGTCCTACTCATTACTTTTTCTTTCTTGGTTTGCTCTTATATCCTTGCGTCATGTATTATTGACCACTTTAACTAACTCTCCATCCCATGATTTAGACCCAAAGCTTCCTTATGATGTTTTAGAACATGTCATCAGAATACAGATCATTTTCTTTCATTTAAAATAATAATTATTTGTGTTTATATAATTACAGAAGTGATGTAGTGCATCATAATTTACTTAACCAGTTTGCTATCATTTAGACATTTTGGTGTTTTCACATTACTGAAAGTATCATTTGCTTAGTTGTGTCCAACTCTTTGTAGCCCCATGGACTGTAGACCACCAGGCTCCTCTGTCCTTGGGACTCTCCAGGCAAGAATACTGAAGTGGGTTGCCTTGCCCTCCTCTAGGGGATCTTCCCAACACAGGGATTGAAGCCAGGTCTCCTGCATTGCAGGCAGATTCCTTACAGTCTGAGTCACCAGGGAGGTCCCTTCACATTATTTACTACCATAAATAATATGGGATGAAAAACCTTATATGAACCTCTGTGATTTTAAACCTATGTCATTTAACATCTGTGAATTTCTCTTGAGAAAAAATTTGTAAAAGTATAATTGTTGAGTGAGTAATGTGTATATTGAAAAAAGTTTTAGCATACTGCCAAACTGCTCTCTATAAAAGTTGTTTCAATTTACCCTCTCACTCTCATATACAGAAAGGGCCTTTTCCTCCACTTTGCTAGTTATTTTTAATCCACGCTGCTAGGCTGAAGCTACAAAGTGGCCCCATGTCTCTCTTGAGCAGATGCAGTCAACATACAGAAGATCCTGTGAGATGAATAGAGGACAGATATTCTTATCCAGGTGAAAAGAAATTCGCTCATATACTGAGAGATTGTGTATCAGACCCTGATGCTGGGGAAAATTGAAGGCAAAAGGAGAAGAGGGCATCAGAGGATGAGATGGTTGGATGGCATCATTGATTCAATGGACATGAACTTGGACAAACCCCAGGAGATGGTTAGGGACAGAGAGGCCTGGCATGTTGCAGTCCATGGGGTCACAAAGAGTTGGACATGACTTAGCAACCGAACAACAACTATAATTGAGAAATTAAGTTGTGAAAATTCTACAGTCACAAGCAATCAGGGGCAAATCCCTTCCAGTGTTGTTTATCCTAGGTCAGTGTTTGCTCCATGCAAGCAGCAGGCATGACTTCTTTGGCCCATATTTTAAAATCAGGAAATTTAATTAAAACTAGGCTCATGCCCTCTCTTG